>CAUYUJ010006145.1:16741-29850 GCA_963575745.1 Prorocentrum cordatum
CTCCTCCTCCTCCTCCTCCTCCTCCTCCTCCTCCCTCCTCCCTCCTCCCTCCTCCCTCCTCCCTCCATCCCTCATTCCCTGCTTTCCTCCCTCCCTCCCTCCTCCTCCACCTCGCTCCTCCTACTATTCGTCCTCCTCCTCCTCCTCCTCCTCCTCCTCCTCCTCCTCCTCCTCCTCCTCCTCCTCCTCCTCCTCCTCCTCCTCCTCCTCCCCTCATCATCATCATCATCATCATCATCATCATCATCATCATCATCATCATCATCATCATCATCATCATCATCATCATCATCATCATCATCGTATCCTCCTCCTCCTTCTCCCACTCCTACTAGTCCTCCTTGACTCCTCATCCCGCCTCCTACCTCATCCCTCCTCCTCCTCCTCCTCCTCCGCCTCCTCCTCCGCTCTCCTCGCCTCCTCCTCCGTCCTCCTCATCCTCCTCTCTCCTCCTCCTCCTCCTCCTTCCTCCTCATCCGCCTCCGCCTCCTCCTCCTCCTCCTCCTCTTCCTCCTCCTCCTCCTCCCCTCATCGCTCACCTCGCAGCGTAAAGCCTCCTCCTACACTTCATCCTCCTCGCTCCTCCCTCCTCCCTTCTCCCCCTTCCCTCCCTCCCTCCCTCCCTCCCTCCCTCCCTCCTCCTCTACTCCCCCCCCCATTTTCCTCCTCCTCCTCATCCTCCTCCTCCTCCTCCTCCTCCTCCTCTCCTCCTCCTCCTCCTCTCCCCTCCTCCTCATCCTCCTCCTCCTCCTCGCTCCTCCTCCTCCTCCTCCTCCTCTGCCTCCTTCCCCATGCCATTCCCCCAGTTGTCTTAGCTGCTGCCGCCACTGCCGCTTCGACTCGCCCTCCGACCGCGGTTACCGTTACCATACCCTCCCGTGATCCCTTCCCTCCCCCTCCACCGTCGTAAGGGGAGGCGGAACGAAGAGGAAGATGCAATCCCGCAGTGCCCCTCAAGCCACGCAGACTGGCTTCACCCTCCCCCCCCCCTGCCTAGAGCCCCCTCAGCGTCCATCCTCCTATTCCTCTGCCATCAGAGATGCTCCCTGAACCTCTCTGGGGGGCTCGTTTTGACGAGAATTTCGAAGGTAAGTCTGCCGTGGTCATGGGAAGCCTCCCAGAGGCCCAAAAGAGTTACAAACGAGCAACCGTTTCCGTCATCAACATCCTCGTCGTTCCCGCCGTGGTAGTAGTCAGTCGTACATCGTCGTCGTCGTCGTCGTCGTCGTCGCAGTTCGTCGACTTAGCTGCGGTCAGGAACCTTGGCTTGGCGTGTCGCGCCGCCTGTTCTGGCCCACCACGCCTCGGTGCGCCACGCTATTGACCTCGCGGTCCCAAGGCGTCCACGTGCCGAGTTTTTCCCAGCATCCCGCCCCCGGGGAGCAGAGCGACTCGCCATCCACTCGCAAGGCATAGCGTGTCGCCGGGGCCGCCGCCGCCGCCACGCTAAGCCAAAGTTCTCGACCGTAGGGCGCAAATTTCCGCCCCTACAAGATCGGCTCTGGCCCACCACGCCTCAGCGCGACACGCTGACCACTTCCCAGTCCCCAGGCGTCAACGCCCCGAGCCTTTCTGAGCCCTGCGGAGCGGAGCGACACGCTACCAGCTTGCAGGGCATAGCGTGTCGCCGGGGCCGCCGCCGCGACACGCGACGCAAGAGTTTCCGACCGTGGTTGTTGTCGTCGTCGTTGCTCCGCCCTCCCCACCTCGAAGAAAGAAAAATTTGCACAAACATAACCTTTCGGGGATCTGCGCGGATGTCTTGGATCGGCGTTGGGCCCGCCTTGCGGCGCCTCTGTCACCATCCCTGGGCGCGGGGGCTCCAGCGCCGATCCAAGACAGCCGCGCGGGCCGTCGAAAGTTTTATGTTTATGCAGCTGCTTGTTCCTTGAGTAGGGTCGAGCATCTGGTGCAGAAACCTCCTCCCGAGAAGCTGGGCCGGCGGCTCGTAACCAGCTTGCCGGCACGCTGGCCCACATAACGGCAGAAAGAAAGCGTCCCCAGTGTTCCAGTTAAGACATTTCATGGAAGTTGGCTCAGATTCTCTGAAATGATAAGTTTCTTGACGTCGTCGTGCACGTCGTGCACGTCGTGCACGTCGTCGTCGTCGTCGTCGTCGTCGCTCCGCCCTCCCCCCACCGCTCGGCCCCTGAAGGCCGCGCCGCCGAGCGCGCTGCAGCTGGCGGTGGACCGCCTCGCGTTCCTGGGGCTCGAGCTCCACCTGTGGGGCAGCGTGCGGATGAAGTCCTTGCCGAAGGCGGGGTGATGCTACTGCCGAAGAAAGACGCATAGCAGGAGGAGAAGGAGGAGGAAGGAGAAAGGTTCGAAGAAGAGAAGCAGGATGAAGATGAGGATGGGGAGGAGGACGGTGATGATGATGGTGGTGGTGATGATAATGGGTGGTCGCCTCTGAGATGACAAAGATGATGAGGGTGATGGTACTACTGGAAAAGGAGGACGACGACGACGACGACGACGACGACGACGACGACGAGGCATAAAGGTTAGAGGAGGCCTTTCACAGCCTTCGGCCTCGGGGGCCCTCAAACATGTGTCCGGCACGGAGACATAGCGGGGATGCGTTCCGTGCGGGGTCCCGGGACAGATTTTGAGTGGAGCTCGCCCCCGCTGTGCCGCCGACGGCGGGTCGAGCGCTGCAGGCGCCAGGGATCAAAGTCCGGCCTGTCGCCCGAGGAGGAGGAGGAGGAGGAGGAGGAGGAGGAGGGGGAGCGAGGAGGAGGAGGAGGAGGAGGAGGAGGAGGGGGTAGGAGGAGGAGGAGGAGGTGAAGGAGGATGAGGAGGAGCAGGAGGAGCAGGAGGAGCAGGAGGAGGATCAAGGTCTGACTCGGCGCCCGAGGAGGAGCGAGGAGGACCGAGGAGGAGCGAGGAGGAGCAGGGATGGCTGGAGGATGGACGGATTCGCCGCTACGGAGAGGGACGCGGCTGGAGGTGCAGAGTCTCAGGTTTGGCGCGAGCGCGCCTCGCTTGCCCCATCGCCCCTCTCCCGCCCTCTGCCGTCGCTTGATTCTGCTTCCCTACCCTCGTCTTCCCCTCCCTATTGAGCAGCACCTCATTCATCCCTCTCCGTCTCTCCGTCCCTCTCTCTCTCTCTCTCTTTCTCCAGCCCCATCCCCTATCTGCGTTCTCTCTCCCTCTCTCTCTCGCTCCCTCTCTCTCTCTCTCTCTTTCACTCGCCTCCTCCACTCCCCCATCCCTCCCTCGTGCCTCTCATCCAGTCCCGCCTCCTCTCCCGCCCTCTCTTGCTGAGAGCAGGTGCTGCGGCCGCTGTTGGTGATGACGGCCGGCTCCATGGAGGAGCTGTCGGTCAACGGCGCGGTCCTCAAATTGGATGCAGAGGAGTTCGAGGATGGAGGGTGCCCTCCTTCCCCGCCTCGTCGCCCTCATCTTGCAGGATGCACACGCTCTGCAGCTTTGCTTAGCTGTGCCCCAGCCGCGTCTCAGCCGCGGCGCACCGCCAGGGGGCCGAGCCTCGCCACCCCCCTCCTCCTCCTCCTCCTCCCCCTCTTCCTCCTCCTCCTCCTCCTCCTCCTCCTCTCTCCTCCTCCTCCTCCTCCTCCTCCCCCTCCTCCTCCTCCTCCTCCCTCCTCCTCCTCCTCCTCCTCCTCCTCCCTCCTCCCTCCGCCTCTTCCTCCTCCTCCTCCCCCCCCCCCCCCAGTGGGGGTACCACATGCGTCTGCCACACCCAGTACAGCGCTTCGTGGCCCCATAGGGAGCCCCACGTAAGGCCCCAAGAGGGGGGTACCACGTGCGTTTGCCACATCCAGTACAGCGTTGCGTGGCCCCATAGGGAGCTCCACCACAAGCCCCAGGGGGGGGGGGGTACCGCATGCGTCTGCCACACCCAGTACAACGCTTCGTGGCCAGAGCCCCACCGAAGGTTCCAGTGGGGGTGGCCACATGCGTCCGCCACACCCAGTACAGCGCTTCGTGGCCCCATAGGGAGCTCCACAAAAGGCCCCAGTGGGGGGTACCACGTGCGTCTGCCACACTCAGTGCAGCGCTTCGTGGCCCCATAGGGAACTCCACGTAAGGCCCCACTGGGGGTTCCACACGCGTCTGCCACACCCAGTACATCGTTTCGTGGCCCCATAGGGAGCTCCACCAAAGGCCCCAGTGGCCTCCTCCTCCTCCTCCTCCTCCTTTTCCTCCTCCTCCTCCTCCTCCTCCTCCTCCAACCTCCTCCTCCTCCTCCTCCTCCCCCTCCTCCTCCTCCTCCTCCTCCTCCTCCTCCCTCCTCCTCTTCCTCCTTCTCCTCCTCCTTCTCCTTCTCCTCCTCCTCCTCCTCCTCCTCCCTCCTCCTCCTCCTCCTCCGCCTCCGCCTCCTCCTCCTCCGCCTCCTCCTCCTCCTCCCTCCTCCTCTCCTCCTCCTCCCTCCTCCCTCCCTCCTCCCTCCCTCCCTCCCTCCCTCCTCCTCCCTCCTCCCTCCTCCCTCCTCCTCCTCCTCCTCCCCCCCCCCCCTCCCCCCTCCTCCTTCTCCTCCCCCCCTCCTCCTCCTCCTCCTCCTCCTCCTCCTCCTCTCCCTCCTCCTCCTCCTCCTCCTCCTCCTCCTCCTCCTCCTCCTCCTCCTCCCCTTTCCTCCTCCTCCTCCTCCTCCTCCTCCTCCTCCTCCTCCTCCTCCTCCTCCTCCTCCTCCGACCTCGCTCGCCGAAAAGATCTGGACGATGCCCAAGGCTGGTCAGGTCTTCCCGCGCGCGCCCCCTTGTCGGCGAGGCGCAGCTGCAGGATGTCGAGGCCTAGAGGGGCTCCGTCGGCCCTCGGCGCCTCTCTCGTGGAGGCCGCCGTTCGGGCCACGGTGCTGGCTGGGGCGCCGCGCCGCACGGTTGCGGCCGTCGCGAGGTCCGCCATCTCCTCTACGCTTTTCGCGGGCGGGGAACGGCCGCCGAGGACGGCCGCGGCCGAGCCTGCTGGTGCGGCTGCCCCCGACGACGACGCGCCGCTTGCTGCGCGGCCTGCCGCTGCGGCTGCGCGGACGGCGCGGCGGCGGCGTCGACGCCAATCCCTCGCTGTTCGGCGAGCGGCGGAGGCGTTCCCCGCTGCGGCGGATGGCTGAGGAGGCGCTGATGCTGGCGGCGCGGGCAGGGGCCTTGAGCTCGTGCATGTGCCGCTGGAGGAGGGGTCCGCTGCCATGGAGGAGGAGTCGGACGTGCTGGACGACGATTGGGCCGACCCGGCCCCCGTGCAGCGCGCGCGGCCCCCTCCCAGGGCGTGCCACGCTGCGGGGCCGGCTCAGGGTGGCGGCTGCTCGGCGGTAGCGGCTGGCGGCGCGGGCGCGGTGGCGCTGGAGCCGTCGGCCCCCGCGGAGTCGGCGGCAGACCCCTCCCTCGGTTTCTCCGCGGAGGAGTTCGAGGCGAGACGCGACTTGATGAAGAAGGCGGCGGCGATCGTCGCTCTTGGACGCTAGCGTGGTCGGGGGGCGATGCGGGCCCCCCGTGCACACAGGACCGCATTAGGTTTCGTCTTGCACTTCCTGGTATTACTCTGTGCCTGCAGCGTCTCCAGCCGCCGCTGCTCGAGATGATACCAGGCTGTGGAGCGTTGAGCTTCGTGTTAATTTTTCGCAGGGACACGCAGAAATCGTCGTGATGATCGGGGCCCCATCGTAGATCGGTTCCCGATCGCCTTTGCATGTCGTTTTCTTTGTCACCGTAGTTAATCCTCCTCCTGCTCCTGCTCCTGCTCCTTCTGCTCCTGCTCCTCCTCCTCCTCTTCCTCCTCCTCCTGTGATCCTGTGATCCTGTGGCGCAACTGTCCAGCTCCCTGAGGCTACACAGCACGCTGACGACGAGAACGACGACGAAAAGAGAAGGCGGCAACGTTAGCGCGCCTCCTTGAACAGCTCGGCGGGGATGGGCCAGCTCCTCCCGAAAGACCTCCCATCGGACGGGTCCTTACCCTTCCTGGGGTCCGAGAGGCTTTGCTGGGCCCCCTTGTTGCGCGGTGCTCCGTGGCACTGCGCCTGCAGGAGGCGGGACCTCTTGGTGCCAAAGGCAGCACACCTCGAGCACCAGACGATCCCCCCACCCCCCATCCACAGCTTATGGGTGCTGTGGGCACTACGAGCTAACCTGGGGAGACCACTACACGGGGTCATACAAAGCCCAGTCCTGGAGCGAGACCTGTCTCCGCATCTCGGGCAGAAAAACCTTTGGAGTTTCTGCCCCGACCTGCAAACCTCGTGCCCATTGGGGTCCGCCACCAACTCCAACCGTGTCGGTCTCCTACGGCCCCCAACTTTACACTTAGCAACATCGGGAAAACCCCCCTCCGAGAGAGCAAACAGGATCGCCCCTTGGAAAATCCCTATCTGCCTTACCTGCTCAGAGAGGCTCACATGCTCAGCTTTGGCCCTGGGATTTGACGGGTGAAGTTCGACCCCCTCCCCCGCAAGCCGATCGGCCTCATTGTTTCCCTTCCACGCCCAGATGGGCATGCCAGCTTCGAGAGCCTTCGCGAGGGACAAATGAGAACGGACCTTGCGGAGGGTAATATTTTCAATCCCGTAGTCCTGAGCAACCTGGAAGATCTGAACCCATAATTCAGAATACGCCAATCTTTCGAAGTCCTGATCGGGCCCCTTGGCCCAGACATCCACGACAAGCTGGCAGTCCGAGGCGATTTCCACGACACCGGCCTCGAGCGATCTCAAGGCCATGAGAAAAGCATACACCTCGCCGCATCCCGCCTCCTTCACAGGGTGGGGGAGCGGGCCATACTTGGACGACGCGACCACCGCGACCTGGGGGGCCATGCACACGACCGCCCACCCCGCCCTGCTGAAGGGGAGGTCGGGATCCAGCGCTGACCCGTCCAGACAAATGCGGTGGCTCATGAAGCCTGCGGTGGAAACCTTGTCCCACTTCACATACTCGTGCTGGACTGGCGGTGGCCACTTCGCCTCTGGAGACACCGCAAGTCCACGCGTGAGAAAAAAGTAGATCAGCGCCTGGCTCAGCAGCTCTCTCCTGAAGCTCCTGAAGATCGAGGTGCCGTCTGAGCCCACAATGAGCAGGGCATCTGAAAAGACGGTGCATATGTGTCCCAGGCTCGTCGAAGCAAACCTGACACCTGACATCAACAACCCTACGATCTTCATATAGCACTGCTTACGTAGGAAAGCCACCTGCAGCCAAGCCAGACAATAACCAAGCCTTCTTATTACTCTGCTTGCTAACCTCGTTGCGGCATTGCCTGCACAGCTTAGCTATGGGAGCCACTAGGGGGAGCCCAGGAGACCCAAACATCTTCAAACCCACGCGGCTCCGAAGAAGGTCATGGGCATCCTGGGTGATCAGCTCGTGTAAGGACCTCTTCCCGATAACGCCCACATCAATCGTAATGCCAGAACGGGCCTTCCAAAGCCTCCAGGAATCAGAGTACCACCCCAACCTCCTGAGCGTAAGTACAACTGCAGAGCCTGGGCCACGCACGTCCGACCAAGCCAGATTGGGGCAGCGCTCCGCCGCCTCGAAGCAACGGCGCAGCGTCGTCGCACCCACCCAGCCTTCTCTGGCGGCACGCGACCATGCAAGAAGAGGGAGACGACTAGCATCAAACTCGGGACCGGCCTCTGGCACAGAAGACATCATAAACTCCAGAGCACGGCTGCGACCTCGAGCAGCGCCGAAAGTTGCCGAGGCCAGGGAAGATCTCAGAGAACGAACACGCCTATCATCCAGACCTTTGACAGTGGCCCCATACATGCCCTGCGGGAGCGCCCCTCCTCTGATGACCTTCATGAGCCCCTGGAACGAGCTGCGGAGGCTGCGAAACTTGGAGAGACGGCCCTTGATCTTGCGAAAACGGGACCCCACGACGGCCCTGGACCTGCGACCCTTGAGCCCCATCCCAAAGTCGCATCCCAGATTCCTGGCAGCAGCAGGGGCGGTAAACTTCCATTTGCCCAGACGCTTGGCCAATCCACGGGCCACCGATGAACACGAGGATAAAACCTTGCCTTTCGACTCCGAGACAACCAGCAGTTGGCCCTCCAACAGCCCACATAGGTAGGCCGTAGCATTCCCAAGACGCGTTTGGACCACCTTAGCAGCCCCCCCCATGAACAGCGTAATGTCGTCGACCACATTGAAGGGGACGGCGGACGGGAAGTGCTCGCACACTTTATCCAAGGGAGACAGCAAAAACAGCCTAGGCAACGTCGTCGCGAAGGGGCACCCTGCCAGGATGGTCTCCGCCACCTGCACCACATCCGAGCAGATGCCAGAGCTGAGGACCCGAGGCCCTCTGTACTTCACGATAAGAAGCCTGAGCCTGAAAATCGGAAAATGCCAAGCGACCGCGGCTTGCACAAGAAGGAAATGAGCCACTTGTTCATACGCCTTGGCGAGGTCTAGCAGGGTGAGCCCCGTGGTGAACCCCATGAGGCTGTGGTTCTCAACAGCGAGGCTCTGCGCCCAGACAGCCCTCTCACAAGACTCCCCTTTCACTCCGTAATGGTATGACCTAGGATGACGACCCTCCCACTCAACAGCCTCATGCCTAGCAAGCTTGTGGAAAACCCTGTTGACCCCACTCTCGATGCTGATGGGTCGGTAACCTCCTTCAGGCTTAGGAAGCTGCGCCAACAGGATGAGAGCGATGGCAGAGCTGAAGATGCCCGAGCACTCCTGCCAGTGCCAGAGCAAAGCGAGGCACTTGAGGGCCCCGTCCGAGAGATTGGCCAGCTCCCTGGGGCGCAGCGCGTCACTTCCAAGGGCCGTGAACCTCTTGAACTTAGAAGCCACTCTCCTGATGGCTTCAGGGTCGCGAACAGGAGGGCACAGATCCCCAATGGAAACCCCACTCTCGCTGGCTTGCTGCTGCAGGAGGGTGGTGCAGTAGGCCACGGGGTCTCGCATGGCCTCCGACTTGGGTGGCGGCTTCCAGACTCCCTTTCCAAGCCTCCAAGAGCTCATCCACTTGCTGCTGAGGCCCAGGGGGTGGGGCTCCCTGGAGGCTTGTGGAGGGGATCCAACCAATGGAGGGCTTTGAGTACTTGTGGGCCTTACCAGCCCCATCCGAGACAGCTTCGGCGACCCGGGTCCTCCATTTTGTCCCTCGGTCCGACTTGGCGGCGAGCTCGTGCTTGGTCGCGAGCTTGGTCGCCGCGCAGAACAGGCCATGTCACTGCTTGGTGCTGAAGAAAAATAGTACTTCCAAGGGGGGGAGCCAGCCTTGCCAGGCCGTGCTACTCGCCAAGCAGGCAGGCCCCTTACAGAGCCGATCAAGAATGGCAACCGATTCATCATCACCCCAAGCTTCCCCTTTATTGGATATGTGGTAGAGTTCGTCAGCAAAATTAGCAACCTTCCTCCAGCCCCTGGATTCAGCCGAGCCCACAGGATAGGCCCCTCCTGACTTGCGCAGAGCAGGAACCCAAGCAAACTTCGGCAGACGTCCACGGCCTCGAAATTTAGGGGCCTCCAGAGGGTCGATGGCGTGCGCCGAGATGAGTTCGTCCTCAGCTCGTTGAAAGAAGGCACTAAAAACCTGGTACAGCTCGCTTTGCCCGCCACGCCGCTCCGCAGCTATAATCAGATCAGACCAGTCTGGCGGCTCAGGGCGCGGACCAACAGGTAGCACTACAGGAAAAAACACGAGGACGCTTAAGCATACGTACCTTCTCCTTCAAGGGGTCTCCTGACAATGTGAGCAGCACTGGCCAATGTGTCTTGATGCATGTGTCTTCGTGCCCGGCAATCTTGTGGCAGACCCCGAGGAGAGCACGGCTAACCACAAAGAAATCGATGGTCCCCCACTTGCGGCTGGTAGACCTGCACGTGGGCTCGGCCGTTCTCACCAGAGCACCTCCTAGCCTATCAGGCCAGTTGGAAGCTTCAAGATCCTCTGGAGTGCAGTTCCAATCAGCCCCGATGATAAAGGGAATGCCCAAGCCAAAGAGATACTCCCCAAGACGCGCAAGCAAGTGGCTGCCCTCTTGCCCCAGCGGGTCCTGATCCCACAGGTACAAACTGACAGCAATAAAGCCTCCAGGAACAAAACTGTTGATATGCGTCGCCAGGACCTTGTGAGGACTGGGGAGCGCCTTAACCAAGTTGGGGGCCTTACCCATGCCGATGTGCTTCCTGACCGCGATGCCGGCCCCAGAAGATAATCCCCCTTGTTCAGTGACGACCGACGGGCTAAGAGCCAACTGCCAACCGTGAGCCTTCATGGTGTCCTCTCGAGCCTTCTGGGTATCCGCGTCCGTGGCCACCTCCTGCAGGAAGACCACAGACGACTCGGCCTCATACACGAGAAACTCCTGAAGGGAAGACCATGACGTGGCATTGCACGTCCCCAACACGAACTCCCGAGTCCTGCGAGATTTCCTCTTGGAAAACTTCTGAAGGGAGTCCGAAACTGCACAACTGGGGCTGGGGTCTCTCGGAGGGGGCAGGCCAAAAACTTGTGGCGACTCGCAGGCACCCGTGAGACCTGCAGCACAGTCGGGGCCCCCCTCTCCATTACCACTCGCCGAAGGGGGGCCACACGTCTGAACACTAGCCTGGTCGGGGACCTCAGTCAGGAGCTCTACCGCTGGCCTTGAGGACCCCACCAGACACTGGCAACTCGAGCACGCGAGCCAGGCCCCAAGCTCCAGCCTGAGGGCCCTCAGATGACAACATGGAAGGACCCGATGATGGAGAGGCCGACGAGCAGCGCCAGCGAGAAGCCGACGGAAACGAGTGCGGGGCCGTTCCAAGATCTGTTTCGTCCCCAGCGAGATGGAGACCACCAGGAAATTGGACCCACTGCATGGCGAATGAATCGAAACGCACCACTCCCGCCTGTGGCGACTGAGAAACGTGACGGGACCCCGCTGACGGGGGCAGTGAACCTGACCAACTGTCCATCGAGTCCGCGCGCAGCAAGTAGTGGGGGCGAGAGATGGAGGCCGTAGCGGAACTGCTTGGCCCCCATCGCGAGCATGTCCAGGACCAGCTCGCAGAAGAACATTCGGGAGGCAAGCCGTGCCCCGAACATGTGGCGCTCTCTGCCCACCACACTCGCACCGATTCAAACCCTGGGGGTCCCTCTGGGCGGTCCCAGCCCCCAAAGGACACTGGCCTACCCAGGGTTTCGTCCGAGGGGTGTCTCGGTGGTCTCATGGTGGGTGAGTATAGCGACCTAGACGACGTAGCCCAAGCCGCTGCACCTGGACCTGTCGAAGTACCCGACCATGCCATGCTAAAGCCCCGACACTCCAGCGTGCACCAAGCGTGTCGCGGCAGCGTAGTCCTTGGCCAAGTCTTCCACACCGCCGTCGACTGGAGAGCGCAGACCTCCCCGGCCTGCCAGAGCCACGGCCGCGGCGACCGACTCCTGAGACGGTGCCTGGGGCGGAGGTGGCGCGGCCCTTGCAGCAGCTGCCCCCCCCACGCACTTCATCATCAGCGTCGCCTTCAGCAATCGGAACATCGGCCCCCGAGGGGGCAGCACTTGACACTTCATCCACACGCCGTCTCTTGGACAACACGCGCTGCTTGAAGGCCTTCTGCTCCGCCACCAGCTCCTGCGCGCGCACACGTACCGCCCCGAATGCTTCGGTGACCGCACGCCTGATGGTCTGCTCCACCTCCTGCTTCCGATTGGCCACCTCCTCCTTCTCGGGGTCGGTGACCTCGACGCCTTCAGCGTCCAAGCCGAAGAGCCCTCGTCCTCGAAGATCTCGAAGGATTCTCCGTCCAGCAGCTTCTCCAGGCTGAGGCCGCGGCGCGGCGCCTCCGCCTGAGTTGCTGGAGGCGCCGCCTGGGGTACCTCCGAAGCGAGGAGCTTGACCGCCTGGTGGTACTTGTCCTGGCAGGCCTCGAACTCCCGCATGGCTTGCACCGCAGCCTTTTGAGCTTCGACCAGCTGGCATTGGAGGTTCTCGGCGACACGCACACGCTTCTCCAAGTGCTGCTTGGCCTCACGCATGGCATGCTGGCACACCCGCGGGCCCGCTTTCTGCAGCCTGTCGATGTAGGACGCATACACCGCCGCCTGAGCCGAATCTCCCAAGCTCTGGAAATTCTCCTGGATGAGGCGCAGCTTGGGGATGTCCTCCTTCGAGTACTTCGTCCAAGCATCAGCATGTTGGCCACCGCCTTGGGCAACCCACCCCGAGGCCTGCAGCTGCAACCCCGACGGGAGGGTCGGCTGCAGGGTGGGGGCCGCAGCCTCTTGCCCTTGGAGGCCAGCAGGCTTGGGCCAGGCTGCGGGATCCACTCCTTTGCCCTTGCCTGCCTTGCCTCCCTTGCGCCCCGCAGCCGCCGCCCCCCCTTTCCCCGTGAAGCTGATCTCCATGAGACGGGAGCGACCCGAGCGGAGGCAAGGCCCAGACGCCACCTGCAGGTCGATGGGCTGTCGGCTGGACGTATGCGAGCGGCTCGAGGCAGCGCTTGCAGAACCAGTAGTGCGACATATTCTTCTTGCATCCACAATGGGGGCACGGAGCCTTGGACAACTCCGCACCTCCACTCTTAGGCTGGTGCCCCACCCACGTCCACTGGCGAGGGTCTCCTTTCGCGTCACGCATACCAGGCTGGCCGCGACGAGAAGAGCCCATCGCAAGGACACAGGGAGGTACCGTACGAGGGAAATGTTGTAAGAGTATGTATGATCCAGCACGAGTTTACAAAGGGTGTTGAGGCCAGAAACTGGCCGCCGGATCACAGGCGGGGGCGCGCCTTCCCCACGCCAAATGCTCCAGTCCTGAGCGAAACACTACAGACTTGAGCCAAAATGGCTACGGACTCCTCTTCCTCCTCCTCCTCCTCCTATGCCTCCTCCTCCTCCTTCTCATCGTCCTCCTCCTCCTCCTCCTCCTCCTCCTCCTACTACTACTACGACTACTACTACTACTACTACTACTATAAACTACTACTACCCTACTACTACTACTACTACTACTACTACTACTACTACTACTACTACTACTACTACTACTACTACTACTACTGCTAATAGTACTACGACCACTCCTACTACTACTACTACTACTACTACTACTACTACTACTACTACTACTACTACTACTACTACTACTACTACTACTACTTCTACAACTACTACTACTACTACTACTACGACCACTACTACGATCACTA
>CAUYUJ010006145.1:29950-44950 GCA_963575745.1 Prorocentrum cordatum
ACTACTACTACTACTACTACTTACTCCTACTACTACTGCTACTACTACTAGTACTGCAACTACTACCTCCGTTGCTGCAGGGCGCAATCCCCGCTCGCTCCTCGGGGGCCATGAGGGGTGCGAGCAGGGGGGCGACCCGCCACCGCTGCGCCGACTGCGCTGGCTCGGGGGAGGCCAGGAGTCCATCCCAGCAGCTGGACTTCCCAGACTTCCTCTCGTCGTGAAAAATCACGCACGGCGGAAGGTTTTGGGCTGTTTTCGGCCTCTCTCTCTCTCTCTCGAGCGCTTTGTCGTGGTTTGTGCGATCGGGATTGCCATCTTGATGGGGCATCGGATTCCTCCTCCTCCTCCTCCTCCTCCTCCTGCCGTGCTTGTCACGGGAAAATCGGCTAGGGGGCGCGCATTGGGATCCCCAGCCCGCCGACAAACGACTCGGGATGGAAAGCCGGCCTTGGGAGACCGGTCCAGACCTTCGAGGGCTCGCGCGGTGGAAGAAGCGCGGCTTCGGAGATCTGGCTTCGCCAGGGGACTCTGGGTTGCGACGGTCCCGCCTCGTTCGGCTTGGGCCGGGGCAAGCACATCGGGGCCTACGAGGGTTCGGGCTGGGGGGGGGGCGCTGTTTTGTTGCCCCCTTTCCCCCCCATCCAGGGCCCCCGTTTGGCTTTTGACTACCCTGGGCAAGGGGGAAAGCGTGGGCACCAGGTCAGGCAGGAAGGACAAGACCGGGCACCAGATCCTCGGAGGGTTTATCTCATGAGATTGTTGAGTACTGGTCGGGATCGTTCCAGCGAACCTGCCACCAGTACTATCACATGTTCGGTCGCTCAGCGTTCATAGTGCGCCCTTGTCTCGTGTCCCGTTTCTACGTGGGGACTTTACCGTCGCAGCCTGACTGTTACTGTGCTCGATGTGTCTGTAGTTGCCGTGATGCGTGCGTCACTGGAGATAAGTTGGCGCCGTGTTTCGCGGGAGAAAAAATGTCCCAGGAGGGTTCAGGGCAGGAATGAGGCTGTTGAACTGCCTCCTCAGCCTCTCTCTTCGGCGTTTCCTCCTCCTGCTCGTCTCCTCGCCCTTCCACTTGGGGCCCCCCCGACCCTTGAGCCTTGCTCGCGCGCTCCACCCGGGCGAAGACGAGAGGGGAGAGGGACGAGGGAGGGGGGAGGCTGGGGGAGGAGAGGGGGGGAGTGGGAAGGAAGGGGCGAGGGAGGGGGAGGGGGAGGAGATGGGGCGAGGGGGAGGGGGAGGGGGAGGGAAGGGGGAGGAGATGGGGCGAGGGGGAGGGGCGAGGGAGGGGGAGAAGGAGGAGGAGTTGGGGGATCGGGGGCCGGCGTGGGGAGGGAGAGAAGACACCAGCGAGAGGGGCCGAACTCGCCAGGACATCAGCGGCGCCGCGTCGGACGTGGCGATGCTCCTGGTTCACAGGCCCTCTCGGGTCGGGTGGCCGGCATTGCCACGGGGATTTTACATTCGAAGAAGGAAAAACGCCATAAACATAAATGTTTGGCGCTCCGCGCGGGTTTCTTGGATCCGCGCTGGTTCCCTCCTTCGGCTGCGCCTCCGGCGCCGCCACGGGCGCGCTCCGCGCGCCAGGGAGGGGGGGGGTCCAGCGCAGATCCAAGAAATCCGCCGCGCGGAGCGCCAAAAGTTTTATGTTTACGGCGGTTATGATTATTCTACTCGTCGGTCCTCCTCTGAGTTATCTTGGGGGGCCAGGCTCCCTGGCCCCACAGCCGCCCGCGATCCCATCCGATGCGATTCGGTTCGCCGGCCGGGGCCGCGGTTTCGATTCGATGCTGCTCGGGGAGGAGGAGGAGGAGGAGGAGGAGGAGGAGGAGGAGGAGGAGCAGGAGCAGGAGCAGGAGCAGGAGCAGGAGCAGGAGGAGCAGAAGCAGGAGGAGGAGGAGGAGCAGAAGGAGGAGGAGGAGGAGGAGGAGGAGCAGGAATAGCCAGGCGCGGCGGTCCGATGCCGACTCGGCCCGGGATGGTGCGCCTGCGAGGCGGTCCGTCTCCGAGCCGCTCGCACCTCGTCGGCTGAGGGTCCGCCTGTGGTCCAGGGGGCGTCGGTGGAGGGTCTCTCCGAAGGGCTTAGGCGACCTCCTCCTCCTCCTCCTCCTCCTCCTCCTCCTCCTCTCCTCCTCCTCCTCCTCCTCCTCCTCCTCGTCCTCCTGTTCCCCTCCTCCTGCTCCTCCTCCTCCTCCTGTTCCTCCTCCTCCTCCTCCTCCTCCTCCTCCTCCTCGTCCTCCTGTTCCTCCTCCTCCTGCTCCTCCTACTACTACTACTACTACTACTACTACTACTACTACTACTACTACTACTACTACTACTACTACTACTACTACTACTACTACTACTACCCCTCCCTCTCCCCCTCCCCCTCCCCCTCCTCCACCTCCTCCTCCTATCTCCTCCTCCACCTCCTCCTCCTCGGGTCGCCGACGGCCCTGGGGTAAACCGTGCAGGCGACGGTAGGGGCTGGTATCGGTGGCCAGGGGGCGGCCACGGCCACGGCCACGGCCACGGCCAGGGGAGGGAGCGGAGAAGTCGAGAGGGAGAGGGCGGAGGGGTATTGCCAGGAGGATGGGAGGGGGAGACGGCATGGGGCGAGGGACATCGGTGAGGGGGGGAGGGTGGTCAGGCGATCGCAAACATGGATCAAGGGGGCGTGGATTAGCGGCGGGTCCCGTTTCCATGAGAAATCGCCGATTTCCGCCGCCGATCGAGGCGGCACCGGCCGCATTTTTGGGAGGGCACTTCCCCCGATCAATGGATTTGGCGACCGCGCGCCAAATCCATTGGTCGCTAATACATGTTTGCGCGCCCCCGAGGTGAAGACAGCAGGGGGAGGGGAAGGGGAGTTGGAAAACTGCTGCACGTCGCGCAATGTGCACCACACTCAACTGACAGCTCATGTTTTGCGCTGCTGCCCAGCTGTCTGCGATGAGTCCCGCCATCGTGCCAGCCCAGCACTCTGGGTGGCGACTGCTCGAAAAGTGCACAGGAAGCCGTAACGTGTGACACATCGTGCCCCGACCCGTCGGAGAGCCGTAGAGTGCGACCGCTATTCCGCATCGTGTCGGGTTGGATCCCTTCGTGCTCGTCGTCGTAATCGTCCCTCTCTCTTCTTCCCTCGTCAAAACGAAAGACGACGGATCCTGAATTGTCCAGATTTCCAAGTGATCCCGACTCTCCTCCCTCTGTTTCCTCTGACCCCTCTGTTCCTTCTCATGCCGCTGTGGAGTTGCATGCAGAGGCCTAGGAAGAGCAGGCCTGTCTAGACTTGCAGTCGGATGCGGCCGAAGCCGAATCCGAGGCCTCCTTGGCCTCTCATCCGTCTTCCTCGTCGCCTCCCTCGGCCTCGAGCCCTCCGCCTCCCCCTCCTCTTCCTCCTCCCCCTCCTCCCCCTCCTCCTCCTCCTCCTCCTCCTCCTCCCTCCTCCTCCTCCTCCTCCTCCTCCTCCTCCTCCTCCGCCTCTCCTCCCCCTCCTCCTCCTTCTGCTCCTCCTCCTCCTCCTCCTCCTCTTCCTCCTCCTCTTCCTCCTCCTCCTACTCTTCCTCCTCCTCCTCCTCCTTCTGCTCCTCCTCCTCCTTCTACTCCTTCTACTCCTTCTCCTGCTTTTTCTTCTTGCATACTGTGGTGTTGGATTTATGAGCGTGGCCGTCTGGGTCACCTTAATAAGGATATAACACAAAATCTATACTGCAGCGGGGCCGATACGTATCCGAGGGAAGTCGTATCATGTACCACTTGGGTATAATGTTGTATCCTCCTCTTCTCCCCCTTCTGTGGCTGGCGTTTGTTATACTTCTGGATTGGGCCAGGTTTAAAGGCAATTGCCGGCTCAAGGCAACTGCCGGCTCCAGGCGTTGCAGGCAGACCCCCCCCTTCTTTTGCCACGCCCCCTGGCGTCCTCGGTTTCTTTTCGTCCCCTCCTCCTGCCTCCTCTCTCCTCTCACCTCCCGCGGTGGATTTATTTACGTGGCCATTTGGGCCCTGGGGGATCTATAAATCTGCAGTTGCGCAACGGCTCGCCTATGACAGGTAGGCTTGCGCGCTGCTCCAGGATTATGTGTGTTGTCCACGCGCTGGGTCAGGAAGAAAACAGCTTTCAAATGCATCCGTTTTCTCCGTTGCTGCAGGTTGGCAGCGGGGGGCTCTTCGGCCAGCGAGGCGCCCAAAAAGAGCCACGCCTTGTTGTCGCAATGATGTTGTGCGATACCGAATGTTGTCGCTCGAGCTCGCATCTTGCTCTTCGTCCTCCACCTCCTCCTAATCCTCGTCCTTCTTCTGCAGGCTTCAATCGCACACGGTTTAAGAGTGGATGTGGATTTAGTGGCACTGCTGGGCGTATTGCCATCGATTGTCATTTTCTGCTCGCTACCACCGGTCCGCTGAGGTTTAGAAATGCTCCAGAATATGGAGCATCTGTCCGTCATTCTGGGGGAGTAACGGACTCCTGGCAGTCTTTCCCAGAGAACAACGAACTTTGGCTCATTATTCCCAAGGGATAATGTACCCTTGTCCGCCACTTCCCTGGAAGATCGGACCTTTACTCATGAATCCCAGGGAATCTTTAGCCTGTCTCCATTCGTCCTGAGGGTTCATCAAACCAGGAACGTAATTCCAAGGAGTCATGGGCCCCTGCCCATTTTTCCTGGCGAGCAAGAAAAACGTAAATTCTTTCTGGGAGATAAGGAGCCTTCGCTCATTATGCCCAAGGAAGAATGGACCATTGTCCATATTGGCTCAGATTTTACGAACCCTTGACCCTTGTCCATTATTCTTTTGGAGTAGTGGACCCGGGTTCGTTATTTCCAAAATTAGCCTCGTTATTATTTTCCCCATTGTACATGTTTCCCCGGGGATATCGAACTGCTGTTCATTATTCCAGGGCTATGAATGGTTATCTAGTCTTCCAGAGGAGTCCTGAACCTTGGCTCGTTATTTCCGGGGAATTACGGGCCCCTGCCCATCATTCCCCAAGACTATCGAACAGGTGTCCGTTCTTCCCGGGGAGTAGCGAACCCTTGTCAATTATTCCCAGTCCTGGAGGGCAAGAGACCTTGGCTCATCCCTCCGGGGAAGAGAAGAGGAGAAAAAAAAGGTCCATTATCCCCGGGGGAAAATCCGTTGGTTCACCATTCTAAAAAAATAAGCGCCTTTCACCTCCAGGGTTGTTTTTGTCACGTTTCCCGCCCTTCGTGGCCCGCCCGGTCAGCAAGCCCGGGCCCGGCGTCAATAATCAATCCCAATCCGCGAGTTAAGAATAACGAACCCCGATACATCAATGATTCTGGAATCATAATGGTTATCCTTCCTACTTGGCCGGCAAGCCCGCCCAATCCACCACTCGAGAATAACAAGCCCCATTTGATTATGTGGGAATCATAATGCTCTCCTCCCACACCTGGCCTGCGAGGTGGGAGTTCAATCATCAATCCCTAGGCACGATTCAAGAGTAGACCCTGTTCCTCGACTCCGGAATAACAAGAAGTCTCTCCTACCCCCCTTGGCCGGCGAGCCCGTACCTGGTCCAGCGCTTGCGTGTGTAGCGAAAGCGAGGTTTTAAATCATTGTGTAGACGCACAGAGAGCACAACAAACAACGAAGAAAGAAAGAGAGAGGGGAACCACATGAGAGAACACGAGGCGGAGAGATTCGTGGAGGAAATATATGTGTGCATGTGCGTAGTCTGACACATAAAGAGGATTGCGCAGGAGCTCCGCACACCGTTGCGGCCCACGTGCCAGGATGTACACGTGCATGAGGGAAGTCGGACATCATGTCATAATTGCCATGCTTCGATACATGCATACGCACGTCTGTCTGCAACGGGAGAAAGAGAGCGAGAGTCGCATCAAAACTACAGAGAGAGAGAGAGATTTTAAAAAGGAGGGGGAAAGAAAGGGGTAAAACGGATAACCACGTCCGAGCGAGATGTTGAAACAGATGCCAAGGTGGATGGAAGAAGACTACGATGACGAGTGCGCGGGCGAGGATGAGGACGGTGAGGAGGAGAAGGAAGAGGATAAAGCGCGGGAGGACTTGGAGGAGTTAGGGAGACTGAGGAGGAGCGAGGGGAGGAGGAGGGAGGGCGGAGGGGCAGGTACTGGATGTCCTTGCTGGTGAGCCTGGCCAGCGTCCTCCACTTCAGCACGCTGCTGCATGTCCCAGCCCTGCCCGTGCGGTGGGGCCGCAAGTGCATATCGCGGAGCTTGGGAGGCCCTGGGCTCGGTCCGGGTGGAGCGAGGAGGAGGAGGAGGAGGAGGAGGAGGAGGAAGAGGAGGAGGAGGAGGAGGAGGGGGGGGGGGGGATTCTCCCCCCCCCCGACAGGTTGGAGCTGTTAGTTTTGAAAAAGAAGACCTCCCGTCTGCCCACCCCTTGCATACCGGGGTCGCCAGACCCCGCAGGATCCCGATGATCCTTGAGTATCCCGCATCGCGTCCTCGACGAATGACGGCACCGTACCGCTGTCGCCAGACCCCGCAGGATCCAGAGTGTCCTTGGGTGCCCCGCCTCGCGTTCTCGACGAAGGACGACCCTCGCCTACCAGACAGCCCCGAGGGGGAGGCGTCACGACGTCGCGCCGGCCAGGCGTCACGACGCATGAGCTTAGAGGCGTGGAGAGCTGAAACCACGAGCATACAGCAAAAACATACACATAGATCAGAACGTACATAGTGTGGCATACAGTATCATAGCAGGGTGAACCACAGCCTAACACAGCACAATGTCAGAAACACAACCTAGCACAGCCTATTACAGCATTCCGTGTCGTAACCGTGTCATAACACCACATCAGGTCACAACGTAAAACAAGCTAACGTAACATAATACAACAGACCGAATAACAGAACGATAGAACGGATAATGAAAGAGCGCGTTATAAACTACCTATACGACCACCTTTCGGGTGATAAGGAGGTTGGGGGGGGAGGAACCAACGTCTCACTCGACCGATCTCACAGTCGGTCTCGCCCGATCGATCTCACAATCGACCTCACTCGATCTATTTCATTCGATCGATCTCACATTTGATGTGACCATCGATCTCACTATCGATATCAAAATATATTTCACATTCGGTACCACTATCGATATCACAATCGATCTCACAATCAACGTCATCACCATCAACATCATCGTCATCAACGTCATCAACCTGATCATCATCATCATCATCATCATCACCATCATCATCATCATTGGGACAGCATCATCATCATTTTCACGCCATCACCAACATCATCAACATCATCATCATCATCATCACCAGCATCATCATCGTGACACCATCATCGTCACCATCATCATCATCATCAACTTCATCACCATCGGGACACCACCATCATCATCATCATCATCATCATCATCATCGTCATCGGAACAGCACCACCACCATCACCATCATTCCATCACCATCACGAGCAATACCACCAACATCATCAGCATCATCAGGATACCATCATCACCGTCATCAGCAACATCGTCATCATGAACATCATCATCGGGACACAAGCATCATCGTCACCATCATCATCAGCATCATCCTCATCGGGACACCTTCATCATCACCAACAGCAGCATCATCATCATCGGGACACCATCAGCATCGTCACCAGCAGTACCGTCATTAACATCATCATCATCGGGACACAATCATCATCGTCACCATCATCATCATCACCATCATCATCGGGACACCATCATCATCATCAACATCAGCATCACCATCATCGGGTCACCATCATCAAAATCATCACCATCACCTCATCATCATCTTCATCATCAACATCATCATCATCAACATCATCATCATCGGGACATCATCATCGTCATCATCATCAACATCATCATCGCAACATCACCATCATCATTACCATCATCATCATAATCAACAGCATGATCATCAACCTCATCATCATCACCATCATCGGAACACCATCATCATCAGAATCACCTCATCATCCCATCAGCATCAGCATCATCAGGACCATCAACACCATCATCATCATCATCGGAACACCATCGTCATCACCATCATCATCAACAGCAGCATTTAACATCATCATCTTCATCACCCCCATCATCTCATCATCTCATCATCACCAACACAATCATGATCATCAACACCATCATCATTGGGACACCATCAGCAACATCAGCATCATCAACATCATCATCATTGGGACACAATCATCATCACCACCATGGCCATCATCATCATCATCATCAACAACATCGTCATCATCATCATCATCATCATCATCATCATCATCATCATCATCATCATCGTCGGGACACCGACGGGACACCAGCGGGACACCAGCGGGACACCGCGCGCCACTGGCCCCCGGACAGGAAACATTTGGTCCGGCCGCGCTTCAGCCAGAGGCGGGACACTTCTCGCCCGCCCACGCAGCTTCGCCTCGCCCGCACGCACGGCACGCACGAACACGAAACCGAAACCGATTTCCCGGTAGGACGGCTCTCCGTTCCACTTCGATCTCACCCCCTCAACTCCGACAAATGAGCACAGCAGATTTGATCTACGATTGCTGCCACTACGACAACGCCTACAACAGAAAATCGCAGAGTCAAACATCGATCAGGCGCTCGCGGCCGAGATCGAAGGGCGCCCTCGAGGGCGCGAAGTTACTCACGCTTCGCGCTTCGGCTCCGATTCCTCCTCTTCCTCCTTTTCTCCCCCTGGGGGGGGCGGCGCCCTGCCCGCCCGAGCTGCGCTGAAGCACGCGGCAGAGACCCTCGCGCGAGGTGCGGCGGGGGACCCAGACAGGGCTGCGTCGTAAAAACAAATTGGGATTGATGTTGTTCGGTGTTTTCGGCATCCTCCTCCTCCTCCTCCTCTTCCTCCTCCTCCTCCTCGGAGGCCCTCGCCGGGCCCTGGGGCAGTCAAAAAACGATTCGGGATGAAGAGCTGGTCCCGGGGAAGGGGTCGGGACTCCCCTGAACGCCGCGCTAAAAAAAATCAGGACGTCGCGTGTCTGGGAAGGTAGAGCTGATGGTGCGAGTCGGGTTTTGGAGGAACGCGCTGGTGCCGCGGAGCGCGTTGCGACCTCCCGTAGAGGGCTTGGATCGGGCTGCGAGCCTGAGTGGCGCTGACCGGTCGGACAGGAGACAGTTGGAAGATCGTCGGGCGTCGGGCGGCTTCAGCCGCGCGTCCGAGTCGAGCAAGAAGCTGCCCAGAACAGCCGATGTCGGCAACCGCATCAGGCTGCGGCCTCCTGCGGACGGATGCGGACATCGCCGTGGCCGCGTTCGCGGCCATCGGCGAGGGGGGGCCTGGGCGAGGTTGCCGCGGGAGGAGCCTGCATGCCGAGTTGCCCTTCCGCTTGCAAGCCAAACTTCAAGGACCAAGGTGCATGGTGCGAAGCGCCAATTCATTCTTGAGTATATTTATATACAATATATATTATAATATAATAGAATACAATATAAGACAATATAATAAAATACAAATATACTATACAATAAAGTAATATAACATAATATAATACAATATAAAATGCAAGATAATCTAATATAATATAGTATCGCATAATATCATAGTTTATAATGTAATATAGTATAATATAATACAATATGATACAATCTAATGTAGTATGATATACTATAATATAATATAATATGGTATCACAAGCATATAATGTAATGTAATATAAGGTAATATCATATAAAATGAAATAATATGCTAGAATATGTTATACCATAATATAATATAATATACTATAATATACTATACTGTACTATAATATAATATAATACGATATAATACGATATAGTATAGTATAATATAATACAATGCAATACAATGCAATACAAAACACACTATGATATACTATAGTATAACATTATACAATACGGTATAATACAATATGCAAATACTACAATATAGTATACTATGAAATAATATAGTGTAATAGAATGTAACATAATAGAATGGTATATAATAGAGTAGAAGGATATTGTAACATACTAGAATATAACAGACTATCATATAACAGAATACGATATAATATAATATAATATAATAGGATGTAATATACGATACGATAATATAATGTAACGCCTTGTGATATCATATAAGATAATACAGTACAGTATAGTATTGCAAAATGTGATATGATACAATGCAATACAATACAACGTAATATAATATAGTATATACAATATACTAGGATATGATGTAACATGACATGATATCTTATAATATGTTTTCGTATAATACCATATAAAATTATATGTCAATTTGCAATATACTGGAATATTATATTGCATAAAGTAAAGTAATGTAATATAAGATAAGATATTGAATTTGAACATGATTCAATATCACAATGTAGATTACTATGTATCATGATGTGATATAATACTAGTGGAATATAATATTGAATAACCTATTATGATATAATATAGCGTGATATAATATTTTATAATATAACGGATTATAATATCATATTATATAATGTAATGTAATATAAGTTGCATTGCCCCGGCAACCGGGGTTCCCCGTTCGAGTTGGCGCCGAAGACGCTATCTGAAGACGCTATTCTTTGTGAAGACACGCCTTGTGAAGGCGCTATTCAAGGTGGAGACACTATTCCCAGTGAAGACGCTATTCCTTGTGAAGACGCGTTCTGCGGACACAGACAGCACTGCCTTTATGAAGACGCTATTCCTTGTGAACACGCTATTTCTTGTTAAGACGCTATTCCTTGTGAAGACGCTATCCCCAGTGAAGACGTTATTCCCAGTGAAGACGCTATTCCCAGGGAAGACGCTATTCCCTGTGAGGGCGTTATTCCGGCAGACGACGCTATTCTTTGTGAAGGCGCTATTCCGGGTGAAGACGCTATTCCTTGTGAAGACGCTATTCCCGGTGAAGACGCTATCCTGGGTGACGACGCTAGTCCCTGTGAAGACGCTATTCCTGTTGAATACGCTATTTCTGGTGAAGACGCTATTCTCGGTGAATATTCTGTTCTTGGTGCAGACGCTATTCCCTGTGAAGACGCTATTCTTTGTAAAAACGCTATTCCCGGTGGAGACGCTATTCCTTGTGAGGACGCTATTCTTGTAGAAGACGCTATTCCGGGTGAAGACGCTATTCCCTGTGTTGGTGAAGACGCTACTCCAGGTGCAGACGTTAATCTCGGTGGAGACGCTATTCTCGGTGAAGACGCTATTCCGTGTGAAGACGCTATTCTGGATGAAGACGCTGTCCCCTGTGAAGATGCTTCTTCTCTTCACCAGGCCCAGTACTCAACGCGCTCCCCTCCCATTTGTAATTTGAATGTGCAATGTTACTCTAACTACGCTTTCCGTGTCCAGCACAACACGTGCCCCATCTGTTGTGCGACACCCTCTGCTAGGCAAGACCCCTCCCCAAGTTGTTTAAAGCAGAGTCCTTGGTGCCAGACATGCCCCATCTGCTGTGCAACACCCTCTGCTGGGAAAGACCCCTCCCGCAGGACCCCTCCCCAAGTTGATTAAAACAGAATCCTTGGTGCTAGACGCGCCCCATCTGCTGTGTTGCACCCTCTGCTAGGCAGGGCACCTCTCCATGTTGATTAAAAAAGAATCCTTGGTGCTAGACGTGCCCCAGGTGCTGTGCGGCACCCTCTGATAGGCAAGACCATTTCCCAAGTTGATTAAAACAGAATCCTGGGTGCTAGGCGTCCCCCACACCTGCTGTGCGGCACCTTCTACTTGGCAAGACCCCTCCCCAAGTTGATGGAAAAAACAAAGAAAAAAAGGCGCTAGGCATGCCCCATCTGGTGTGTGGCACCCTCTGCTAGGCAAAGGCCCTCCCCTAGTTGATTAGGACAGAATCCTCGGTGCCAGACGTGCCCCAGCTACTGTGCGGCACCCTCTGCTAGGCAAGACCCCTCCCCAAGTTGATTGAAACAGAATCTTTGGTGCTAGGCGTGCCCAACCTGCTATGCGGCATCTTCTGCTACCCATGACCCCTCCCCAAGTTGATTTAAAAAGAATGGTTGGTGCTAGACGTGCCACATCTGCTGTGCGGCACCTTGTGTTAGGCAAGACCCCTCCCCAAGTTCATTAAAAAAGAATCATTGGTGCAAGACGTGCCCCATTTGCTGTGTGGCACCCTTTGTTAGGCAATTGCCCTCCCCAAGTTGATTCAAACAGAATCCTTGGTGCTAGGCGTGCCCCATCTGTTTTGCGGCACCTTCTGCTAGGCAAGACCCTTCCCCAAGTTGATTAAAAAGGAACAGTTGGTGCTAGATGCGCCCCTTTGCTGTGTGGCACCCTCTCCAAGGTGAGCCCCTTTGCTGTGCTGCACCTTCTGCTAGGCACGACCCCTCCCCAAGTTGACGAAAAAAGAATTATTGGTGCTAGACATTCCGTTTTTGCTGTGCGGCACCTTATGCTAGGCAAGACCCCTCGCTAAGTTGACTAAAACAGAGTCCCTGGTGCTAGACATGCCCCCTTCGCTGTGCGGCACCCTCTGATAGGTCAGAGCCCTCCCAAAATTGATTGGAAAAAATCATTGGTGCCAGGCGTGCACCACCTGCTGTGCGGCACCTTCTGCTAGGCAAGATTCCTCCACAAGTTGACAAAAAATGAACCCTTGGTGTTAGATGTGCCCCTTTGCTGTGCGGCACCCTCTCCAAGGTGAGCCCCTTTGTTGTGCGGCACCTTCTGCTAGGCAAGACCCCTTTTCCAAGTTGATTAAAACAGAATCCCTGGTGCTAGACATGCCCTGTTGCTGCGCGGCACCCTATGCTAGGCGAGATCCCTCGCCAAGTTGATTAAAACCGAATATTTGGTGCTAGACATGCCCCTTCGCTGTGCGGCACCCTCTGATAGGCAAGAGCCCTCCCCAAATTGATTGAAAAAAATCATTGGTGCCAGGCGTGCACTACCTGCTGTGCGGCACCTTCTGCTGGGCAAGACTCCTCCACAAATTGATAAAAAATGAACCCTTGGTGCTAGACGTGCCCCATCTGCTGTGCGGCACCTTGTGCTAGGCAAGACCCCTTTCCAAGTTGATCTAAAAAATCCTTGGTGCAAGACGTGCCCCATCTGCTGTGCGGCACCCTTTGTTAGGCACTGCCCACCGGTGAGGCGTTTAAGGAGCACCACGGTCGCACGCAGCCAGCCTAGCTGTGCACCCCAGAGGATGAGGCCGAGGCAAAATAGAAGCGTCAAGCCGAATAGAGGCGTCATGAGCTTCATCTGGCGTCAGGGGAATAGAGGCTTCAGGCCGAAGAGAGGCTTCACGAGCTTCACACGGGGTCAGGGGAATAGAGGCAGGCTTCAGGCCGGATAGAGGCTTCACGAGCTTCACTGGGCGTCAGGGGAATAGACGCTTCAGGCCAAATAGAGGCTTCACGAGCTTCAATGGGCGTCAGGGGAATAGACGCTTCAGGCCGAATAGAGTCTTCACGAGCTTCAATGGGCGTCAGGGGAATAGAGGCTTCAGGCCGAATAGAGGCGTCACGAGCTTCAATGGGCGTCAGGGGAAAAGAGGCTTCAGGCCGAATAGAGGCGTCACGAGCCTCACCAGGCGTCAGGGGAATAGAGGCTTCAGGCCGAATAGAGGCTCCACGAGCTTCAATGGGCGGCAGGGAGTAGAGGCTTCAGGCCGAATAGAGGCTTCACGCACCTCAAGGGGCGTCAGGGGAATTGAAGCTTCAGGCCGAATAGAGGCTTCACTAGCTTCAATGGGCGTCAGGGAATTGAGAGGTTTCAGGCCGAACAGAGGCTTCACGAGGTTCAATGGGCGTCAGGGGAAAAGAAGCTTCAGGCCTAATAGAGGCGTCTAGGGTCGCCACCCCACCAGTGCGTCGCAATTCGTAAGCCGAATAGAGGCATCACGGGCCGAATGCAGGCTTCAGGCCGAATGGAGGCTTCAGGCCGAATGGAGGCGTCGCGAGCTTCACCAGGCGTCAGCGGAATAGAGGGGTCACCGCAGCTCCTTGGGCGAATAGAGTCTTCAAATAGCGTCTTCGGCGCCGGCTCGAACGGGGAACCCCCCGAGCCAGGCTTCTGCATATATATAGATATATATATATATATATATATACATACATACATACATACATGCATGCATGCATGCATGCATGCATGCATGCATGCATATATATATATACACACACATATACCGGGTACTGGAACATATACATTACCAGTGGCGGGTTGTTTTTCAATCCCAGGGCCTTTCGAGGGTCGGGGACGACGTCGGTGTCGTGTGGCGTATACTGGTTTCCGCATTTCCCAGGGGAAACAGCGACAAATGTATACACCAGGATCCCGTATACACCAGGATCCGCTCTTCCTGTGCGAGTTTCGGTGCGGAGCCGGAAATAGCTTCGGTGTATAGAGTTCGGTTCTTTGATGTATGGATATGTGTAACCAAAGGCGTGATCGGTTCGGCAGCACTTCGGCGTTGCAGTTGGATAAAGGCTTAGCTGTCCAGCGGCATTCGCATTTGAAATGACTGCCCGACCCACATTGTGCTCCACAAGGCAGCAAGGCGCTTGTGAGGGTGAGATAGAAAGGATCTTCTGTGTTCGTTCGCGTGTTCGTCGTCGCCATTGGGTTACGCATGCGCGCAGGAAAACTTCGAGCGGCATGCTTCAATGCATTAACATTCCCCCCTCATCCTCATATTGTCTCTCCGTTTCCTCACACGGCGCCCCTCGGATATCAGCAAAGCACCGATTCCGAGGCATCAACTTTGTTTTGAAGCGGACCGCGAACTTCTTCACGATGTGCACAATGGACGAGGACCTCGTTATCCTTCATCCTCCTGAACCTACTCCTCCTAGTATTTCTCCCTCCTCTTCTGCTCTCCTCCTTCTCCTCCTGGAGGCCTCCTCATCTCATAGTCCACTGACTCTGTCGACGCCTCTTCCTCGAGGAGTACATTAGACGGAAGAGGGAGCAGCTCGGGAAGAAGACGGAGCACAGGACGGCGCGGCCGATCTTTTTTCTTCGCGGACTTGCTTGCAA
>CAUYUJ010006146.1:0-37500 GCA_963575745.1 Prorocentrum cordatum
AAAACAACCCATACCCCCCACCTGGCCCCCACCTGGCCACCACCCCCCCCCACGACATCCCCAAGCCTCTGGGCTGTGTTCTGGGGACCCCCGACCTTACGATTTCTCGCCCACAAGCGACCCATACCCCCCACCTGGCCCTTACCTGGCCCCTACCCCCCCACGCATCCCGCAGGCCTCTGGGCTCTGTTCTTGGGACCCCCGACCCTACGAAGTTCTCTCCCAAAAACGACCCATACCCCCCACCTGGCTCCCACCTGGCCAGCACCCCCCCACGACATCCCCAGGCCTCTGGGCTCTGTTCTTGGGACCCCGGACCCTGCGATTTGTCGCCCAAAAACGACCCATCCCCGCCACCTGGCCCTTACCTGGCCACCACCCCCCCACGACATCCCCAGGCCTCTGGGCTCTGTTCTTGGGACCCCCGACCCTACGATTTCTCTCCCAAATCGACCCATACCCCCCACCTGGCCCGCACCTGGCCAGCACCTCCCCCCGACATCCCCAGGCCTCTGGGCTCTGTTCTTGGGACCCCGGACCCTACGATTTGTCGCCCCACCCCAGGCCTCTGGGTTGTGTTCTTGCGACCCCCGACCTTACGATTTCTCGCCCAAAAACAACCCATACCCCCCACCTGGCCACCACCTGGCCACCACCCCCCCACGACATCTCCAGGCCTCTGGGCTCTGTTCTTGGGACCCCCGGCCTCACGATTTCTCGGCCAAAAACGACCCATACCCCCCACCTGGCCCCCACCTGGCCACCACCCCCCCACGACATCCCGAGGCGTCTGGGCTCTGTTCTTGGGACCCCGAACCCTACGATTTGTCGCCCCAAAACAACCCATACGGCCCACCTGGCCCCCACCTGGCCACCACCCCCCCCACGACATCCCCAGGCCTCTGGGCTGTGTTCTTGGGACCCCGAACCCTACGATTTGTCGCCCCAAAAACAACCCATACCGCCCACCTGGCCCCCACCTGGCCACCACCCCCCCACGACATCCCCAAGTCTCTGGGCTGTGTTCTTGGGACCCCCGACCCTACGATTTCTCGCCCAAAAACGACCCATGCCCGCCACTTGGCCCCCACCTGGCCACCACCACCCCACGACATTCTCAGTCCTCTGGGCTCTCTTTTTGAGACATCGGACCCTACGATTTGTCGCCCCAAAACAATCCATACCCCCCACCTGGCCCCCACCTGGCCGCCCCCCTCCCCACGACATCCCCAGGCCTCTGGACTGTGTTCTTGAGACCCCCGACCTTACGATTCCTCGCCCAAAAACGACCCCTACAGTCCACCTTGCCCCCTCCTCTGGCACACCACCACCCCACGACTCCCCCGGCCTCGGGCCTCTGTCTTACAACACCCGACGCTACGATTTTCTCGCGCAAAAACGACCACCTACCCTACCCCCCACCTGGCCCACCCTACCACCACCCCCCACGACAGCCCCAGTCCTCTGGGCTCCTGTTCTTGGAAACCCCGGACCCTACGATTTGTCGCCCCAAAACAACCCATACCCCCCACCTGGCCCCCACCTGGCCACCATTCCCCCACGACATCCCCAAGCCTCGTGGCTGTGTTCTGGGAACCCCCGACTTTACGATTTCTCGCCCAAAAACCCCTTCCCCCCACCTGGCCCTTACCTGGCCACCACCGCCCCACGACATCCCCAGGCCTCTGGGCTCTGTTCTTGGGACCCCCAACCCTACGATTGCTCTCCCAAAAACGACCCATACCCCCCACCTGGCCCCCACCTGGCCAGCACCCCCCCACGACATCCCCAGGCCTGTGGGCTCTGTTCTTGGGACCCCGGACTCTACGATTTGTCGCCCCACAACAACCCATACCCTCCACCTGGCCCACACCTGGCCACCACCCCCCCCCCCCACGACATTCCCAGCCTCTGGCTGGTGTTCTTGGGACCCCCGACCTTTACGATTTCTCGGCACCAACGACCCATAAACCCCCCACCTGCCCCCACCTGGCACACTCACCCCCCCCCGCGACATCCCTAGGCCTCTGGGCTCTGTTCTTGGGCCCCCCAACCCTCGATTTCTCGATTTCTCCCCCAAAAACACCCATCCCCGCTACCTTGCCCTACCTGGCCACCGACCACCCCCCGACATAATCCCCAGGCTCTGGGCTCTGTTCTTGGGACCCCCGACCCTACTATTTTCTGCTCCAACGACCATATAACCCCCCACCTCCCCATCTGCCAGCAATCACCCCCACGACATCCCCAGTCCTCTGGGCTGTGTTTCTTGGGACCCCCGACCCTACATTTTGTCGCCCCAAACAACCCTATACCCCCCACCTGGTCCCCCCTGCCTCCACCCCCCCACGACCTCCCCAGGCCTCTGGGCTCTGTTCTTGGGACCCCCGACCCTACGATTTCTCTCCCAAATCGACCCATACCCCCCACGTGGCCCCCACCTGGCCAGCACCCCCCCACGACATCCCCAGGCCTCTGGGCTCTGTTCTTGGGACCCCCGACCCTACGATTTCTCGCCCAAAAACAACCCATACCCCCCACCTGGCCCCCACCTGGCCAGAACTGCTCCCCACGACATCCCCAGGCCTCTGGGGCTGTGTTCTTGGTACCCCCGACCCTACGATTTGAACCCCCAAAACAACCATAACCCCCACCTGGCCCCACCTGGCCACCACCCCCCCACGGACATCCCAGGCCTCTGGGGCTGTGTTCTTGGGACACCCGACCTTACGATTTCTCGCCCAAAAACCTCCCACACCCCCCACCTGGCTCTCACCTGGCCACCACCCCCCCCGCGACATCCCCAGGCCTCTGGGCTCTATTCTTGGCACCCCCAACTCGACGATTTCTCGCCCGAAAACGACCCATACCCCCCACCTGGCCCCCACCTGGCCACCACCCCCCCACGACATCCCAGGCCTCTGTCTCTGTTTCCCTCGGACCCCCGGACCTCACGATTTGTCGCCCCAAAACAACCATACCGCCCCCCTGGCCCCCACCGTGGCCACCACCCCCCCCCCCCCCCCCCCCCCCTCCCCACGACAATCCCCAGGCCCCGCTGGCTGTGTTCTTGGGACCCCCGACTTTAATCGATTTCTCGCCCAAAAACAACAACCCATACCGCCCACATGGCCCCCACATGGCCCCCACTTGGCCACCCCCCCCCCCTCCCCCCCCCCCGCCCCCCCCCCCCCCCCCCACGACATCCCCAAGCCTCTGGGCTCTGTTATTGGGACCCCCGACCCTACGATTTCTCGCCCAAAAACTACCTATACCCCCCACCTGGCCCCACCTGGCCACCACCCCCCCACGACATCCTCAGGCCTCTGGGCTCTCTTTTTGGGAGTTCGGACCTTACGATTTGTCGCTCCAAAACAACCCATACTCCCCACCTGGCCCCCACCTGGCCACCACCCCCCCACGACATCCCCAGGCCTCTGGGCTGTGTTCTTGGGATCCCCGACCTTACGATTTCTCGCCCAAAAACGACTCATACCCCCCACCTGGCCCCTACCTGGCCACCACCCCCCCACGACATCCCCAGGCCTCTGGGCTCTGTTCTTGGGACTCCCGACCCTACGATTTGTCGCCCAAAAACAACCCATACCCTCCACCTGGCGCCCACCTGGCCACCACCCCCCCCACGACATTCCCAGGCCTCTGGGCTCTCTTCTTGGGACCCCCGACCTTACGATTTCTCGGCCAAAAACGACCCATACCCCCCACCTGGCCTCCACCTGGCCACCACCTCCCCGCGACATCCCCAGGCCTCTGGGCTCTGTTCTTGGGACCCCCAACCCTACGATTTCTCGCCCAAAAACGACCCATCCCCGCTACCTGGCCCTTACCTGGCCACCACCACCCCCCCACATCCCCAGGCCTCTGGGCTCTGTTCTTGGGACCCCCGACCCTACGATTTCTCGCCCAAATCGACCCATACCCCCCACCTGGCCCCCACCTGGCCAGCACCCCTCCACGACATCCCCAGGCCTCTGGGCTCTGTTCTTGGGACCCCGGACCCTACGATTTGTCGCCCCAAAGTCGACCCATACCGCCCCACCTGGCCGCCCACCTGGCCCCCACCTGGCCCCGACACTCCCATGCCTCTGGCTGTGTTCTTGAGACCCCCGACCTTACGATTTCTCGCCCAAAAACAACCCATACCGCCCACCTGGTTCCCACCTGGCCCCACACCTCCACGCCTCTGGGCTCTGTTCTTGGACCCCCGACCCTACGATTTCTCGCCCAAAACGACCCATACCCCCCCCGCTTGGCCTCGACACCCACTAGCCTCTGCGCTCTGTTCTTGGGCCCCCCGACTCCACGATGTCTCGCCCAAAATCGACCCATACCTCCCACCTGGCCGCCACCTCGCCCCCACCTGGCCCCGACACCCCCGGGTCCTGGGCTGACCCCACGATTTCGCGCCCACAGACGACCCATACCGCCGACCTGGCCGCCACCTCGCCCCCACCTGGCCCCGACGCCCCCAGGCCTCTGGGCTCTGTTCTGGGACCTCCGACCCCGTGATTTCTCGCCAGATTCGACCCACACTCCCCACCTGGCCGCCACCTCGCCCCCACCTGGCCCCGACGCCCCCAGGCCCCTGGGCTCTGTTCTTGGGGCCCCCGACCCCACGTTTTCTCGTCCAAAATCGGCCCATACCCCCCACCTGGCCTCCACCTCGCACCCACCTGGCCCCGACGCCCCCAGGCCTCTGGGCTCTGTTCTTCGGGCCCCCGACCCCGCGATTTCTCGCCCAAAATCGACCCATACCCCCCACCTGGCCGCCACCTCGCCCCCACCTGGCCCCGACACCCCCAGGCCTCTGGGCTCTGTTCTTGGGGCCCCCGGCCCCGCGATTTCTCGCCCAACGTCAACCCATGCCCCTCACCTGGCCGCCACCTCGCCCTCACCCAGGCCGCCGACGCCCCGACCCCCCCGGCCTCTGGGCTCTGTTCTTGGGGCCCCCGACCCCAAAATTTCTCACCCAAAATCAACCCATGCCCCCCCCTACCTGGCCGCCACCTCGCCCCCACCTGGCCCCGACACCCCCAGGCCTCTGCGCTGTGTTCTTGGGACCCCCGACCCCGCGATCTCTCGCCCAAAATCAACCCATACCAGCCACCTGGCCGCCACCTCGCCCCCACCTGGCCCCGACGCCCCCAAGCCTCTGGGCTCTGTTCTTGGGTCCCCCGACCCCACGATTTCTCTCCCAAAATCGACACATACCCCCCACCTGGCCGCCACCTCGCCCCGACCTGGCCCCGCCACCCCCATGCCTCTGGGTTTTGTTCATGAGACCCCCGACCCCGCGATTTCTCGCCCAAAATCGACCCATACCCCCCCCCCCCCATCCACCTCGCTGCCACCTCGCCCCCACCTGGCCACGCCACCCCCAGGCCTCTGGGCTCTGTTCTTGGGACCCCCGACCTCAAGATTTCTCGTCCAAAATCGACCCACACCCCCCACCTGGCCGCCACCTCGCCCCCACCTGCCCGACCCCCCAGGCCAGGATTTGTCGCCCAAACATGACCCACATCCTCACCACTATGGGGCCTCTCCTTTTGGAACTCCACATGATCAGCATACTACTATTTTGCATCCTTGCCAGCATGCCTCTCCTAGTCTCCCCGCAACATGCTTCACGACTGGCACGCGTTTCCGTCGCCCCTCTTGTCGGCTGTGGCAACAGCTATCCAGTCTTACGCACTTTCGTCACAGACGCGTGGCTCCGCTCAGCGACTTTCTTCCTTTTGCGCTCTTGGCCAGCACAGCACTCGTTGCACCTTTGCTTTGCGTTCGCCTTCTGCGACGTTCGCCCGGCCAACCAGCGGCTGTATTCTTCCCTGCCGAAAACGTCTTTGCATTGAACGCATTTCCATTTCCCCCGCTCCAGTTTCGCGTCGTCGATGCATCGCTTGCACTTGCGGTGCTGATCTGCCGCGCCGTCCCACATCCAAACTGAAAAGGAATATTGCTCTTGCGCCTTCTCGCACACTACACAAGTTATCACTCTCTTCCTCCCTGCAGCGATGCACTGCTTGCACTTACGATGCAAATCAGCCACGCCGCACCACATCCTATCTGAAAAACAATCGTGCCGTTGCGCCTTCTCGCACACCGCGCACATTTTCATGTCCTTCTTCGGCGCAGCGACGCAGCGCTTGCACTTGCGGTGCAGATCTGCGACGCCGTTCCACATCCAATCCGAAAAAAACAATCTTGCCGTTGCGCCTTCTCGCACACCACGCAAGTTTTAATGTCCTTCCTCGCCGCCTTGTCCCGCCCTTCTGCTGCAGCGTTTACGCATTCCCTACATTGCATCGACGCTGTCGGCGCGTTCTTCAACATGTACTCTGAAAACTCGGTTCTCCTTTTTTGGGGATTCCGCATTCGGAACACACGCGCTCTTTTGCCTCTTCGGCACGGGCCTTCTCCTCCCCTCTCTGCAATCTCTTACAAGCCTTGCATGTGGGTTCCTCGTTGATAATAGTTTCCGCTGTCGCAAATTGATCTAGTAACTTCTGCTCGCCGCAGCGCGAACACTGCAGGTGCTTCTTCAGCTCCTCGCACTCAAGGCACATTCCCCCTTTGCACCGGGCGTTCCCTGCCTTCTCCCATTGGAAGTCTACGAACGCATCCTCGTACTTCCGCCCCTCGCATACGTAACACTTTCGCCTCTCGGGACAGTCCACGCAACGCCGTGACGTGAGCTTCGAGCTGTGGCGCTGGGACGCATGGAAAGCATCCTGGCCCTTCCACAGAAAACATTCCGCGCACTGCCACGGCGTGCCAATGCTCTTCTTGCCTTCCCAGCGCACCTTGCACACGCGGCGACCGTCGTCCTGGCTCCACTGCCCGAGCGCGTACTGGTTCTTGTACTTCACCGACGAGCACAGTGCGCACGTCCCTGCAGGCATGAACTCCTTCTCGATTGCCTCCCAGTCCATCGGGTCTCCCCGCAGCACCTGTAACAGTAATCCGGGCCCCTTCCGCTCCTTCTGAGTGTACGGCGCACGGTCGAAAGGCCGAAATATCAACATGTCTTCGCGGCGACGCACGAGCGTCAGAGCCACATAACTCGACAACGGCGACGTGCCCCCGCCAATCCTGAGGTCCACGATGACACCCTGCTTAAAAGTCTGGCCCTGTGCTGAATGGGCGGTGACTCCAAACGCTGGGGCCAAGGGGAACTGCCGCCGCTTCACTTTCAGACGCGGGCACGGCCTGCCCTTGTCGACGAACCTATCTTTTTTCTGCGGGGTCACTGGGTGCAGGCCCGGCGTCTTCAGCCCCTGTATCGTCCACTTGCACGGAATTGCGTTCCCTGCGTCATCGCGACCCTCATCGAAGAAGACAAATATCACTTTCGGCGTCTTCTGCAATATGGTCTCTCCCCCCCGGGAGACGCGACCTGCTCCTTCGTCGCCATCACACGCCCATGAGTGCACGGTCCCCACGCGTCCGCGGAGTAGGTACTTGTCCTCGCTGCGGTCGATATGATCTGTGAGGGCCACAGGCATTCCCTCCGCGACCGGCAAAAACCCATACAGGTCTCCGCTCTCCTTGTCGTGACGCTGCAGCCAGGCCATCTTTTGGTGTGGGAGATCTGGCCGCTCTCGCAGCGCATCTGGCGTCGGAGTGTCGCGCGCAGTAACGTACACCAGAGGCTTCTCGTGCAGTCGGGCGCATTGCGACGCTCGGAGTTTGTTCACCTCATACTTCACGTCGCTATTCGGGAACACCCCGGGGGCGCACCGGAACTTCGCCGTGTGAATGCGCTCGTCATCTGGACCGTCGATGACGAGACGGCGGCGTTCGCGCTCATGCTTGCACACCGCACATTCCTGTCTGCGTATTTCATTCGGGGACATCGCGCGCTGACGGCGTGCTCCGACAGTTTCCTTCTCTGAGACCCCTGCGGCGTCGCACAAGGCCCTGCATCTCGCGTTCTCACATCCAACCGCACCATGGAGCCAACTCCCCGGGACACCAGTATCACGCCCGTGCAAAAATGAATGCGTGTCTTCCGTGAGGTCTCCTCTGCGGAACTCCTCTTGCACGGATTTCAGCCAGGCATCGTCGCAGCGCTCGCACTCCACTAGCTCCGTTACCCCCTGCACGCCCTCCTTACCTCCCCCCCACAGGAGAGCCTGCCCGTGTAGCACTGGCGGGAGCGAGGTATACTTCCGCGCCGCCGCGATGCGCTCTGCTGGCACGTCTGCAAGGAACCCTCCGTCCGGAGGGGCCAGCTGCCAAAAATCTCCGCTCAGAACGACGTTTAAACCGCCGAAGGGTCGCGTCACTCCGCCCTCCCCGCGCTTCTGGGTGCCAATGTCCCGAATAACGCTGCGAAGTTTCTGGTCCACTTCGGCGAGCAGCCGGGCGCTCACCATGCTGATCTCGTCTATGAACAACCACCTCCACTGCAACACTCGCTTGGCTGTCTCGTACTGCAGTTTCACATCTTCACCCTTCTCGTCGCCGCGCTTCGCGGCGGGGATACCGCAGGCGTGGTGGATGGTGTCTCCACCGAGCAGCTGCGCCATGACTGCCTGGAAGGCCGTGATCTGAAAATGGACGCCTATCGTCCATTTCATCAAGTCTTCGAACAGCTCCTTCCGCAGAATACGCAGCACGTGCGACTTCCCTGTGCCGGGCCCTCCGTGCATGCACCACCGCAGCGGTCACCCATGCCCGCGCCCCCTCGTGCCTCCCCGTCCAGCTCTTGCATCGCCCTCTCTGCTACCTGCTTCACCATTTCGAACTGTTTCGCGTTGACCACGCGTCGGCCTGTGTCCTTGTCAATCCGATACTCCAGTTTTCTGAGCCACTCTGCAATCTCTTGTGATGTCGCCCCTGCCTGAGCCTCCACCTTCCCACTCCCATCCTCCGCAGCCACTCTGTCGGCCATTGACTTCTCCTTGTTGCGCGATGCCCTTGCTGCGGCCTGAACAGCTTCCAGATCGCATTCGATGGCTCTGGGCCACGCGTTTCGCACCTCACTCAGCGACTTTTCGCTTGGGCGCTGGCCCCACACCTCCTGGGCTTTGGCCATGCCTGCCTTCGAGTTCTCGCAATGTGTACAGCCACTAAGACCACCCTCCACCCCACCAGCCTCTTCTTCACAACTGCTGTCACCGTCGCCGTCGTCCCGCTTCCGACCCCCGACGCGTGACTTCAGAGCCTCGTCCAGCTGGTCGAATCCAACCTCCAATTCTTCGTCGCTCACGTCCTCGTCACTCCGAGCCTCGTCATGCTCCGCATCCCTCGGACGCACGCGATACACGCTCAGGAAGTTCCCAACGTACCGCGCAGCTTCTTCCGATTGCACTCCGCCGTCCAACCACGCAACCATGGCGGCTTCCCTCGTTTTCGCGGCCCGTCGCAGTGCGCCTGCGAACGCCACGTGATTGTCGGCCTCTGACTGTCGCAACGTCCACGGGTGGAAGTTGGACATTACAATTCGCGCTGACCGCTCAGCCTCTCCATTTCGGCTGCGAAGCACCGGTGCCCCGAAAAAGGTTGGCGCCATAGGCCTCTTGTTCCTGACAAGAACCCACGTGTGTCGCAGGTGCCGGCATCCATCAGTGTCCGGGTACGCCACCCAATCTTTCCCTGCGTCGCCCTTCACCATGTAATCCATCCCAGGCGCTAGCTCTTCCGCCTGCCCCTGACTCCGACCGTTTTCCTTTACTTTTTGCTCCCCTGTCGCCGTCAAGAACGCATGGTGCCTGTCCAGATCGGCGTCAGCGTCCCTGAGACTGGTAGGGTATGACACGAGCACGGGCCTCCAATACGTAGTGAACTCGCACGGCGACAAGTGCCACAGGCCGTCCCGATTTGGACGAAGCCCGTACAACATGGCAACGTCCCTGACAGTGACTTTCCGCCGCCTTGGATTTCGCATGTCCACCTCCGCGAACTGAGCCTTGCGCCCTCCGGTTGTGCCGTCGGACAACCTCTCAACCGTTTCTACGTACTCGCGTCCGAAGAAACTGGCCGTCTCACAAGTCTTGATCGACTCTGCCGACGTCGCATCCTTCTCCACGGCGTACGCTCGAAGATTCGCACACTCCACTTGGCCGCGAACGATGCCTTTCCCGTAGGCGTCACTCATGATGCGCGTCGTCATCCGCTTACCGACGTAGTTCGCGTTCTCCCCGTGCAACTGCCGACTGAGCTTCTGGATCCCTTTGGAGCACTCGCGGACTTCATGGAAGGCCATAGGCTGGCGCTTCGTGCAGTAATCGCACGCGTACCCTGCCTGGGCGTCCTGAGCGATCTGGACCACCTTTATGATAGCTGCGTCGTTCTGCTTTTTCCGCACATCCCTTCCCGCACGTGCAGCTTTCGCTGGTGATCGGGAACCTGTACGGTAACTGCACGTCAGAATTGAAACGCTGCGCGGCAAGCATGCATGGGTGTGTCCCATTCAGGCTCTCATGGTTCAGGGGCCCATGCCAACTCCCGACGCGGTTCCGCCTGCCAGCCTTCGGCATATCCAGCTGCGACGCCAGCCCTGGGCAGATCACAGCCGGACGATCGATGATCTGCGTCGTTCGTGGGAAATCGGCCTTGCAGAGCTTCGGGTTGTCCTTCCGACGACACGCTGGCAAGGGCACTCTCTCCCCCGTTTCTGGGTTCTCCAGATGCACATGGTTCTGCTTCCGCTCTTGAAGGTACTGCACATCCTGGTCGAGATACGCTCGCTCCCACACACGCGCCTCCTCCGCCCCTTCCAGCTGCGTCACTCCCTGCCCCGCCCTGCGAGTCTGATACGTCGGACGGCACACCAGCCCAAATTCAGTCTTGTACTCGGGCCACGCGGCCTCCGCTTCTGCCAGATTCTTCTGAAGCTCCTTTGGGGTGACACGCGCCGAGTATTCCTGACGGCAGACCCGTCGCTTGTACTCCAACGACTCCTTCAAGAACTCCCGCCCCCATCCATCCGCATTGTTCCGGACGAGCTCGAAGATTTTGTCCAGCGGCGTGTGCTGGTGCAGACACTGTATGAACACCTGACAGTGCGCATGGAGCGCGCCCGTCGACTTCTGCGCTTCGATGGAGACATAGCACGCGTCCGCCCTGCTGAACACTCCACCTTCCGGCGCGGCGTTGCTGCCGAATAAGTCCTGGCACGGCGACATTTGCTTACTATGGTTGCAGTCTGGACAATTCGGACAAGACCGCAATCCGAAAAGATGCCGCATCGTCGCGTCCACAATCACACGGAAACCGTCCACGCTTGCCATCGGATCCCGAGCGAGTATCTTTCCGCGATCCGCCCAGGGAGGCACTCGCGACAAGATCGCCGCCAGCGGGATTGCCGCGCGCACATCATCAGTCTCTGGAGCGACCTGTGGCCACTCCTTACTACCAGCGGCCCGTGACGCAGCCGCGTCGTCGGCGTCGTCCGCCGCATTGTGGACGGGGTAACGGCGCCGCGAGCGCGACAACCGTACCATGATCATACTGTGCCCTTCGTCGGGAGAAAACGTAACGAAAATGGGGACTCCGTACCGTGCGCGGGGCGCGTTCGTTTGGAACCGCATGACCCGTCGCGTCTCCTGCGTCCCTGGTAGCCGCCGAGACGTGTGCTCGATGTTCGCGAGCAACTTGTGGGCAGCTCTACCTAGGCCCGGGACGTAGCGCACTTTCGTCATGTCTCCCATGACTTTCTGCTTCTTCCCGTTCACGTCCTGGTACTTCCCCCCCAATGCACGGTAGATCTGCTTCGCCCCTTCGCTGATTTCCTCGGGCGCGATCTGCGCGTCCACGTCCTTCGGGTTCGCTGGCACGTACGTAAACCACGCCCTGCTCAGGTTCACCGCCGAACGGAACACCAAGTTCCACGACGCGAACCCGAAGTGCCAATCGCGCGCCAACTGGCTCTCTACGCGACGACTCATGATTCGAACCCACAGCGGCATCTCCACCCGTGGTGCATCTCCAGCACGCCGATATCGTGGACGCTTCAGGAACGCCGGCATGTCGGGCATGCCTGTACAATACTTGAAGATGAACGCAAACGCCACGCCGAAATACCACGGCTCGAATTGATCCATCATTGTGTTCCCCGTACACACCCGCAATCGATCCACTCGTTCGTTCTTCTCCAGCGCCTCCGACGCCAATCTCACCTCTTCGTTTTCTTTTGGCGGTGCGACATCGGGCCCATGTTCTGGTTCCCCTGCGCGGGTGCGCTTCGCTCTGCGTCCGTCGTCCTCCGACTCACCCTCGCTGTCCTCCGTGCGCTCGCCAGTTCCGTCGTGCCCGCAATCTGGCGACACCCTCTGCGCAAAACTTCGTAAGGCCTCCACGCGTTGCGCGTTGATATCCCCGTCATCAAAGCTGCTCTTCTCGAGGGCCACGGCGTTGCCTTTCGTCGCCAGCAATATCTCCCCTGCTTCCTTCAACCCGTCCGGGCGCGGAACTGGCGTTGCGGCTTTCTGCATCTGCATCTTGTCCAACGCGTCGTCCAGCGGCACCAAACGCATGATCTCTGGCGGTACATCGCGCTCTGATAGCTCCATGGCTTTCTGCCTCACTTCTTCCATGCACACGTGCTGATGCGCTCGGTGCCCACGCATCCTCGCTCCCTCGATCAGCCTCACGACCACTTCCCGACGGACAAACGCCTGATGCACGAACTTCGCCATGGCCTCCGCCGTATCGTCGTCGCCGCCGGACTTCAGAATCACCGACGCTAAGTCCGCCAGTTCGGCGCCAGTTCGCGGCAGAGACGGCGGCCTCTCCCTTGACGCGTCTTCCTCCAACGCGGTCAGCTGCGTGAGCACGTCCGTCCACGGCATCGGGAAGGACGTCGCGTTCCCGCGAGCAGCCATCCGACGTGCGTTGCTCCCCACCTCCATGTCAAACGATCGTTCGTTCCGATGCCGCTTCTCCAAAGCGAAACGCACCATCGACGTCACGCACACGGACGCACATATCATCTCGAGCAGCGCTGCGCTTCCTGCGAAGAGCTCGTCCGGCGAGTAGAACGTCATCATGTCATTCGCGAGCGCTGCAGGTGGCACGGCCGCTTCTCCTCTCGGCCCAGTCATGCCCGTTCGGCATTCCTCGCACAGCGGCGCCTCGCAACGATCGCACACCTCATTCCTTTCGCGCCCGGATTCCGCGCTGCAGCGCAGGTCTTCGGGGCAACGCAACACCTTCACCGGCCCGTCGACAGACGTGGCCGTTGCTTGCCAGTCTTCAAACTCCTGCGCGCGATCACGCAAATGCACGTCGCTTCCGACCTGGCCGTATCGATCCACATAAACGTCCACGGACAAGTGCTTTCTGACGAACGAGCCAGGCAAGCCGAAGATGCCATCCGACTTTGGCGACACCTTCTGCCGCGCGATTGGATTCCCCGGGCGACCTTCCACGTGGGGAAATTTCCGCGCGCGCACCATATACACCAGAGAGCACACAGCTTCCTCCCCCAGCCCTTCGGCACATGCACGGAGACATCGCCGGTCAATGGCAAGCGCGGCGAGAGGGGCGCCTTGACGTACCTTCCTTGCCAAGACTTCGTTGTACGCAGACAGGTAGCGCAACGCTTCGCTCTCCTCGTCTTCGGCAGACACGCAAGAAAGCGAGTTTGCGATGTCCTCCAGCTGCACACGGTGTACCTGCAGCAGGTGGGCACACAGGTCTGCATCCGAAGCTCCATGCCAATGGCAAGGCTCCCATTTGTCCTCCGAACGACGGTTCAAGGCGCAGTGCTTCTTCGGCAATTCTACTGCTCCGACCGATGTCGGGGCTCCGCCACACAAGGCACCTCCATTCGCCGAGACAGCGGGCAACGCGGGTGCGTCCTTCACGTGCTTTGCCGCGACTCTTTCCAAAACCTTCTCCCTTTCCCGACGCGGGTCGTCAGACACGTTTGCAGCGCGAACCCGATACACGTGGCCTGGCGCGTCTGGTTTACCCTCGCCATCACCGTCTTGTGTAGCGCCCGTGCTCGACGCGGCGCGCTTCGCGACCGGTGTGCCGCCCGTGTCGGTCGGGCCGTCGGCTCCCCGCGACGCGGCGTCACCGGGCCTCGTCTTCTCTGCGATTCGCGATCGCTTCGCCCTCGTGCCGGTCTCGGCGCCCTCGGTCTGCGCCACGCTGCCAGGCGCGGCCATCTGCGCCTCCTCCCCCACGCTTCGCCACACCGGTCTGTACGACGGGCTCGCAATGTCCGCCCCGGTCTGATTGCATACCTCCAGTTCGACAACCTTCGCCTCAGCACGCACGTCTTCTACACGCGGCCACGAACCGAGAGCGGGCCCTTCCCCCTCGAGCTCTGCTCGGGTAAACGACACAGACACTCCCAGTCCGTTCGTCTCCAGGAGCCCATCAAAGCGGGAGTACGTGCGCAGGATGATATGATCGGGCAGCGCTACCCCTGCCGTGCCATGCCGAGACAACGCGAATCGCATGATCTCGCCTGCATGGACGCCATGTCGGAGCTCACCCTGGTGCGACCCCAACGCCAACCATGTATCTCCCACGGCCTGCAGATGATCCATGCACGCTTTGCTAGCGACACGGCGCCCCTCCTCTGACGCCAGCTCTTGATCGCGCCATCCCAAACGAGCCAAGAGCTGAAAGATACTGTCTGCCAAGGAAGCGTCAATTCCACGTCCAAGACCGCAACCCACCCAGCGGCCTGATCGCGCAATTTCTTCAGCTCGCTCATCGTCGGTCTTCGCCTCTACCACCAACGCCCCCATCAAAAACAACATGAACTTCACCGTGCAGTCTTCCACCGCGCGGCGCCGATCCTCCAAGTCTTCCGCGCCAAGCAGCTCGCTCCGCGCGGCACCCCACCCTCGCCACTCGCGAACCTGTTTTTCTCTCATGACACGCAACAATGGCTGTGTGTCAACGCCGACGACGACGCGAACGGCTTTCCGCCCTCCCCGCGCCGGCAGAAATTCCCTCACCCTGACTACCACGACGACGACGACGACGACGACACGTGAAATAATTTCTGCTCTCTTCGCGCCGACGGACAGTCCATCGCGCCGACTGCGACGACGACGACGACGACGAAGACGATGACGACGACGACGACGACGACGACGCCAGGAATTTCTTCCCTCCCCGCGCCGGCAGAGCAGCATCAACGCCCTGGCCGGACGCAAGCCTCCATCACATGGTCGTAATCCATGGATTCGGTGGGGTGGTCGAAGTGCTGCCAAGCGCATAATTGTGGCGCGAGATCTTCTATTTTGAAAGCAGGAACGGCGACGGGCGGCACTGAGCCCTCACCCCGGGTTTCTGAGGGCGAGCTCCACAAGCCTCAAGCCGCACAGCGCCACATAATGATGCGACAAGGGGCCTGGAACGCCGAGAAGGTGCGACGGCGACGACTGCGCGCCGCCTGCGATGCCCAGGACGCCTCCCTCCACGAGGTCCTGCTCGTCGTGGAAGCCGCGGGGGCGGAGGACAAACGGGGCAAATTTCTGCAAGTAGCCCTCCTTGGGCACGTGGGCGCCGTGCATTTTCGCCAGGGCTTCCGTGACAGACGCGCCCGACTCCAAAAGAGCGCCAGCTAAAACGGCTCGCTCGCTGAGGGTCTGCACGACCTTGACCAGGCGATCCACTGACTCCGGCGGCGACGTCCCGTTACGCTCTTGGCGCTGCAGCCTCGGATCATGTTGTTGTAGAGGATCGTTCCGTGGCTCCGGGCGCGTTGAAGACGACGGCGCAGCCCGTCGAGGTGCACGGGTGTCGCCGGAGCCGGGGCCCGCCCCACGAGCTGAGCCCACGGCGCCGTCCAAAGTTGGACGAAAGCGGCCAACGTGGCCACCTGCTCGGCGGCGGGGCGGCCCCTATCGCAAACGTGCAGGCTATGCCGATGCATGGAATATACGTCGAGGGTGAGCAAACGCGTGTCCGATCCAAAAGGCACGAAGCGAATGGGCGGACGCCGAACCTGCAGCTGCCGTCGAACCGTAGACCGCAGGAACTCTCGAAAGGGAGGAAGCCTGCTGCGTAACGTGCGGACGAGGTTGTCCGTCCTTCTCCCTACTGCAGAGAATCCACCACCGTGCAACGCGGCGCGTTAAGAGGCGTGCTAACATGCCAAATGAACACTAGGAGAGCTTGTTTTCTTAGTTACGAGTCCCCTTCCCCCCACTTCCGTAATGCGGCCCCCCCCGCGAGCATCGCCCTGTTGTGGAGAAAGTGCGTCGGCGCGAGAACACGTTCCCCGAAGCCCTCGACTCTCCCAAGACGTCCGAGATGGATTTTCAGACGGCCCTGGGTGGCCACCACGGCTGCCAGGATGAGTCATCGCTTCCACGACGGTAAACAAAGCCCACACGCAACCCCAAAATACACAAGAGGCCTCCGAGAATGCCCAAAGAGCCTCCAGGAAACTCCCGGCAGCTCCAAAGAGGCCCCGGAGAAGCCCCGAGAGGGCCCGAAGACGCCCCCAGAAAGCTTCCAAAAAGCCCTAACAAGCCCCAAAACGGCTCCAAGAAGCATCCGTACTGCTCCGAAGACCTCCTATTCCTTCTTTGTTCCTCCTCCTCCTCCTCCTCCTCCTCCTCCTCCTCTTCCTCCTCCTCCTCCCCCTTTTCCTCCTCCACCTCCTCTTCCTCCCCCTCCTTCCCCCCCCCCCCCTTCTCCTTCTCCCCCCCGTCTTCCTCCCGCCCGTTTCCACCACCTCGTCCTCCCACTCCTCCTCCTCCTTCCCCATCTGCCTCGCCCTCCCCCGTATTTCCCCTGCGAGGTTCGCGCGAGAGCCCCAGAGAATGTCCGAGAGGCCCTAAAAAAATCATAACTGCCTCCGAAAGGCGCCCTTCCGACAGGCCAGCTGCGAGATCGCAGCCAACATCCACAGGGCCTCGCACCCGCGACGCAGGCGCGGCGGCGGGGCCGGCAGAAGCCAGCGCGATGCTCGGCAGCGGCATTTCTCGGAAAGGCGGTGCTGCACCAGCAGGCCCGGCTTGGAGAAGGGGCCTTTGCCGCACGTGTCACAGCGGCGGTCAGCGGTCAACCACTTCACGCCACGCGCCATGCCGCAAACGGCCGCGAGGCCCCTATCAGAGCGAAAACGGCTGCGGAGGAAGGGGAAGGAGAAGAGCAGGAGGAAGAAGAAAAGAGGGAGAAAGAGGGGGGCGAGGACGAAAAGGAGGAGGAGGAAAAGGAGAGGAATTGCCCCAGGGATACGTCTTCATCCCGGATTCGTTTTCGAAAGCCCCGGGGCCCGAGTACGACGCCCGGGAGCCGAGATCGAGGGGAAACCCTTCGAGGATCGAAGGCCCGCGAAAATCCACGAAACACGAAGAAGGAAGACCCCGACCGCCGATGTCTTCATTTTCTCAAGACGCGGTCGCTGGCCCCACCCCTGCGCCTCCTGCGGCCTCCCCTCGGGGTTGGACTCGGGTATCTGGAATTGCCTCAGACCCTTTAATGCTGAACCTGTGGCCACTCCCTCCCACCCTACCCCAGAGTATAGCGCGGGCGTCAATGACCTCGCGAGTCTCGAGCGAGTCGGCGCGCCCGGACAGCCCGCGCACCCAGAACTCCGACGTCTGGAACAAATGACGACGGAGGCGTTTCGCTCTGGTCGGCCTCCGGGCGCCCTCACCGGGCCCCGGGGCCGTCAAGAAACGACTGAGGGCGAAAAACCGGCCCTGGGGAAAGAATCTGGACACCCGGGGACCCCGCATTGAAAAATGACGACATCGGGTGTCTGGGCATCGCTGCCTTCAACGCTCGGGGCTAACGAGAGGAGAAGAGAGCAAAGACAGCCGAGAAAATGATTAAGAAACCTCCTCCCGAAAAGCTGGGACAGCGTTTCTGAACCAACCTGCCGGAAAACTAGCCCAACTTCTTGAGCGCGTCCGGCTCTCCTGTTCCGGGTCGGTGGGTCTCCAAAAGCTGGCCCGGGTTTTCTTTGAGAAACTACCGGGAACCTGGCCCACTTTTCTAAGTGATACTCCCGCCGTCCCTTGGGGCGACAGGCGGTCTAACGATGTCATTCTTCCCTCTTCCAAACCACCCTCTTCCCCTTCAGGGAAGGGGCTTACCCCCCCCCCCCCCCCACCCCCTCCCCTGGGCCTGGTTGGGGGCGCCGCGAGCGGTTGGAGCGCCCTAGATGGCCCAAGATGGCCCCAAGAGGGCCTCAGAGAGCCCAAGATGGCCTCAAGATGTTGAAGATAACCCAACGTAGCTCAAGATAGCTAACAGCATGCGTCCAAGAGGCCCCAAGAGGGCCACAAGACGGTCCCAAGTGCTTTTGGAGACCTCTCAAAAACCTTCCCGAGAAGCCCAAATCCTTCAAAAACCTAAAAAACAATGATTTTAACCTTCTCGCCTTTTCGCTTTCGATGCGCTTCTGAGGCCTCAGGATGGCCCCAAGATGGCCCAAAAGAGCTCCAAGAGAGGCCCCAGAGGCCCCCAAGACGGCCCCAAGAGCGCCCTAAGAGGGCCCCAAGAGCGCCCCAAGAGGCCATGTTGATGGCCCAGGAGGGGGGACCAACATAAAGGAACCCCATCTTTTGATCGATAGCCTCCGAGATGGCCCCAAGAGGCCCTCCAGGGCTCCCAATGAGGCCCCCAAGATAGCCCCAAGAGGGCCCCAAGAGCGCCCCAAGACGCCCCAAAAAAGCCCCAAGACCCCCCGAAGAGCCCCAAGAGGGCCCCAAAATGCTCCAATAGAGCACCAAGAGGACCCCAAGAGAACCCCAAGACCCCCCCCCCCCCCAAAGAGCCCCAAGAGGGCCCCAAGACCCCCAAACGAGCCCCAAGAGGACCCCATGACCCCCCAAAGAGCCCCAAGAGAGCCCCAAGATGCCCCAAAAGAGCCCCAAGAGGATCCCAAGACCTCCAACAGAGCCGCATAGCTCCAAGAAGGCCTCCGGTGCTCCAAGCCAGCCTCCAAGATAGCTCAACACCCTCCTCCCCCTCCTCTCCTTGCCCGCTCTGTTTCACTATGTGTGTCTCTTCTTTCCATTTCCTATCAGCTCTCATGGGCAGGGCTTCTGAATGGGCTGGCGGGGATTCGCGAAGCGTAAACAATTTTCTCAACCATATGTTCGGCTGTAGCAGAAGAAATAACGCCAGAAACATAAATTTTGAAAGGTCCGCGCGGATTCCTCGGATCGGCGCTGCGCCCCTCTCCCCAGCGCGCAGGCGCCGCCAGGGGCGCCCCTTCCTCTCCCAATCCCCCCTTCGTCGTCGAAAACAAAAAATCGTAAAAAAAAAAAAAAAAAATCCAGAAGACCAAAAAACCTCTGGGAGCCTCTGGCGGCATCCAAAGACCCCTGGGAACCTCCTGGGAGCCCCCGAAGCCCCCCGGGAACGCCCGAAAAAAACCCGAAACGTTTAGAAAACCTTCGACGAAAACTCGACGGACAACAAAAAACGAACCCCCCCCCCCCCCCTTTCGGAGCGAGGAAAGGCGACACCAACGCCACCCTGGGACCACCCCCGCGAGCAGCCTGGGGGGCCCCCTCTGGTGGTGTGCCCCCCTTTTTCGCTCGAGACATCCCCCGTCGACGGCCCGAGGAAGCATCGTGGTTCTCCTCTGAAGGTGTTGGTGCCACTCCTTGCTCCCCGGACCCTGTCGGCCGACCCGGGCCCCTTCGGCGCCCGGCCTCGGCCCCCGCGGAAGCGGTGGAACCGCAACAGCAGAAGGGCCCCATGACGTCCCCAGACCTCCGACGCCGTGATATATATATATATATATATATATATATATATAAGGACGGAGGTCTTTCGCTGCTTTCCAGGACCCCACCTAACCGCTGTTTTGTTGGATTTTGGGCTTCGCTTCTTTTTTCGTCTTGTTGGAAAAGCGCAGGGAAAAGGGGCAGAAGAAAACGAGAACTAAACGGAAGCGAAACGAAAAACACCGTTGAGGTCGAGCCCTGAACGGAGGTCTGCCGCTGCTCTCGGCCTCTCGAGGCCCTCGGCAGGCCCCGGGAGGTGTCAGAAAGCACCTCGGGACGAACAACCGATCCCGGAGGGAAGGGCCGGGGCTTCCGGGGGCCGCGCGCTCAAAAGAACACGGCGTCGGATGTCTAGGTCGACGGGGTTCATTTTGCTCACTCCGCGGGCCCCAAAGGCCCCGGCCTGAAACAGGCGAGGATCGGGGCCAATTCGGATCGGGATAATTCGAAATCTCCGAGAGTCGGCTGGCTCGGGCGATGAATGTGGCGCCGCGGCCGCTCCGACGACGGGCCCGCCCGACGAGCCCTTCCCTGAGGGTAGCTTCGACGCCTGGAAGCCCGAAGACGGCCCCCGGCCCAACGGCCGAAACGGAGAAGCACGCCGGGATCGAAGAAATCAATCCGCCCCACGTCCGGGACGGCCGCCTCGATCTGTCCGGGGCGACGGAGAGCCGCCCGAGTCGTCGTCGCCGTCGTCGTCGTCGTCGGCGGCGGCGGCGGCGGCCTCGAAGGGCTCCACCTGGAGCGTCTCCATGCGGCCCGCGGCGCCCGCCGGCCGCCGGGGCGGAACCCGCGCCGCGCGGGCCGAGGGGCCCCTCGGCCCGGCCCGGCTGGCCCAGAAATGGCTGGCGGCGTCGAGCGAGGATCGAGGATGGAGGCGACATCGTGCCCAGAGATCCTGCGCACCAACAAAATTGGAGCGGCCAATCTTGGCCAATGTTCAACCTTCGTAGGCCCTCAGCCGGCCCCGGGACCGTCAAACATCGAGCCCGGGAAGGTGGACCCCCGGGGACCTTCGGGGACCTCCGGAGACCACCCAGGAGCTCCAACCCCTGACGGCTCGAGAGGATCGCGCAGAACATATTTTTTGGCGAGTTCCGGTGTTCCAAAGCCGCTCCTGGACCCCACTTTTTTTTTTTCCCCAACCCTCCTTGTGTTGGAAACTCTCGCTTTGAATAGAGCACTGCGGTCCACCCGTCCTTTTCCTCCCGCCCTCCGTCTCTCTCCTCATATCTCCTCGCTTTGTGAATCTTGCTTTATTCCCAACCCTCCTCCCGCCTCCTCCTCCCGCCTCCTCCCGCCTCCTCTCCTCTCCTGCCGTCCTTGCCGCCCGCGTTGTCCTCTCGTACACACAAAGGTATCCGCCACCGTACCTTCTGGCACGTTGAGAGCTGGAAGAATGCCACGTGCTGTGTCACAGAATTTCTGTAGTTCTCTAAGAGCCCCCACCCCGCTGTGGTCACGCTTACTCTTGCGAGTCCCACCCACTAGCCCATCTGCTTGTTTCGGACGGCAAAGCACCAGAAGGTTCACGACCCTGCGGGAGCGCCGCGACACTCGCGGCAACAGCGGGACAGTGATCGCGCGAGGACTGAAATGGACAATCTCTGACTTCCCCAAAACCTCGAAAAAGCAGAAACCCGGGATGTCCCAACAAAACACCTGCAGAGCCTTCTTTGGGGTCGGCGGCAGAGGCGGCAGCCGTTAGATATGCTTATACACATCGCTGTCAGGTTGCTTTGCCGGGATAATTTTCTCCTTCTTCGGCAGAGGGCAGGCGGAAACTGGCGGAAGAAAGCGAGGGCGGCTCCGCCGGTGGAGTTAAAAGTTCGCCCCCCAAGAGATGACAATGCTGGTGGAGGTCAGAATTTCCGGGCTCGGACACCCCTTGGTATTGATCGCTTGGAGTATAGTGCGAAAGCAGTGTGATCGGTCGGTTGCTGTGGCCTTTTGCGGAGGAATGTTCACAGGCGATCTCATCCTGAGCCCCGCGCGCCGCGATTCCACGCGAGTGAACAGGGAGAGGTTCTTGGACCGTATTGCGACGCACATCTTGGCGTACGAGGGCGACACAAAGCTTCACTTCTTCGAATGCGGCTCGGGTTCGGAAGAGTAAGCACACAGTGACGCAGCCGTTGCGCATCATGTGTCGCTATCGGACAAATAAGTTGATGTCACATGCCTTTTGCCATGTATGTACTGTAGGCTTCGTGTGATTCCTGATCGCCCTCCTGTATTTTGAACAGTTGGTCGTTTCATTGGGAATGTGTTTTTTATTACCCATGTGAGATTGTCAAGCTTGCAGTTAATCCAACAGCGTTAATGATTTGTTGACGTTGGATGGCACGGACGGAGGGACGCGGAGGAGGAGGAGGACAAAAGTAAATGCAAGAGGCATAAGCGATCTTGCAATATGCCCTTCCGTCCCAAGTCCCTTCTTCACAGAAGTCCCCATAAGCCCTCCTTTTACTTCAAGAGGTGTCCCTTTGAAAGACCAGCACTTTCTGGGCCTGCCATTCATGCGACACCCCCGTCTTTTAAAAAAAAAAGGAAATGATGTCCTTGCATCCTTCCAGCGATGAATATGGAACGCGGAAAGGTATGATCATACATGTCAACGAGGTGTCCAGCGAGATCTCAATTTGAAGCAGGACCGCCCCCATCTGTGTAACGTTTGCACAAATCTAACTTCTGGCGATGAGTGTCGAGGAACTCTCAAGCGAAAGTCTAATTCTGAAAAGGAGCCGCCCTACACCCCTGCAGCTGCACCGTCCGTTCACACTTCTAGCCTTTATATTCGAACATCTCTCAAGCGAGCGCCCGTGTTCAAAAAGGAACCGCTCTTCCTCCGCGCGGTTAATGCACGAGTTCAAGTTTTAGCCTGCTGGGCAACAAGAAATCTCAAGCGAAGGCTACGCTTTGAAAAGGATGCGCTGGCAATCCATGGAACTGATGCAAGCTTGAAAGACGAATGCGCTCGGCGTTAATTCGAGAGCTCAATTTTGAAAATGAGCCACCCCCCATCAATGAAATTGCTGCACACCTTTAGGACGAATATGCGCGGCGCCCTGGCACAATCCCCATGATAAAGAGAATTATCTTTACATCCTTAAGTTTGCTGCACACTTTGAAGGCGACTGTGCGCTGCGCTACGGCGATACCTCCATTTCGGAAACGCCCCCCCATCCATCCTCGAAGCCGCTGCAAACCTTCAAGACGAAAATTGCAGCAATGTTGCAATACGAATGCGCGCGGCGCTAAGCAAAGAATTCCATGTGGAAAACGACCCGCCATCGATCCTAGAAACCGTTGCAAATTTCAAGCTTCAAGATCGTGGTGAAGTCCCAGGCGAAAGACCCGGCCCGCGCTATCGACATGCCTGGGGGTACGACAGGGCAAGGGGTTGCAGTAGTAGCAGCAGGTGGGGCAGAGGAAGAGGAGGTGGAGAAGGAGGAGGTCCCAAGACCAAGGCTTTACCGTGGACCATGGATCGCCGATACACCGATCGATCGATAGGTGTCGGGGCGACCGATCGCCAATTCTCTTTTGGGGCGGATTGAACCAATTGGATCAGGATCGGGGTCATGCCCTCTCCTTGTCCTTTTCCTCATTCCTCTTCCCGCTCCTCCTCGAAATCCTGCGCTGACGCTTGCTAGAAATTTGGACGCCGTTGCCTGATTTTCTTGACGGGCACATTCCGATCCAATCCGTCTCCTCATTATCCTCATCGGCAGCATCATCAATAACAGTATCAGCAACAGCATCAGCATCCGTATCATTATCCACATCGTCGTCATCGTCGTCATCATCATCATCATCGGCATCGTCGTCGTCGTCGTCCTCGTCCTTGTCCTCGTCCTCCTCGTCTCATCATCATCATCATCATCATCATCATCATCATCACTATCATCATCATCATCATCAGCAGCAGCAGCAGCGTCATCAGCATCATGAGCAACAGCATCATCGTCGTCGTTACCATCCCCCGTTTCCCCTTCTTATGCCTCTTCCTCTTATCACGCGCCCCAAACATATCATCCTACATTACCCTTCTGCTCCTACTCATCATCACCACCGCCATCATCACCATCACCATCATCATCAGCATCATCATCATTCTCATCATCAACATCATCATCATCATTACCATCATCAGTATCATCATCATCATCATCATCATCATCATCATCATCATCATCATCATCATCATCATCCTCATCCTCATCCTCATCATCATCATCATCATCATCATCATTGTCATTGTCATCGTCATCATCATCAGCATGATCATCAGCATTAACCCCCCTCCGCCTCCTCTCCCTCCAATTCATCATCCTCGTCATTGTAGCCTCCCGTTCCTTCGTCTCATCCGCCCCGTCACCTGTCATCTTCCTCCTCCTCCTCCGCCACCCTCCTTTTCCCTTCTAGATAACGCCTCCCTGTCGCACCCCCAGTCCTGTCAGTCAGTAGGGCGGGCTCGTTCCTAAATGTTTACGACAGTTGCAAGGATGGAGCAGAGGTCGTCTTCAAAATTTAACTATCGCCATAACGTTGCGCGCAATCTCGTCGTTTCTATAACGGTGTTATCGCCGTAGCGCCGCGCACAATCGCCCTTACTCAGTACAACGGGTACAGTGATGGAGGGTGGTTGTCAAAATGCAGTTCCCGCCTTTGTGCTGCGCGCATTCGCTGTCTTCTAAAATTGCAAGAGCTACAAGGATGGAGGGCCGCTCCGTATCAAGATGGTGCTCTCACCCTAGCTCCCTGCACATTAAAAGTTGGCAACAGCTGCGCAAATAGAGGACGTTCATTTTCAGTACGGCTTGGCGGTTGAAGATTTTGCACAACATGCGTAAAAACGGGACGAGAACACGATATTGCAGTGCACATACGGGAAGCTTGTTGGGAGATCAAGCGGGACACCATAGGGGATTCCATGCTGAAGACAATGCGGGAAGCCATACGGAACATAATTCGGGACACCATACGGGAAACCATACAGGTCACCATACGGGGCATCATACGGGACACCATGAATGACATGTTACCGGATACTGTGCCTGAGACCATGTAGCAGACCGTGCGACAAACCACGGGAGACCATCCGGAATATCAGGCTGAAAACCATGCGAGACACTTTATGGGAGACCAATTCAAGAGACCATACGGGAGACCATGCGAGAGACCATACGGGACACAACTATACGGGAGGCGACCATACGCGAGATTATAGGGAAGACCAGACGGGAGGCCACGCGAGAGAACACGAGGGCGACCATGCGGGAGACCATATTGGAAACCACGCGGGAAACCACACGAGGGAAAACATTGGAGACCATGCGAGGGACCATACGGGACACCAATACAGACCATACGGGAGACAATACGGGATACCATGCGGGAAACCATGCGGAGAACCATACGGGAGACCATGCGGGAGGCCATACGAGAGACGATGCGCGAGACCAAACCGGACGCGATATGGGACACCTATGCGGGAGACCATATTGGACACTATGCGGGAGACCAAGCGGGAGGCATCAAGTCACCGGCTCTGGGGTTGGCAACGAATATTGATCGCTTAGTTGTTCAGGGGAAATGGTACTTTCGGTGAAGATTTCCCCCCAATTTCATGGGCAGACATCTGGGTATAGGTAGCAGCTGCGCGGATCGACGTCGACCTTTTCCGATATGGGGTTCTCGATTGAGCCTCCCTCGAAGGGCATGACCAGAAGTGGAAACGAGTTCAAGAGTTACGCTGATGGGGGGCAGCTTGTTTTTGGAGGGTGAAAGAAGGGGTCTGCAACAGGGGCTCTTTAATGGGGGCTGAATGGCCCATGTATGCTCAGTGCATCGCTCATGTATGTGATCGGATATGATTGGCATCCAATGTTGGCGGTCATGGAGGGCCAGTCGTTAGTGCCCGCGCGTTGCTCGCGCGAGCAATCGCGCCGTCCATCCATCTTCGTTCATGCGTGCAAGCGTTCTTGCATATCCCGCGTGGGGCAGCGAAATGGGGTGCAAGTGTGTCTTGATTGTATGATTGATAACCGCATATGTTACCAAACGATGACTTGTCGACACCCAAGACCGAAGACATATTTGGAATGGGTCCCGCGATTCTCCCACAATGTGAATTCACATCTTCCTTTTTTTCTCCAAAATGTGAATTCACATTTTCCTTTTCCCAAGACGTGAATTTATATTCTGGCCCCGTCAGACAGATTCTGTACCACATTCCAAATGCAAATTCACATTTTCTTTTTCCAAACTCTGAATTCACATTTTCATGTTTCCCAACATGTGAATGCACATTTTGCGTTTCCCCAACATGTGAATTCATATTTTGCCCTGGCCCTCAAGATCCCAAAAACTGAGACGCAGTGTTCCGCGTGTCAGGCATATTTTGACACTCACCTCACCGCTTTCGTTTATTCAAACCTTTTCTTCTTGCGCCCTCAGCGCACGTTGCCTTCGTCGCCTTTCCCCAGCCCCCCGCCTCTTTGTTTCGTTTACCCTCAAATCTCGCACATGGGTGCAGGCGGGGAGCTTCAATTGGGTCCCCCGACGAACAAAGCATTCGAGGATGCATCACCCATGGATGGCCCATAGAGACACCATTGCCGGGGCCCTGCGCCCGACCCCCGACATGCACCTTCATTTTGTTTTTCAAAACGGCGATCTCATTGGACACCTCCTTGAACTGTGTGTTCATATTTCTTCCGCTATCCATGTCACCGGAAAGGTGCGAAGAACTTAATTCCTTCTCAAAACGGGCTTCTCGCCCGAATGGCAGGCCCACAAGGCGCTGGTCTTCCAAGGGGGTGCTTCATGAAGGGGAGAGAAGGCTTACAAAGACTGAACGAGAGGAGACTTGGGACGGGAGGGTGTATTGCAACATCGCTTACGCACCTCAAGTTTACGTTGGTCCTCCTCCTCCTCATCCGCGTCCCTCGTCTCCTCCGTCCGTGCCACCCGACGTCAACAAAACACAAGCGTTGTTGATTGCATTACAAGCTTGGCAATTTCAGATGGCTAAGGAGAGTCACGTTTCTATTTAAGCGACCAACTGTTAAAAACGCAGGAGGGCGATTTGCGCATGCTTGATTACGTTCTACAATGATGCAACGAAGTTCGTTATTCACAACGGAGCTATCGCCTGAATGGCAGGCCCGTATGTGTTGGACTTTGACGGTGATGCTTTTCGTAGTGAGCAGGACGGGGCCAGTTCCTGCTGCTGCTGTTCGTCCTCAGCCCTCTCCTTACACCTATTCCTTTTTTTCCTCCTGCTTTTCCTCCTGCTCGCCCGCCACCTCCTCCCCCTATGTACACAGTTTCCTTTTTCCGATTGCGCACAACCATGAGTTACAGGTCGGCTACGACACGCGTCCGCGGATGGAGAAAACAACAGCGCAATGGGAAGATATGGGAGGGAGGGATGGGATGGCAGATGTCGTGCATGCGCACCTAACGTGCCTCATACCTTGATCCTCTTCATCTTCATTATCACCAGCACCCATCACCACCATTCACCATCACCCATCATCAACGACAACCTCATCATCGCCGGATCAGCCTGATCGTGCGGCAAGCGGCGGAATTGCTTCGACAAGTGATAAGGCCGTGTCTCGTTCAGAGCAACTAGCTCACTGGGCTCGGCCTCCTGGCTCTTGCTCGTCAGTCGTTGAAGGCACATGGGCAGCATTGCAAGATCGGATCTTGATCTATTTCAAGAACCTTCCTACTACAATTCTGTCGCGGCTGTCCGAAGCCAAATCTGGTTTCAACTATCGTGCTGCAAACGCAGTCATGTTTGACGATTACATACAGGGTTCTTCCGACAGACGTGCAATTGTCTTGCATCGATTCCGTTTCAGAGGCGGCACGCTGGGTTGTGTTGGTTCGTCCGCCTTTTATTTGGATTGGGGTTCCACCTGGTAACGTACCAAGGGCGTTCACGGTGTACTTCACGTAAACGATCTGGCCCCTGCGGCAGGTGACATGCAGCCAGGGTTGAAGCACGACCGTAACACAGGAGATCGCATCAATATCCCAATGTTGTTTCTTGGCATGGTACCAGCGCGACAGGAGGCTACAATGAGTACGAGGACGACCGGAGACGGCGAACTGGCATCAGTGGCCCTGACAAGACTACGTTCAAGCCCATGCCAACATTCACGCAGGCATGAGAGGATGTTCTACTTTTCGAGGGATGCTGCTGGTATCGCAACGTCGCTGCGACAGGGCCGAAAAAGGTTGCAAGGCGCGATGTGGAGGCATCTCCGCCAGCCTAGAAGAATCGTAGAACTATGCATGTGCAGATAAGCTGCTCTCGCGCCTGTGTATTACAGCGTGTCCCAAGAAGGTCAATAGGGAGCAGGTAATGGAGGTTCGTTCCTTCTGCACGGAAGTGTGTTCACGAGCTCGAGTGCTCATCGTGTGCGCGTGAATGTGCGGTGTCTTTCCCCAGTCAGTGTTTGCCTTGAAGACGTCCTAGCGGATGTTGCAGGGTTTGACGAAAATGTTCGACCAATTTCGGTTAGCGCTTTGGTTATCGTGTCCCGGGGATCCCGCGATGGTGCGAAGGTGGCGAGAGTGCCGACCCGATGTCCGTGGGCAGCCAGGTTCCCAGATTCTTGGTTCCCGGGCTCCCGATTTCCAGTTTATTGAATGCTGGTCGTGGCCAGGTACTTCGGGTCTTAGCGAGCACGGGCAGAGTATAAAGCACACAGGAAAGAGAAGAGAGTAGAGGCTAGAAAGTAGAGGACAAAGCAGAGACTAGGGAGAGCATGTAGAGCATTAGCGAATTAGAGAAAAGGGGGACAAAAAGAGAAGAGAGCAGGGAGTATTCGCAGAAGTCCAGATGTAGAGAAAGAGAGAGAGAGAGCAGAACAAGACAATACAGTACATGTTCAGATTTACATGCAGAAGCATAGAAAACAAGCAAGTAACGAGTGAGTATCGTAGCCGTGTTTTCATATTTTATTTCGCCGATCGTTGCAGGCCCCAGGCCCCCCCCCCCTCCCCCGCCCATTGACCAGATGTTGGCTGCTTGGGGCGGCTGCTTTTGGCGACTGGTCAGGACCCCCCCCCCTCAGCCTGCTTGCACGACTGGCAAAAGCAGATCGACTGAGCACCGGCCCAAGCCCAGACCCCCCCATCCCCCACCCTTCGGCCAAATGTCGACACCCAGAATACAGAAATTCTTGAGGAGTAAAAGTTGTAGTGTGGATGAGATAATAAGACAAGTCTTCATAGACCGAGAGGGTTGGAAGAGTAGAGAGAACAGAGATAGAAGGGGCATAATAGATAGACGGGCATCTAAACAGTAAGGGATCGAACATGCAGGGTCTATAGCAGATTCCATTGAGCATAGCGCAGAGTGCGAAGCGCAGAGAGCGAAAGGCACACTATACAACGTAGAGAACAAGGAGGGGGCAAGCGAATTGAGCGAGTAGATGGTAGGAGTGGAAGCTGGAGGATGATGATCAGAGATCACTTGTGGAGACAATGGAAGCGAATGCAGAGTATACCGTAGAGAATTGACAGTCGAGCGAGACAGAGTGGGAAGGCAAGCCGAGTGGAGAGGGTGAGGGGAAGAGAGATGTACAACAGTAACAAAAATAATGGAGAGCAGAGGGAGAAAAAAGGAACGAGAGAGAGCGAGAGAGAAAGAGACAGTGTTAAAAAAGAACGCGCGCACGCATCCCACCTCCCCAAGTGGATTATTGGGGGTGGGATGCGTTGGCGCGCGCTCGCCACATTTGTGTCCCAGCCCTCCCACCCTGTTTCGGCTGCACCCGAGAATGAACTCTCTCCTCGCCTCCACCCCCACGCCGTCCCTCCAAAGGGGAAGATGACATGCGTCGCACTTCCCCGCGGATGTATCGCGGCACGGTTATAGGCCAACGGCGACGGCGGTGAACGACCAACGACAAACGACTTCAACCGGGCGAGTAACGACGACCGACGACGACGACGACGACGATAACGACAACGAGCGGCGAACGGCGAATCACGGACGACGAGCGACGAATGTCGAACGATGCCGCACATGCGGGCGCATCGCAACGCGACCCCCGCGCGCGGGGTTGGCGGGGGGGTCTGCATGAAAAATTGCACGGCTTTCTCGGGAACGTTCAGCTCGCGCCAGGATTCCTGGGCCGTGGACTCGCTCGCTGCATCGGCGGCGGCCTCGGCGATCGATTTTCGCGCGGGGGTCGGCGCGCAGCGCCGTGCAGCCTCCTCTCGCGATTGCGCAGCGTTCGCGCGCGCGCAGGGAAAGACTCGCGCGTAGCGTCGGCGAAAACCTATGAGAACAAGTTCTCGAGTCGAGGTCGGCGCGCAGCGCGAGGCAGACTCCCCGCGCTACTGGGCAGCGCTCGAGCGCGCGGACGAGGACTCGCGCGTCGTGTCGCCAGCGGTCTCAGCGCACAATTTTCGCGCGGGGTCGTCGCGGGGCGCCAGGCAGCGTCCTCGCGCGCGCAGGAAACGACTCGCACGCCCCATCGGCGATGGTCTCGGAACGCATATTCACGCGCGGGGGTCGGCGCGCAGCGTAATGCAGCTTCCTCGCGCGAGTCGGCAGCGCTCGGGCGCGCGGGGGGGAACTCGCGCGTCGCATCGGCGGAATGATTATGCGGCGCCGCGGTCTCGATCTGCGATAGCGATGGCTCCTCGCCGCGCGACTTAACGCGCCGCGCATGCGGGCACCTCGCTGCGCGACCGCCGCGCGGGGGAAGGGCGCGGGGTCTGCGCGGAAGGAAATTAAATTGAATTCAAGGGGTCCCTCTGGCCGCGTCGACTGTGGCGCCCCGGGTGCTCTCTGCGGCTTCCTGGAGGCCCTCGCGGCTCGGCCTTCTCTGGGCCCCCCAGGCCCCCCCGAGAGGGCGCGCGCTCACTTCGTTTCATTTGTCGCGAGAGATTTTCTTTTCGCGACAGCGAGCGCGCGAGGGCGCTCGAATGATTTCGACGCGCGCGCGCGAAGCCCGCTTGGTTGCATCTTATAAACATGTTGAACACCGACGGTTTGTGCGAGAATTCGCGAGGGCGCGCGCGCGAGTTTGCTTATGAAAAGCAGCGTGCGAAGCCGAAAGTTTTCGATGAATTTCGGCGCGCGCGCGCGCGCGGCGACGCCCGCGCGCCCACGTCGCCCCATTCGTTGCAAGGGGTTCTTGGAGACGGATGATTCTTGATGAACAATAATGTTTGTTGCAGCGGATGGCGGGGGGAGGTCGACGCCGGCCCCCCCGGGGCGGCGCGAATTCATATAGGACTAGCAATGGGGCAGAATCACATGAAAGTCGCGAGCGAAAAGGGAGCGGACAACCCGAAGTAGTCCTATGAGTTGTTTCATCACCTTCCTGTGGTGTTGGGTTCTTGTTGTAAAGAGACAGCCCCCCGCGATCTTCTCCCCCCCCCGCCCCGCCCCCCCCCCGCTCTCCCCGCCCCCTGCGCCCCTCGCGCGCTTCGCGGCCCCGTGGGGGGCTCCGCCGAAGGCTCCAATGAGAAAGTTTGGGCGCGCTCAACTCCGGTTCGGCGCGCCCCTCGTGCGTTTCGCTGCCCCGAAGGGGACTGCGCCGAAGGCTCCGGCGGCAAAGTTCGCGCGCAGTTCCGCCTCCATTCCGGCGCGCCCCCCGCGCGGTTCGCGGCCCGGAAGCGCCAGTGGGGAAGTTCGCATGCAGTGCCGCCGCCATTTCGGCGCACCCCTCGCACGGTTCGTGGCCCCACAGGGAGCTCCACCGGAGGCCCCGGTGGGAGAATGCGCGCGCAATTCCCCCCCCATTTCGGCGCCCTCGCACGGCTCGCGGCCTCATATGGGAGCTACGCCTAAGGCCCCAGCGGCCAAGTCCGCATGCAGTTCAATTCCCACGTCGTCGCACCACTCACATGGTTCGCGGCCCCACAGGGAGCTCCACCGAAGGCCCCAATGTGAAAGTTCGCCCGCAGTTCCACCCCTCATTTCTGCGATATGGAAAATTGTCGATGGATATTCTTACTCGCGGCCTCGCGAGGGGCGCGGCTCTAAGGCCAAGGGCCCTAGTTCGAAATAAAACGGCAGCGGTGGGCAAGGGGTGAAACGCAAACCCTTCGGGAGCGAGCTTGAATCACACTCCTCCTAGTCGCCGTCTCGGTCGCGGCCTCTGACAGGCCTGAGCGGGGACTATAGCAAACAAGTCACTCGCCGGCAAAAACCACGGAGATAAGCAAGCAAACGGCTTGCATTGTATAGCATACGGGGTATGCTCAGCAATGGCCCGGGTTCGATCGCGATGCGACAAAACCCAAAAGGGAATATAGCCATCTTCTCAATATACTAGGTGTGATCGCCATCACAACAAAAACTGTGCGCACTGAAACGAACGAAACTTCAAAAAAAAGCTGTGTTACGTGTGGATCTTTATCCAGATGTAAAAGCTGCGATTCGGAATGCGCACATCTTGACCGGGCGTGCAGTATCGGCAACGATGCGGAATGCATAAAAACTTGACCGGGTGTATAGTATGGGCGGTAGAACATTCCCGGTCCGATCGGCCAAACTGCCGACAAACCAAGCGGGGTTCACTTTTTCTTCGGCTTCGCTGGCTTGTCCGCTAGATCGAACCCCCGCCAAACATCTCTGCCTGTGAGCTTCCGCCAGCGGCCCATGAGGTCATTCATCGCACTCTCCGGGAAGATCGTGAAATCGGGATTTCCGAAATGATAATGACGAAGCAGCCACGAAGCGTGCTTCTTGCAGGTCTTGCAAGTGATGTATACACTATGCGGGTTGTGGCCGATGAACACATCATGATGAGGAATGCCAGTCGCGCAACTGAGCATGTCATTCGGCTGCGCCGTCGGGGAGGACCCGCTCCACGACACAATGCTGGCTGATGAGGCTGAAACGGAACTCGATGAGCTCGTCACGGAAACCACGGTTGGTGATGCAGGGGCCGAACTTCCTGCGATTTTGCTGATCTTGATCGTCCAGATCCCCGTGCTGATGCTGCAGGGTACGGTGATGGCGGCGTGCTGGTTGGTGGTGGTTCTGTAGGTACCTTTGGCGGCGGCGGCTGCTGAATCGCAGCCAATGCTACTGAACTTGCTGCCTGTGCGCTGCTGAATACGTCCGCGTGGGACATCGTGATGTCACCATCGTGATCACGGTCCTCTGGAATAGTCGGTGGTGGTATGTTACGGCGTCGGCCGAGCATACGGCCGTCCCAGCCAGGGTGCTCGCCCATAGCCTTCGCCTCAGCGGCGCTCTCCTCGTTGGCGATCGCGTCGTTCTGCCTCAGGATCGCCCAGAGCGTCATGAAGATGCCGAAACCGATAGCCATGCCGAGGACCAGCGTGAACGTCAGCAGGCAAATATAGAAGCTGTAGTCCGGCATAGTCGGCGTAGGCGTAGACTGCCCCTTGACCTTGCCGAGGCAGGTCAACAGGACTGATGCGAGCATAGCAGCATGTGGCTGCCAGGTCCCATAGGTATGTTTGCGAGCCCCGAAGAACGACAGCAGGACACCCGCCTCCATCGTCTTCGTCAAGGCGTCGGTGACCATGGCGCAGGTCGGGATCCAGCTGGGCTTGAGCGCAATTTTGTGGCGCACGGCCTCCTTGATCATGGGGGCGACGATTCGAAACCGCTTGTCAGTAGACTGGCCCACATCTGAAGCGATGTGCGTCGCGAGACCCTTGCTGTCGCTGTAGACCTCCCCAGGGCGCTTGTCAGCGAGCACGTCGATCTGCTTGAGCGCCGTCTTGGGGATGCAGGCCTCAGTCAGCAGCTGTCGGAACCACATGTTGGTCTCCAGCCCCTGGAGGGCAGCGTGGCCCTCAGCAGCGAGGGTCGACTTCACCGACCTCTTGACTGTGCCAGAGTGCCGGGCGACGGGCAGGCACAGGTCGCACCGGCCGCCGACGACGTCACGCGGGTGATGGGTGAGCCCCATCACCATGCCCCACTGACTCTTGACGCCGTCCACGGTGGCGAACGCGGCGTCGCTGAAGAACGCGGTGATCGCCGTCTTCAGGTCGACGAGCTTGCGCTTCTGCACGATCGCGAAGTTCGCGGTGGAGTGCACATACGCGACTGTCTTGTTGAGCGTCTTCGCGTCGGCCACGGTACCGGCGTTGGTGCGTCGAGCTGCAAAGCTCACCGGGCAGGCGGTGCCCACCCGGGTCTGCACTGCTAGCCGCAACAGCTGCCCGAGCGTGTGGCGGTAGCTCGTCACCTCGGTGGCGGTGAGTCGGTCCTCAGCACCTCGGCCTTTGTTGGCCTTCAAATCGACGTAGTCCACCTGTGCGGCAGCGGTGGCCTGGGTCACGCGGAACTTGTCGCCGAGCTTGGTAATCGCACGTCCGCAGTGCTTGATGACCCCTTCGACTGGCTTGAGGTGTAGCTTTTCCCCCAGCGATGTGACAGTGGTCTTCCACTTGGTGGAGTTGTTGCGCTGGGCGATAAGAAAGTCGCCCACATGTGAGTGGACCGCCGCGGCGAGCCCACCTTCGTAGTAGAAGTCCCACCAGCCCTTTAGGGCGTAGGTGGTCTAGAGCGTTTCCTCTGCCAACCCCCCTTCTTTCCCTTCGGGGAGGGGTTTACCCCTCCCCTTACCCCTCCCCACTGACCTGGACGGGGCGTTCCGCGACGCGTTGGGGCGCCCAAGATGGCCCAAGACTGCTCCAAGAGCGAAAAGGCGAGAAAGCACAAAACATTGATTTTCCTTAGGTTTTGTAAGGATTTTGGCCTCTTGGGCGGGCCCAAGAGGCGATCCGAGGCACTCTAGAGGGGCGAGGCTAATTCAGGCTCCCCCCTTCTTTGATATATATTCCCAACATGGCCCCAAGAGCGCCCCGAAGGCTCCCAAGAGCGCCCCAAGAGCGCCCCAAGAGCGCCCCAAGAGGGCCCCAAGAGGCGCCCAAGATGCCTCCAAGAGGCTCCCAAGAGACTCCCAAGAGGCCCCAAGAGAATCCAATATGGCCCAAGACGGCTCCAAGAGCGAAAAGGCGAGAAAGCAAAAAACAATGATTTTCTGTAGGTTTTGTAAGGATTTTGGCCTCTTGGGGAGCCCAAGAGGCGACTCGAGGCACTCTAGAGGGGCAGCGCTAATTGGAACCCCCCCCTTCTTTGATAGATCTCCTCCAAGATGGCCCCAAGAGCGCCTCGAAGGCCCCCAAGAGCGCCCCAAGAGCGCCCCAAGAGAACCCCAAGAGGCTCCAAGAGACGCCAAGAGGCGCCCAAGAGGCCTCCAAAAGGCTCCCAAGAGACCCCCAAGAGGCCCCAAGAGGCTCCCAAGATGGCCCAAGAAGGCTCCAAGAGCGAAAATGCGAGAAAGCAAAAAACATTGATTTTCCATAGGTTTTGTAAGGATTTTGGCCTCTTGGGGAGCCCAAGAGGCGACTCGAGGCACTCTAGAGGGGCAGCGCTAATTGGGAACCCCCCCTTCTTTGATAGATCTCCTCCAAGATGGCCCCAAGAGCGCCTCGAAGGCTCCCAAGAGCGCCCCAAGAGCGTCCCAAGAGGGCCCCAAGAGGCCCCAAAAGGCTCCCAAGAGGCCTCCAAGAGGCCCCCAAGAGACCCCCAAGAGGCCGCAAGAGGCTCCCCGAGATACGCAAGAGGCCCCCGGGACCGCCAAGAGGCCCCAAAGACGGCCCAAGAGGCCCCCAAGCTCGCCATTGTCCTCCTCCTCCTCCTCTTTTTCTTCCTCCTCCCTCCTCCCCCTCCTCCCTCCTCCTCCTCCTCCTCCTCCTCCTCCTCCTCCTTTTCCTCCTTCTCGTCCTCCTCGTCCTCGCAGTCCTCCATCTCCTCCTCCTTATTTTCCTCCTCCTCCTCCCTCCTCCCTCCTCCCCCTCCCCCTCCTCCTCCTCCTCCTCCTTCTCCTGCTTCTCCTTTTCCTCCTTCTCGTCCTCCTCGTCCTCGCAGTCCTCCATCTCCTCCTCCTTATCTTCCTCCTCCTCCTCCTCCCCCTCCTCCTCCTGCTCCTCCTCCTGCTCCTCCTCTTCCTCCTCCTACTCCGACGACGACGGCTCCTCCTACATCCTCCCCCTCTTGGGGTATATGGCGGCTCACCCCGCCCTTTGTTCTTCTGCATGCTCCCCCGCTTCCCTCATCACCTCCACTCCCCTGGGGCTCATTTCTGGACGGGCTGGTGGGGATACGCGAAGCGTCTAGAATTGTAGAGGCCCTTCTCGAGCTTGCTCTCCACGAAGCCATGTTCGGCGAAGACCTTCTGCGCATAGAGGTACCACTGCCTCCCGGCGTCGCACGTCCCGTAGATCGCGCCTGTGGCCATCGCGATTTCGCCGGGCTGAATCCCCGGCGGCGGGTTCTTGGCCGGCATGCGCAGGAGCAGTAGCCTCTCAATGTTACCCGGCTGCAGGTGGGCCGTCATCGCTTCGCCGGGCGAGACGCCCCAGTCCTTCTGGGCCGCGGCGGCCAGGGTCAGGTGCAGCGCGCCCCTAGACCCAGCAGGCGCGTCCGCCCTGATCTGCGACTTGTCCCCCTGGCAACCCTGCGCGACCAGGCGCGCCTCCATGATGTTATGGCCCCTTGCTGGTCAGCACCCAGCGCGCGCCCGCAGGGCGGATGCCAGGGTTGCGCCGCAGGAGCTCCTTCAGCTCCTTGGGCGGGAGCTTCTTGTAGGCGCCGAACTCCGTCCACTTGGACCACTCGGTCTTCATGGCGGCGTCCATGTTCTTCTTCTCGGTGGCGCTCAGCGCGTCGCACTTGAGCTCCTTGGCGGTCGCGTTGCCCGTGGGTAGTGCCTCGCGGAGTCGTGTACTTGCGTGGGGCTCGTCCGCGTGCATCTGGAAGTAATTGTCCAGGTAGAGATCGACCTCGTTCGCGCCCTTCGGCCTCTTGAAGCACTTGGGCAGATCGCCCAAGAGATCCCTTCGCTTGGCAGCGCGCTCGCGGGTATCGGGCTCGCGCTGGCAGTCGCGTTGCAGTGCCACTGGTGCGTTCTCCCGTTGAACTTGGCGCTGCATCCTGGTGCCGCGCTGGTTCTCGGTGGCCGGCGGGCGCCGTGACATCGTCTCCTGGCGCGCCTGCTCCTCCGCAATCTTGGCCCAGTCTCGCATCGCGTCCGAGCTATCGGACTCGATGTCGTCGTCGACGGGGCCCTGGGGGGCAGGTTCAGGAGGTCGAAACTCTGCAGCAGCAGCGGCGGAAGTGGCTGCAGGAGCGGCAGCGTCGCCTGAGTCTGAGGCTGGCGCCGGCGGGTCAGCGGCCGCTGGTGGCGGCGGCGGCTCCGCTGGCGGCGGCGGCGGCGGGGGCTGCTGTGCGTCTCCTCCCGAAGGCGGTGGGGCCGGTCCTCCACTGCCGCTTGCTCCTCCGCTGGTTGTGAAATCGCCGTCTCCTTGGCGGCGTGCCAACCATTCAGCGTGCTTATGAGCGCGCTGGTTCGCTTCGGAATGCTCGACGTTGCCGATGTTGCGCTGCTGGATGGCCGGCTGCTGATCGGGTGCTGGTAGCGCTGGTGGTGCGGGGGGCTGGCCGTCACTGCGGTGGCGCTTCTTCGGTGTCGGTCCCGTCAGATCAAGGAACATGTCGCCGTCGGCATCTGGCGGTCCAGCAGGGTCTCCTCCTTCGCCGGGATCGGGCGGAGGGGGCCCGCCTCCTGCGCCGCCGCCGCCTCCTCCTCCAGGGCCTGGGGGAGGCGCGGGCCCGGAAGTCCCTGGCGGGGCGCCTGGCGGAGGTCCAGGCGACTGATTGCCGTTCAGCGCGTTCAGCACTTGTCCCCACGGAGCGAGTTCCGTGTCCGTGGCGCGGCGTAGGTGCCCACGGTTGACCTTCGCGGTCGTGGGGCGGCGGCTGACCCACGTGTTCGAT
>CAUYUJ010006146.1:42500-45000 GCA_963575745.1 Prorocentrum cordatum
CCAGAGGCGACCCAGGGGGGGGTTCACCCCTCCCCCCCCTCGCGCAGGCGCTGGCGCTGGCGGCGGCCAGCAGCGCCGGCGCTGGCGCCGGCGACGGCGGGGACGCGGCGACGATTACCACCGCTACCACCGCCACCACCACTACCACCACCGCAACCGCCTCAATCCACCGCCACCACCACCACCAAAAGCATCACGCAACCACCACCACCACCACAGCCACCAACACCACCACAACCACCACCACAACTCACCATCACCACCACCACCACACAAAAAAAACACCACCACTACCACCACCACCACCACCACACCGCCACAACCACACCAGCAGCACACCCACCGCCACCACACAAACCACCCACCACCACCACACCACCGCCACCACCACCACCACAACGAACGTCCAAAACCACCGCCACCACCACAACCCACCACCACCACCACCACCACAAACAACCACCACACCACCACCACACCCCCACAACCACCACCACCACAACTCACCATCACCACCACCACCACAAAAACCCACCACCACTACCACCACCACCAATCTACCACACCACCACCACCACCGCCACAACCACCACCACTACCAGCAGCACAACCCACAGCCACCACCACAAACCACCACAGCACCACCACCACAACCGCCACCACCACCACCAGCACCACCTCCACAAACCACCGCCACAACCACAACCCACCACCACCACCACCTCAAACCACCACCACACCAACAACAAACCACCACCACCACAACCACAACCTACCACCACCAGCACCACCACCACAAACCACCACACCACCACCAAACCACCACCACCACCACCTACTGCCACAACCACCACCTCCACAACAAACCACCACACCACCACCGCCACCGCAACCACCACCACCCCCACCACCACCACGCCAACCCACCACCACCACCACCATCACCACCACCACCACCGTCGTCCTCGTCGACGCTCCCCGGCACCGCCGCCCGCCGCCGCAGGCGCCGGCCGGCGCCAGCCCAGAAATGGAAATCGTCGTCCCCGCCGCAGTCGCCAGCCGCCGCCGACGCAAGCGCTGGCCCGAGGAGAGGGGGGGTTCGACCCCCCCCTCCATCCAGGGAGGGAGGGGGGGGGGTCCGGTTGTTCCCGGAAAGCTATCTGGGAAATACGATTTACCGAAGTGTCTTGGGGGCCCGCAGGGGGCTTCCCTGGGGGCCCCTTGGGGGCCTATTGGGGCTTCCGGGGGGCCTCTTGGGAGCCTCACGGGCCTTCTTGGGAGCCTCTTGATGGCCTCCAGGAGCGTCCTATAGGAGCCTCTCAGGCCGGAGACCTTGAAATGTCGCGCTCTTCGGGCCCTTTGGGTCACTCTTGGGGCTCTCTTGGGGCGCTCGCGAGGCCCTCTTGACTTATCTGGGGAGCCTCCTGGGCCGTCCCTGGGCTTTCTTGGGAGCCTCTTCGGCCGTCTTGGAGCGATCTGAAGGGCCTCTGATGCGGTCCGGGACCGTGGGGAGGCGGAACATGGGAGAGCGCTAGAATGCTTCAAAAACCATGAGACAATTTAAAATGTTCAGCTTCTGGGGCCCGTTGGAGGGGCCTCTGGAGGCGCTCTTGGGGTGTTTTGGCGGAGTCGTCGGCCGTCCTGAAACCATCTTCGGCGTGTCCGGGGCCTCTGGGGGCTGTCTTTGGGGGTCCTGGGAAACCGGAAACCATGTTCCGGGAGAGGCTTCCTGGAACATGATTTCGAACGAGGCCCTCTTGGGCCTCCTGGAAGCCGTCTTGGGGGCCTCCTGGGCCGGCTTTGAAGCCACTTGGGCCGTCTTGGGAGGTTCCGTCAGCCCCACAGGACGACCCTTTCGGGCCGTGTTGGGCCCTCTTGGGTCTCTCTTGGGCTGTCTTGGGGCTCCTCGGGGGAGTCTGGGGCACTGTGAAGACGAAGTAAGGGAGTATGCTGAAAATGCACGTTTTGTTAAGAGACTGGGCTGATTTTTGCCTCTTGAAGGCCCTCTTGGGGCCCTCTTCGGCTATCAGAGAAACTATGGATTCAGTTTGTGTCGGGGTTTCGGTTTTCTCCTATGCCTGGCGGTCCATAGGGGCCAGACGGATCGCGAGGAGGCGGACGAGGAGGCGGAGGAGGAGGAGGAGGAGGAGGAGGGCCATCTGTGGTTGTGGCTGCTCGCGTTTCTCCGGCCTGTCTCTCTCCCCTCCCCCTCCTCCCTCTCTCCCTAAACCCCCCTCCCTCCTCCTCCCCCCGCCCCTCCCCCCGAAATGGGACGAATTGCAACCGACTGGTCCCAATTCCAACCGTTCGGAGCGAATTGCAACCATACATGGGACCAATTGCAACCATGGCATCTTCAGAAGTACTTCTTTCTTATTCAGAAGTACTTCTTTCCTCTTCAGAAGTATTGGTTTCTTCTTCAGAAGTCTTTTTCATCCCTTAGGATTCCTTAGGGTTCCTTGTGATTCCTTGGGACCCCTTAGGATCCTTAGGATTCCTT
>CAUYUJ010006146.1:50000-55746 GCA_963575745.1 Prorocentrum cordatum
TTAAGAGTGGCCCAAAGCGAACTCAAGAAGGCCCCCAAAGCGCCCCCTTCCCCCAAGGATTTTTCAGGACTCCCATGAATTCGCGAATATTCCTAAGGATCCCAAGGAATCCCAAGGACCCTAAGGAATCCGAAGGACCCTAAGGAATCCTAAGGACTCGTAAGGAATCCTAAGGAATCGAAGTACTTCTGAAGAAGAAAGAAGTACTTCTGAAGAAGAAAGAAATACTTCTGAAGAAGAAAGAAGTACTTCTGAAGATCCCATGGTTGTAATTGGTCCCATGTATGGTTGCAATTCGCTCCGAACGGTTGGAATTGGGACCAGTCGGTTGTAATTCGTCCCATTTCGGGGGGAGGGGCGGGGGGAGGAGGAGAGAGGGAGGGAGGGAGGAGGGGGAGGGGAGAGAGGCAGGCCGGAGAAACGCGAGGAGCCACAACCACAGATGGCCCTCCTCCTCCTCCTCCTCCTCCTCCTCCTTTTCCTCCTCCTCCTCCTCCTCCTCCTCATGCGCCTCCTCGCGATCCGTCTGGCCCCTATGGGCCGCCAGGCATAGCAGAAAACCGAAACCCCGACACAAACTGAATCCATAGTTTCTCTGATGCTATCTTCAAGCCATCTCGGGCCCTCTTTGGCCTCGCTGAGGCTTTCTTGTGGGCCTCTTGGGCGTCCTGGGAACCCGGAAATCATGTTCCCGGAGAGGCTTCCGGGAACATGATTTCGAACGAGGCCCTCTTGGGCCTCCTGGAGGCCGTCTTGGAGGCCTCCTGGGCCGGCTTTGGGGCCACTTGGGCCGTCTTGGGAGGTTCCCTGAGCCCCACGGGACGATCTTTTTGGGCCGTCTTGGGCCCTCTTGGGTCTCTCTTGGGCTGTCTTGGGGCTCCGCGGGGGCGTCTGGGGCACTGTGAAGACGAAGCCAGCGAGTATGCTGGAAATGTATGTTTTACGAAGGGAATGGGCCGATTTTTGCCTCTTGAAGGCCGTCTTGGGGCCCTGGTCGGCCATCTTCAAGCCATCTCGGGCCCTCTTGGGGCGCTCTTGGGCGTCTTCGGGGCCTCTTGAGGCTTTCTTGACCATCTGTACGGCCAGCGTGGCCTGTCATGGGCAATTTGGAAGCGGCCCGGGGCAGTCCCAGGGGGTCTGTGACCCCCTGAAGGTTCCAGGGGGCGCCCATGGGGGATGACGGCACTGGCCCGGGCCCACCCCGGTTTACTCCGATATATATATATATATATATATATATATACACATACATACATACATGCATACGTAACTACATACACACATATATACATACATACACACATCCATGCATGCATGCATGCATGCATGCATGCATGCATGCATACATACATGCATACGTATGTACGTACATACATGCACACATACATACAAACATACATACATACATACACACATACATACATACATACATACATACATACATACATACATCCATACATCCATACATCCATACATACATACATACATACATACATACATACATACATACATACATACATACACATACATACCTGCATACATACATACCTACAGGCATACATGCATGCATGCATGCATGCATGCATGTATACATACATTCGTACACATACATACATATATATATACAGACATGCATACATACATACATGCATGCATACATACGTACATACATACATACAGACAGACAGACAGACATGCATGCATGCATGCATGCATACATATACATATGCATGCACATTTATATATACACATACCAGAACCATCGCGCGCGCTTCGCGCGCGCTCAGGTTCTAGCAGGCCCCAGGCCTTGACGAATTCACTGCTCCACTTAAGTAATGGACCACAATCCACGCATGCCAACCCGCATTCCGAAAGGCTTCTGGGAAAATTGTTGCGTAGGGGGGCGGAGGCCGGATGAATCGGGCTCCCAGAAGGCCTTCTGGCAGCATGGGTTTGGGGGGCGTCTTGGGGAGCCTGTTGGGGCGTGCAGCCGTCGTCGTCGTCGTAATGTCGTCGTCGCCTCTTGGGGCGCGCCGTCGTCGTCATCGTCGTCGTCGTCATCGTCGTCGTCGTCGTCGTCGTCGTCGTCGTCCTCGTCTTCGTCGTTTCGTAGTCGTCGTCGTCGCCGTCGTCGGTCCAAGAGGGCACTTTGCGCGAAACGATCTGCGGAGGGCTGCGAGAGGGCGATCAGTCATGTTCCCAGTCAACTTCCCAGACAGCTCTCCTGTAGCATGATGGTACTTCGAAGCCTCCGGAGACCCGCGGGCCCATGATGAACCATGTCCCCCCCGGAAGGCTTTCTGGGGACATGGTTTGTTCGGGTGTGTTGGGGGGCCTCTTGGGCGCTCCCTGGGGGCCCCTTGGGGGCCTCTGGGAACTCGCGGGCCCATGATGAACCCATGTCCCTGGAAGGCTTTCTGGGGACATGATTTCTTGGGGTGTGTTGGGGGGCCTTTTGGGCGTTCCCTGGAAGCCCCTTGGGGGTCTCTTGGGACTTCCTGGGGACCTCTTGGGCGCCTCACGGGGCTTCGTGGGAGCCTCTGGGTAGCCTCTGGGGGCCTACTGGCGGCCTCTAGGGCCAGAGACCTCGAAATATCGGTTGGCGGTCCCCCTCTGGGGAGCTCTTGGGGCACACTTGGGTTGTCTGGGGAGCCTCCTGGGCCGTCTTGGGGCCCTCTTCGGGGCCTCGTGGGCCGTCTTGGAGCGATCTGAAGGGCCTCCGAGGCCGTGGAAAGCGAGAACGCCAAAGTCCTTCAAACACCATCGGAAAATGAGTGAATCTTGCCTCCCAGGGCCCTCTTGGGGAGCCTCTCGAGTCCGTCCTTGAGCGTATTGGAGTCCTCGTCGGCCGTCTTGAGGGCATCCTGGGCGTCTTCGGGGCGTCTTGGGAGCGTCTTGGGCCCTCTCGGGACCTCCATTAGCATGTCGTGGCCTGCTTCGGGGCGGGCCCGGGCCGCCTCGGGACCCCTCTGGGCCTTCTCTTGGGGCACACTTGGGTTGTCTGGGGAGCCTCCTGGGCCGTCTTTGGGCGCTCTTCGGGGCCTCGTGGGCCGTGAGGCCTCCAAGGCCGTGAGGAAGCGCTGGGAAGCGGGAAAAGTGAGAACGCCCAAATCCAAAACACTCGGAAAATTAGTGAATCTTGCCTCCCAGGGCCTTGAGGAGCCTCTCGAGTCCGTCCTGGAGCGCGTTGGAGTCCTCGTCGGCTGTCTTGAGGGCATCTTGGGCGTCTTCGGGGCCTCTTGGGAGCGTCTTGGGCCCTCTCGGGATCCCCTTAGCATGTCGTGGCCTGTTTCGGGGCGGGCCCGGGCCGCCTCGGGAGCTCTGGACCCCCCCAACAACCCCTGGCGGGCACCGATGGGGGGAACAGCAGCGGCCCGCCCCCCCCCCGGGCCTACTCCGAGATAGAGAAACATGTTCCCGGGAAGCTTTCCGGGAGCATGATTTGTTCGGCTCTCCTAAGAGGGGCCCCATTTTGGCCTCGTCGGCAAGTCTATTGGAAACATGGTTGGGGCGGTGGGCGGAAGCCCAAGGAATCATGTTCCCGGAAAGCTCTGGGAAATGCGACGTACCGAGGTGTCTTGGGGGCCCGCAAGGGGCTTCCCTGGGAGCCCTTTGGGGGCCTATTGGGGCTTCCGGGGGACCTCTTGGGAGCCTCGCAGGGCTTCTTGGGAGCCATGATGGTCTCAGGGGGCGTCCTAGAAGCCTCTCAGGCCGGAGACCTTGAAATGTCGCGCTCTTCGGGCCCTCTTGGGTCGCTCTGAGGGCTCTCTTGGGGCGCTGTCGAGGCCCTCTTGAACTATCTGGGGGGCCTCCTGGGCCGTCTCTGGGCTTTCTTGGGAGCCTCTTCGGCCGTCTTGGAGGGATCTGAAGGGCCTCTGACGCCGTCCGGGACCCTAGGCGGTCCTTTGCTATGCACCGGTATGTTTTGGAGGTCTTTTGAGGGCCGTTTGGGTTGCCCTTGGGGCCTCTTTTGGGGCCTCTTTGAAGCCTCTTTAGGGCCTCGTGGGGCATCTAGGGGGCCTATGGGGGGCCTCTTGGGCTCTGTTGGGAGCCTCTTGGGGTCTCCTGGAAGCCTTTTGGGGCGGAAGGCTCGAATTGTCGGTTCGTGCTCCACCTCTTGAGCCCCTCTTGGGGCCGTCTTGGGGCCCTCTTGGGCGATCATGGGCGCCTCGTAGATCGGTATGTATGTAGCGTTATGTATGTGTGTATGTGTGCATGTCTGTCTGTCTGTCTGTCTGTCTGTCTGTCTGTCTGTCTGTCTGTCTGTCTGTCTGTCTGTCTGTCTGTCTGTCTGTCTGTCTGTCTGTCTGTCTGTTGTCTGTCTGTCTGTCTGTCTGTCTGTATGCATGCATGCATGCATGCATGCATGTATGTATGTATGTATGTATGCATGTTTGTATGTATATGTGTGTATATGTGTATGTATGTATGTGCGTACGTATGTATGAATGTATGAATGTATGAATGTATGAATGTATGAATGTATGAATGTATGAATGTATGGATGTATGTATGTATGTATGTATGTATGTATGTATGTATGTATGTATGTATGTGTCTATATGTATGTATGTATGTATGTATGTATGTATGTATGTTTGCATGCATGCATGCATGTATGTATGTATGTATGTATGTATGTATGTATGTATGTATGTGTGTATGTATATATGTATGTATGTATGTATGTATGTATGTATGTATGTATGTATGTATGTATGTATGTATGTATGTATGTATGTATGTATGTATATGTGTGTATGTATGTATATGTGTGTATATGTGTATGTGTGTATATATGTATGTATGTACGTACGTACGTACGTACGTATGTATGTATGCATGCATGCATGCATGTATGTATGTATGTATGTATGTATCTAAGTATAGATGCATGTGCGTATGTGTATGTATATGAATCGAATGGCCTTCGGCACATCCCACCACTATGCCAGGGTTGTGGGTCAGAGTTCTCAGGGATGCTTCTTGGGGTCTCTTCGGAGCGCCTTCGGGGGCCTCTTGTCAAAGAGATTCGCTACCGTGACTTGTTCAACGCGGGGTCCCTGGAATGGGCCCGAAGTCCGAAGAGCTTCCATGGGCCCGGTGTTTCGTCGTAAATGCTTGACGGTCCCGGGCCCCGTTTCGGGCCTCAGGAAGCGAAGAGTGGTCCAGAAGCTTCGGGAGCGGGAAGAGTACCTGAGGGCGTCTGGTCAGGGGGCTGTTGGGGGGCCTCTCGGGAGCTTCTAGGGGGCGTTTGGGGTGCCTCTTGGGGCCTCCTTGGGACCTCTGTGGGCGGAGGGGTTGAAATGTTCGTAGGGCATCCTCTCTGGGCCCCTGCTTGGGGCCGTCCTGGGTCCCTCTTGGGCCGTCTTGGGGGCCTCTTGGGCTAGCCAGGGGCCCTTTGGGGCTGTCTTGGAACCCTCTTGGTCTGTCTTGGGGAGATCCTGGCGGCCTCTCGGGCCGTCTTCGTTCCCCTGGAAGGTCAAGGGGCGAATCCCTCAAAAATGTACGCTTTCCGAAGGGAACGGGACCACTTTTGCCTGTTGGGGCCCTCTTGGGAAGGCTCTTGGGGCCCTCTTTGGCTGTCTCGGGGGCTCCCGGGAGCCCTCTTGGAGCCATCGTCGGCGTCTTCAAGCTACATTTCGAGGCTTGTGCGCCCTCTTGATATGTTTGGCGGCCTCCGACGCCCTCGGGAGCCGTCCCGGGGGCGCCCCAAACACCCCGGTACCCCCATGCGCGCTCGAGG
>CAUYUJ010006147.1:0-21359 GCA_963575745.1 Prorocentrum cordatum
TCCTCACCCTGATCATGCTATCCCTGGGTGTCCCCTGTGCGCTTCCTCGGCCACCTCCGCCTCCTCCTCCTCATCGTCATCCTCCTCTTCCTCCTCCTGCTGCTACTCCTCCTGCGCGTCCCCCTGCTCGCCCCCCTCCTGCTCCTGCTCGCCGTCGTCGTCGCCGCCCTCCTCCTACTACTCTTCCACCTCCACCTCCTCCTCCATCCTCTTAGGCTCCCCCATCATTACCGGCTGCGCGCCGCAGGGGGGGTCGGCGCTGCCACATTGCACCGCCGACGCGCGCAGACAGCGCAGGGTAACGAACCATTCGGCCCTCCATCACCATCATCACCATCACCATCACAATCAACACTAGCATCATCACCAGCATCATCATCATCAGCAGCATCACCATCATCATCATCGCCATCAACGCCGTCGTCACCATCGTCGTCATCAGCATCATCACCAGCATCATCACCAGAATCAGCAGCCTCAGCGATCATCATCATCATCACCAGCAGCAGCATCACCATCATCATCATCATCACCATTGTCATCATCATCATTGTCATCATCATCAACAACATCATCATCCTCATCGTCGTATTCCTCTTCCCCCGCCTCCGCCTCCGCCTCGTCCCTCTCGTATTCCTGGTCATCCTCCTCCGCTCCGTCCTCATCCTGATTATCATCCTCCTCCGCGTCCTCCTCCTCCTCGTCATCCTTCCCCTCCACATCGTCCTGCTCCTGCTCCTGCCCCTGCTCACGTTGTAGCTGGGATGGGAAGGAGGCCGCCTTCCTCCCTCCTCCTCCTCCTCCTCCTCCTCCTCCGCCTCCTCCCCCTTCTCATCCTTGTCATCCTCCTCCTCCTCGTCATCCTCCCCCTCCGCATCCTCCTCCTCCGCATCATCCTCCTCCGTATCCTCATCCTCATCCTGATCACCCCGCCCCCCGCACACACACACACACACGCACACACACACACACACACACACACACACACACACACACACACACACACACACACACACACACACACACACACACACACACACACACACACACACACACACACACACACACACACACACACACACACACACACACACACACACACACACACCACCACCAACAACACCACCACCACCACCACCACCACCACCACCACCACCCTCCTCATCCTGATCATGCTATCCCTTGGCTCCCCCTGTGTTCTTCCTCGGCCTCCTCCGCCTCCTCCTCCTCCTCCTCGTCATCCTGCTCTTCCGAAGCTCGGATAGGAAGGAGGCCGTCTTCCTGCCCCCCCTCCTCCTCCTTTTCCCCCCCCTCATCCTCATCGCCCCCCTCCTTGTCATCCTCCTCTTCCTGCTCCTCCTCCTCCCCCGCATCCCCCCCCCCCTCCTTCTCCTCGCCCCCGTCCTCCTCGCCCCGCCCCTCCCCCTCCTCATCCGGATCACGTTATCCCTTGGTCCCCCCTGCGCACTTCCTCGGCCTCCTCCGCCTTCTCCTCCTCCTCGTCATCCTCCTCTTCCCCCCCCTGCTGCATCCTCCTCTCATCCTATCATCATATTCCTCTTTCTGCTCCCGCCCCTGATCCGCTTCCTGTGAGTGATCTCTATAGTGGGCAGCGCGTCGCCCCGAGCCTTCCTACGCATGCCGTCGCCTTATTCCCGTGCGAGCACTGGGCCCTTGTTGAGGCCGCTTGGCCCCTGCTAGCAAACCCCGTCTTAGTCCGCTGGGCTCAGAGCGCCGGAGCGCCCAGGCGCTCGGGCTCAGAGGCATCGCTGGGGCCTGCTCAGAGCGCCCAGGCGCTCGGGGTCAGAGGCGTCGCTGGGGCCTGCGCAGAGCGCCCAGGTCCTCGGGCTCAGAGGCATCGCTGGGGCCTGCGCAGGGCGTTCAGGCGCTCGGGCTCAGAGGCGCCGCCGGGGCCTGCGCAGAGCGTTCGGGCGCTCGGGCTCCAGAGCGCCCACGTGCTCTGGAGCATTTTTCAGGGCGCCCGCGCGCCCTGGGGCACTTTTGAGAGCGCCCACTTGCTCTGGAGCACTTTTCAGAGCGCCCATTTACTCTGGGGCATTTTTCAGAGCGCCCACTTGCTCTGGAGCACTTTGCGGAACGCCCAAACACGCCCGGCCGCCCTGAGCTTTTTGCAAAGTGGTCCGTTCTGGTTGTAAAGTGGCCCGTTCTGGTTGTAAAGTGGTCCGTTCTGGTTGCGAAGTGGGCCGTTCTGGTTGCAAAGTGGACGTTCTCGATGAAAGACCAGACTTTCCAATCCTATGTTGGTTGTAAAGTAACCCATCTGGTTGTAAAGTGGTTGTTCTGGTTGTAAAGAAACCGAATCCCCCCCCCCATCGCTACCCCGCGCCGTCGAGCCAACAGAAAGCGACGCGCAATCACTGGGCGGGCTGGCGGGGGGGCCCGCGAAACTAGCGTTGAAGACGTCTAGTTTAGAACGGGCCGTCCTCGAGGATGACGCGGGCACGTGCCGGCGTAGTTTTGCAGTGGCGCCAGCCATCCAGAAAAATCAGAATACAAATGTCAACTCTCTCTTGGACCAAGTCGGCGATGCCAACGCGGCCGGCGCCGCGCTGAATAGACACTGATCCCGCATTCCCCTGAAGACGACGGGATCGAAACAAATTATGAGCGCACCTATGGCGCCACTGATTGGCTTGACGCACGCGTATAATGTCGACCACCGCCACTTAGCAAACGATGGAAAGTGCCGAACTGTGAGTATTTCAGCAGCTGCGACTGAACCACGACGCCTGAGCTCCGCAGCAAGCGTTTCCATGATATTTTTGCCGCGAAGAAACGTGACAACTGCTTTCAGCTCCTGAAGGAAATCAATGAAAAAATAACAGACATGGAAAGCCCTCGATCGATGGCCAAATCAAATGTGCGGCCCCATCCGCTGGAACGCAATACGCGAGGCATCAAACGCCTTCCTCTCCTGAGTCCGCGCGGCACTGAGATTTTGAGAAACCAACAACAGCCAGGCAGGAAATCGATCATCGCACGGATATTGCGCTCAAGTCCGTCGTCGGTCAGAATGCCTCGAGCTCGCCCAGGCATGCGAGGCAAAAACCCGGGCCAAACATGAGGGCCAACTGCCACATGAGCGCGACCGTTTTTTTTCTGCAGCGTCCAGCTGGTCTCTGCCGAGGCCCACCACTGGCAAGAGACGATGGCACATCTTTGTGGAGCCAAGTCGCCTCATGCATACATCCACGGTGGAAGCGCAAAGGTATTTCCCTCTGTGGTGCGGGCCCCCATCGACATACAGAAATATGTCTACGCCTGAAGGCGGCACGGTTTTGATGAACTCCCTCCAGATGCACATGGTCAACGCATCGGACCTAACACAGGCCTGTCGTACACGATCTCGGTTGATAGCGGGTTTGAAACCCCTCATCCTGCGCCGAGCCAGCGTCGATGTGCAGAGCGACCACGTCAGCAACTGACTGGACAGGCTTATTGGTTTGTTGATGTCCACGCTATGCCGTAAACATGATATGGCGCGCTGGACCTCAGCGTCGGGCAAGACTGCATTGACCTGGGGGACGGCGAGGCCGCCCTCGGCAACTCCCGACGTCACCCCAAAGACTCGCGGAATCTGGACAACTGGTTGGGCGAAGGCCTGACCGTAAAAAGATGCCTTGATATTGACGGTGAAAGGCCGACAAGTACGATGTGCAGTATGTGAAAAAGGCTCCTGTCACAAGAACGTCCGAAAACGCATGGAAGAAGCTGTCGGCTGAAGTCACTGTTGCGCCTCGCTGGCGGGACAACCGCTCCTGCACTGCATTGGAATCGACATGGGAATCGCGACCTCGGTCGGCAGACGCTTCACGAGCTACAACAGCAGGAACCCGCGGCACAGGCAAGCGAGGGTCAAAAAGCATGATCAAGTTTACGAGCATGTAGATCACAAAACCGAATACATCTTCAAAAGTTCGAATAGCCCATGCAACCATCATCTTAAACGCCTCATCTCCCTGCTCCACCACCTCACCTGGCCCGCAAAGAAGCCTTTTGGCACGAACCAGCCCAACAATCATGGTTCATCTGCAACAACCTCTGCCCAGCGCCCTCCGGGGGATGACACCACAACCATCATCGATTCCCCCACCCCGTCTATCGCAGCTGGGCCGGCGCCTGGTCCACGCGTCGGGCTGCCTCCGTCGCGCCTCACAGGCGCGGGCCCAGATCCGACGAGATCGTCGTCTGAGCCGCCACCTTCAGCAACGATGGGCGCTGAGGCGTCGTCCGCAGGGCCATCCACGGCAGAGTCCGAATCGGGCCCAGACACATCCATGAACACATCGACCTGAACGAAATGTGAGGAGGCATACTCTAGAACTCTCGAGGCAATATTGGCACGGAACTCAGTGGACGGAACGAAGGTGGATGACAAGCATATGTAAATGAGCCACGTCGCCAACCCCTCCCGCGCCCAAACAGGTCTTGCACACTGTGGACCTTGGGCGCGCGATCCTGAATTCCGTCTCGGGCGACGGGTCTGACGTTCAAAGGAGGAAACTGTTTGGAGTCCATCTCAAGGCCAGAGGGGTCCCAAGTAAGCGGGGACTACGGGGGGGGCGCATAACCTCGGGGCCCGCCAGTGGCGTCGGTGCCCGACAGCGCGCATGCACGGCAGTGCGTTGACAGGCGATGATCGGTGGAAGGAGGACTAGAGGATTTGGGACAGGAGCTGGAGGAGGAGGACATGGGGAGGAGGCTGATTGAAAGAAGGGGGGGCCAGAGGAACGGGGGGAGGAAGATGATAAGCCGGCCCATTCACGAACGGGCGAGGAGGCACTTGGAAGACAGGGAGAGTGGGGTTCCAATGACGGTCCTGAAGAAACAACAAGCCCAAGATGGAGAAAACAAGCGAAGCGCGACGATGGACACGGGCATTTCTTAACGAAGAGTTCAATGTAAGAACTCAAAGCTCGAATCACACTCTTCTGTTCCAAATAACTGTTTTGATCGGTGACAGGGGCGATGGGCCCACACAACGATGATGCTCGCACCCCCGTGTCATCCTGCCAAATGTTCCAATGCAAAGATGATCGCAGGGTGCCCGCGGTGTTGTCCCAGTTGTGCCGAATCGTGCGCTGCGTATTGGTCTGTTTTGGCAGGGCCGCTGTCTTTTTTCCCAGGGTATACTAAATAAAACTCGCCGTTGCTACTGGGAGACGTTTAGTATGGGACCTTGTTGAAATAGGGAGTTTGAAATTAAGGGGGTCGGCGATTCCGCCGCGGGCCGCCCACCACAAAAACAACCACTAGAACCGCCACTAGAACGTCTACCCAGGGGCGCGCTTCTGCGAAACCCATGCCTTACCAGTTTATAATGATAATACGCGCCTTAGTCGTGGTAGTAGTAGTAGTAATAGTAGTAGTAGTAGTAATAGTAGTAGTAGTAGTAGTAGTAGTAAGTAGTAGTAGTAGTAGTAGTAGTAGTAGTAAGTAGTAGTAGTAGTAGTAGTAGTAGTAGTAGTAGAGTAGTAGTAGTAGTTAGTAGTAGTAAGTAGTAGTAGTAGTAGTGAGTAGTAGTAGTAGTAGTGGTGGGGGTAGTAGTAGTAGTAGCAGTAGTGGTGGCGGTAGTAGTGTAGAGTAGTAGTAGTAGGGTACGTAGTAGAAGTAGTAGTAGTAGTAGTAGTAGTAGTAGTAGTAGTAGTAGTAGTAGTATAGTAGTAGTAGTAGTGGTAGTAGTAGTAGTAGGTAGGAGTGAGCAGTAGTAGTATTAGTCGTCGTAGTCGTAGTCGTAGTCGTAATCGTAGTAGTAGTAGTAGTAGTCGTAGTAGTCGTAGTAGTACGTAGTCGTACTAGTAGTAGTAGTAGTAGTAGTAGGTAGGTAGAGTAGTAGTAGAAGGTAGTAAGTAGTAGTAGTAGTAGTAGTAGTAGTAGTAGTAGTAGTAGTAGTAGTAGTAGTAGTAGTAAGTAGTAGTAATAGAATAGTAGTAGTGGTAAAAGTAATAGTACTAGTAATAGTCGTCATCGTAGTTTTATTCATATTGAGTGTAGTAGGTAGTAGTAGTAGGTAGTAGTAGTAGTGGTAGTAGTAGTAGTGGTAGTAGTAGTAGTAGTATTAGTAGTAGTAGTAGTATGAATAGTGCTGGCTAGCACTAGTATCAATATTATCCGGTTTGTTATAAATGTCCAGAATCCGGAATGTAGTCTTTCTCGCCCGGCTGATCCTCTTATTCGTGTTAATTACTCTTAGTAGCCTGGTTCCATGTTTGAGATTACAAATATTCGTCGCAGGTACCTTCTTACTGTGCTCCTTCAAAGTCGTTTTCGCTGTATCTGAATGCGTAGTATTAGTATGGCTTCTGTCGTTGTTACCGTTTGTGTGATTACGTTGTTGCTATGAACGTCGCCTTGTTCCCCTGCATTAAGACTGGTATGACTATGACTAATATTGTTGTTGTTAGCTTTCATGTTTGACTGTTCTTGATATGATTCATCCTCCTCAATCTCCTCCTCTGCCTCCTCCTCGTCCTGGTCCTCCTCCTCCTGCCCCTTCTCCTGTTCCTCCGGCTCCTCCTCCTCCTCCTCCTCCTCCTCCTCCTCCTCCATCATCATCATCATCATCATCATCATCATCATCATCATCATCATCATCATCATCATCATCATCATCATCATCATCATCATCATCATCATCATCATCATCATCATCATCATCATCATCATCATCATCATCATCATCATCATCATCATCATCATCATCATCATCATCATCATCATCATCATCATCATCATCATCATCATCATCATCATCATCATCATCATCATCATCATCCTCATCCTCATCCTCATCCTCATCCTCATCCTCATCCTCAGCATCATCATCGTCAGCATCATCAGCATCATCATCGTCATCATCATCAGAGTCGTCCTCCTCCTCCTCTTCTCCTCCTTCCTCCTTCTCCTCCTCCTCCTTGTCCGCCTCCTCCTCCTCCTCTTCCTCCAACTCCTCCTGATCCTCCTCCTCCTCCTGCTGCTCCCCCTCCTCCTTCTCAGCCCCCCCTTGTCCCCCCGGTTCCTCCTTCTGGCAACCTGACAGCCCGAAAGGTTGCCAGAAAGTCGCCAGGGGAGGTCAGGTGCCTTCGGGGCGCCCGAGGGTCTACCCACCCACCCAAGGGCGGTCGGCCCTGGGGGGTGATCAAACTAGTGGACCAGGGGGGTTTGCCCACCGGCTGCGGATGAGTAGCCATAATAAGAAGCGACAGCAGACGAAGGAGGACGAAGAAAGAGCCAAAATATCATGATGCAAAGCCGGAAGGGAGGAGGAAGGAGTAGACTGGCAGCGGGCTGCGCAGGGTGAGCGGCCGGGGCTGCGCATCTGAGCGGCGGCGGGCCACGCTCGCCAAGGTGGAAGGCTCACGACGGGGACCCTCACCTTCAGGCGTACGGTTCCCAATACGTGGCGCTGGGGACCGCCGGGGGAGATCCACCGAGCGTGGGGGATGATTGCGCCTTCCATGGCGGTGGCTGTTCCACTTGAAGCCGTCCCCAAGCCCCTATAACCCGTCCGCTGCGTTAGCCTGCGTTGGCGGCCCAGCGACTGCGGCGACAGAGGTGGTGACGTGGCGGGGCTTAGAGGCAAGGCTACTGAGGTCGAAGGGGACAGATGTAGGGTGAGGAACGCAAGTCGTTGACGGTGTGGCTGTACGAGGGCAGGTCCAAGGCTGCGGCTACCCTGGCCCTAGCCATAGGCGCCCTGTAAGCGTGTTCTCAGTTCCCCTCCCAGCCCCCACATATAATCCCACCCCCCCTCCGACGGTTGCTTCGGCAGCAGTATTGTGTAGGCAGAGCGGTGAAAGGGGTGAGGCAGCGTTAACGCGCGGCGGCAGCTATCTCTGCTGAGGCTGTGGAGGCTAAACAAGCAGGCAGCGACAGCGGCATAGCAGGCAGTTCTGCTCGCTAGTCTGTGGAGAACTGGGCTGCGGACCGTCTCCCGTTGGCGTGGCCGTTTTTGCTGGACACGAGTGGGAAGAAGTAGGAGAAGTGAAAGGCGGGGGGAGCGCGGGCAACCGGGAGGTGAGCCAGCAGGAAGCGAAAGTTGGGTGAGGACCTCAAGACCAATGGAAAGGAGGCTCTCCGTGTTGCTACCCCTGAGGCCCCAGCTCGCAGCTGGTGATTCAGGCCCCCACCACGGATGCGCATGAGAGAGCTCTAACTATTCATCCTCCTTCTCCTCCTCCCTCTGCTCCTGCTCCTCCTCCTCCTCCTCCTGCTCCTCCTTCTCCTCTTCCTCCTCCTCCTCCACCTCCTCCTCCTCCTCCTCCTCCGCTCACGAAGCACGCATCTGTCTGCGACGGACGTGTCTGCGGGCATCCGCTTCCCGCCCCAGCCTCGTCGATGGACCCGAACTTCAGGGGCCGCGCAAGCGCGTCCGGACTGTCGTTGTCCCTGCCCGCCATGAGCTCCACCGGGCGGAACTGTGGCCGGGGTGGGGGGGGAGGGGGGGGGGACGGGGATCCGACCAGCCACAACTGGGGGAGCTGCGGTCCTTACCCCCCTGGGGGAACCCATCGCATCGACGATCTTTCGAGAGTGGTGTCGAAATCGATGGGTCCCCCAGGGGGGTAAGGACCACAGCTCCCCCAGTTGTGGCTGGCCTGGTGATGGGGAAGGGATACGGACACGAGCGAGGAGGGCGGCCAAAGCGCTGCTGATGCTGGTCAGGTGGGCGGCGTGGTGAGTCGGTCCGAGCGCCCGCGGAAGGGGACGTCGAGGCAAAACGCCCTACGGATCAAACAGAGAGATATAACAGCTGGGCCCTCTCGCGGCCTTCTCGGGGCCTTCTCATCCCTCTTCAGGATCGACGGAGCTGGCCGCAAGGCCTCTCTTGCGTGACGACTGGGACCTTAGAGTCGCATCTGGGAGCCATCAGAAAATTAAAATAGAAAGTTCCCCCACAGTCGGCGTGGAAGCTCGCTCCTCTCGCGGCCGGCGTCTGCGCGGGAAGGAAGCGGAAGATGAGGAAGAGGAGGCGGCAGGGGAGGCAGAGCAGGCAGAGAACAAGGAGGCAGAGGAGGGGCAAGAGGTGGAAGAGCGGGCTGAGGAGGGACGTTGGAGGAAGGGAGGCAATCGGTACGATGAAGGAACGATGGAGAAAGAAGGGTTCCTCCCCGGGCTTCCCTTCGAAACTTTCTTTGACCCATTGCTCCTGGACTTGCGGAACCCAACCTCGGCACCTCTGGGACACCCCACGCACTCTTTCTTGACCTCTCTCTGCTGCCACAACCGTTGCGAGCGACAAGGCGGCGTTGGCGCGCTAACTCGCGCCCAGCGCTCGCTGGTGATGTCAAGATAGTCGGCACCACTTCGCAAGTGAAAATGGGAATGGCAAGAAAATGGATGAACGAAGAGAGGAAATCGGTCACGCCATGTTCTCCGTGGTCTGGTACGCCTGCAAGTCCGCGATGGTGCCCTGCCCCTTCCGGGACGATACCAAGTCTCTGGACGCATCACGCGGTGCGGCAATCTCATGCTGCGCGGCGCTCTCTACTTTGTTCCATCCATCGAGGTCTGTCGTCCGCTCTCTCGTGCTCGTTCTCCCACCGTGTCACCATCACATCGGGACTCTAGCCCGTGCTCACTCGTAAGACTGCGGGCTCCATCGCACTCAAAAGCAGAAAGACCACCGACACCCATGATCCGCACATGACTCGCACCTGCTGCGCCTCGAGTCCTTCTGGCAAAGGCGACCGATCAGCCCTTCCTGCTTCAAGCCTGGTGGTGGGCGGTGGTGGTGGTGGTGGTGGTGGTGGTGGTGGTGGTGGTGGTGGTGGTGGTGGTGGTGGTGGTGGTGGTGGTGGTGGTGGTGGTGGTGGTGGTGGTGGTGGTGGTGGTGGTGGTGGTGGTGGTGGTGGTGGTGGTGGTGGTGGCGGCGGCGGCGGCGGCGGCGGCGGCGGCGGCGGCGGCGGCGGCGGCGGCGGCGGCGGCGGTGGTGGTGGGTGGTGGTGGTGGTGGTGGTGGTGGTGGTGGTGGTGGTGGTGGTGATGGTGGTGGTGGTGGTGTCACAGCGTGGGCCGCACAATTCGGATGTTCGTCAGCGGGGGACCATAAACGTCAAGAAACGTGGCCCTTTCGTACACCTTTTGGACCCGCGGTGGCAGCTTCGGAGCCGCGTTGGGCTCCTTTTTGGGGCCGCTCTCCTGCAGTCCTCGATCCCCCCACGTGTACTGCCCACCCCGTTGCCGTCCGCCAGAGCCATACCTGCCCTGCCGACCTCCCTGGCCCGCCGCGGCATTCAGCCAGTCGCTCCAGCGAAAGGGATCGGCCTCTGCGAGCTCGTGATCCCCGAGCTCCTCCGGCCCGCCGCTCGTCAAGGCGGGAAGGCAGAGAACTGGTGACCGGGAGGCACGAAATCTGCCGCGGCTCCGACGTCTGCAATGCACGCCGGGGGAGGGCGAGCGCGCAGCGCGCAGCGCACACAGAAACGGCGAGCGGGGGGGTGGCGCAGGCGGCCGCAGGCGAGATGGCCGATCAAGCTTGTGCGACTGCGAGCTCGCGACATACTTTCTGGCTCGGAAGTCCCTCGGCCTCCTGAGAAAATTTCTGAGCCTTCCCCGAACACACGGAAAGCCTCTCAGCAGGCGCGAGGGCTTCTCAGAAGTCCCGCCGCCTTCTGAGCAGGACTTCTCCTTCTCACTTTCCCCCCCTCGCTCGGCGCTGATACTCGGCGCGGTGGACTCGGATGCCAGCCCGCTGGCCCCACGTATCGACTGTGCGGAGGGGCCGCGGAGGGAGGGAAGGCGAGCCGAGGGGTTGGAAGCAGGCCACAGCGGCCCACCACGGCCATGAGAGCAAAGACGCGCTGAGCTCACTCGAGAAAGAATGGAAGAACGTGGACACACGATGAAGCGACTCATAGCTGAGACTGAGCAAGCATCTGCGCGACAAAATGCAGCCTGAAATCATATACGTGGAATCGCCGAAGAGCGAGAAGATCCTTGGCGTCTGCCCACATCCACTGGTAATATCCCTCCTGCGCCGGCCGCCGAGGACACTCTGAGTCAAATGGCACGAGTGCTTACGGAGAGCTCAGCAGCGTTGGAGAGTACATCATACATCTCATCGCCCTCCCACGAAACAACAGCTGGAGAGAGCGAGGCAGAAACACACACACACACACATATACAGAGAGAGAGAGAAAGAAAGCGGAGACGGAGACGACCGGGAGCAGGTGCAGGGACGGGCAGAGGGACAGAGGTAGACACTCAGACACACACACACACACTCTCACACACGGGCTAAGGCACACGCGCAGATGAAAGACGAAAGTGTGGACGCGGACCCGCCGTATGGAGTGCAAATACACAGACAAAGACTTCAGCTGGCGAGGGAGCCGTCACGGGCTGCGACCAGGCCAGCCAGAGCAGCGGAGAGGAGAAGCCAGCGGACCGCACGCCACGGCAGCTCGCTGCACGAGGGGCGCACGAGCACGTACGCTCGGACGCACTGCCACACTGGCGTGCCGGCACGCGCACGCACACGTGCGGAGAAGAGCCGCCAACCAGTCACACTGGCAAAGGCACAGAGACAAGGCGCAGGAAGAGCAAAGTCGAGTGGTCCTTGTGAGACGGCGGCGCCATGTCGAAGAGGCGCCTCCGACTTTCTCGCCCACGCGTCGTGCGGGAGAAAGCATGTCAAAGCGGCCGCGATACCATCCCACCTCACACGAGCCAGACTGTCTCCCTAGCTTCTACTAGTACTTTGTGGAATCGTCTTCAAACGCGGAAGCATGCATGCAATGTATGTATTAATATGTGGCTTCTGTGAACATGGATGTGTGTATACACTATGGGAATTGTCAAGGGCCGTATGAGGAACAGCTGGCGTTACAGGGCGATGGAGCTTGTGTTGAAGCCCATTGGTACCTTGGTCGTGCACTTTTTGACTGAAGGGGCAGGCCGTGGATGCCAATAGCGGGGTCGTTGCATCGTGGATCGCAGATTCAGGAGCCAGCATTTCGCAGGCTCATGTCTGTAGTTTCCTCTGGGCACCAGAGATCGTGTGGGATGTGGGTACAGACACTCAACCACGTGGGCTTGTTCTCGTGTGAGCCTCAGGGCTAACTTTCGCATGGTGCTTTGAAGAAGCGGCCAAGCATCATCGTCATCCTCATCATCACCACCATATTCACAACCATTTTCGTCGTCGCGGTCGTCACCATCGTCATCCTCGTCCTCGTAATTAATTCTGAGATAAGGCTTCCCGCCCAACAGACGAGAGCGCTCAGCATCAGCATCGCCAGTTGAACCATCAGCATCATCCGAATCAGCATCGGCACAGTGACCCACCCGCTGCCAGGGCCCCAGCCCGAATCTGGTGTCTCTTGATTCCTGGGAGACGCTGGCCGTAAGGAGCCACCCCTATGAAATGCACATGACAAGGAGACCGATTATTAGGCAATCGTTAGCCTAAAATGACCCACCCACCCCCTCCCATCAATCTTATCATCCTCCTCAGCAGCATCGCCGACCTCGCACTCTTGGCCCGTTGGGAAAATAGGCATTCATTACCCTGTAACCCTAAAATGGCCCACCCCCCTCCTGTCAGTCTTACATTGCGGGCGCGGCCGCACGAAACCCTCGCAAGAAACCCAACCCAGAAAACCCGCGCGCAAAAAGCGCCGGAAGGGAAACCTGAGAGCACCCTGAACGCACCAGCTTCTGCAGCGGCCGCGGGAAGTCACCGCGCAGCTCGCGGAGCGAAGGAACCCAGGATACCCCGACGAAAAGCATAATGTGGGCTTATTGATAGGCGTGGGGGGGAACCCCCAGACGGGGGTCAGCCTCGCCTCGTCGTCGCGCCACGACGGGGGTCGGAGCACCTTCGGCGCGCGGTGGCTGCCCGCGACGAGGGTCGATGTGGGGCTGGGGGTGACGCCCCCCCGACGCTTACTAAGAAACTCGGAGTACCCGGAGTATGGCTTCTTGATGCGCGCATGCGCAACCACCCTGTACACTGTATCATCCTCCTCAGCAGCGTCATCGACCTCGTCACTCGGCTCGGGCTCACTGGCCGTGCAGGTCACCGCCATCCCTCGGCACGGGGCGTCTGGGGCGGCCTGCTCGGGGCCTGCGCGGAGGTCGGCCGCCTCAGACTCCTGGGGGGGGGAGCAGGCATCCTCCTCCGCATGGACCTGGTATTCCGTCCTCCGCCAGCCCTCCTCTTCAGAAGTTTAGGCGATCGACGTCTTATCCATGCCCCTGCTCACGCCAGAGCTCCCCGCGGGGGCGGAGCGGGGGCATGGATGAAGGTCCAGCCTCTGGAGGCCGAGTGCTTTGTCCATGCCCTGCCCCCTGGCGGCCTCCCCGGAAGTAACCACTCCTCGTCGCACCACCAAATGCGCTGGCCTGGGCGAATCGCCTCAGCCTTCCTCATACTTGAGCATCCGAGGCTCGGACGGTCCACGCGGACAGAGGGTGACCGGGCTCGGGAGTGTGGCTTTTGCCTTCGGGCCGCGCACGCGCGCCTAAGGAATGACCGCCAACTGCACCGATGAAGGCGGCCCGTATTCAGATTCGGGCCATCGCCCTCGCGCCGCGCACATTCGCCCCAAGAGCTCTATCCACACGGAAGTCCCACCATCTACTCGGACGGAGGACAACCGGTTTTCAAGAAGAGGCTCTCGCCGTAGCGTCGAGCACGATCGTCCTACAGCTCCATGAATGGAGGGCAAATTATGTTTCAGACTTGGGTTCTGGCTGATCTCTTGCAGACTTGCTATCCGAAACTTACGCGAGCAATCAATGGACATACGCGTTTGGGGAACCAAGGCTCTCGCGTGGGACGTTTTTTTATGATTTTGATGGGGCTCCTGCTAAAATGACAAGCCCACGGGGCGCCCGTCTTGCAAGCAGGCGCTTCCCACAGTGAGAAGGAACCCTTGCGCGCACTCATGAGAAAGGAGTTTGGGGACCGGGAGGAGTAGCGCAGCATCGGTGGCGCATCTTGGATGTTGCTGTGGAAATATGTATCCTCCTCCTCCTCCTCGAACCCATCAAGATGCGGATCGGTTCGGCTTACGCTCGAGGTACTCAAACATGGGACGGATGGGGACGCCACCCCTCCGGAGGGAAAGGAGGCCTCGGCGAAACCCCGGCAGCCCTCGAAAAAGAACGATGATCCGACAGGGTACGTCGCAGGTCCTCCTCTTCCTCCTCACCCTCCTCATCTCTCTCCTCCTCATCCTCCTCCTGCTCCTCCTCCTCCTCATTATCCTCCTCCTCCTCCTCCTCCTCCTCCTTCTCCTCCTCCTACTCCTGCCCGTTCTCGTCGTCTTCCTCCTCCTCCTACATTCCTTCTCCTTCTGAATAACCCCTCACTGTCGCACCCCGAGGCCAGTTGGAAAGGCGAGCTGGGCGTTTCGCCTGCGACTTCATCACCATCTCTGATCCTCAAGCTTGAAATTTCTAACAGCGTCACGGATGGAGGGCGGGCGATTTTCAATATGTGGCTCTCGCCTTAGCGCCACGCACACTCACCTTAAACAATGCAAGGAGCTCACGGATTGAAAGCGGGTCGTTCTCAAAATGTGGCTCTCGCCTTAGCGCCGCGCGCACTCGTCTTGAAAAATATACAATTTCACGGATTGAGGGCGGGTGGCCTGCAACATGTGGTTCTCGCTTTAACGGCGCGCACAATCGTCTAAAACTTGAAAGGAGCTTCACGACATCAGGGCGGGTCGTTTTCAACATGCTGCTCTCGCCTGAGCGCCGCGCACGTTCATCTAAAATGCTTGCAAGAGCTTCATTAAGTGGGGGCGGTTCCTTTCCAAAATGTGGTTCTCGCCTCGGCGCCGCGCACGTTCGCCTTCAGAAATGGACAAAGTTTTACTGATTCCCATGGTCAACGTACCAGAAATGGCTTGTTGGAACGATTCAAGATTGCCAGGGCGAAACAATTACGTTGAACCGCAGTTTTGAAGTCCCAAGAATGGTGTTCTGGCACGCTTCGAGATCGCCAAAATGAAACATTCAAGATGACACGCGGCGTTGAAGTTCCGAGAATGGTGCTGCGGCACGCTTCCGGATCTTCCGACGGTTGTCTCCCAACGGGGCAGTTCCCTGAGTGGGAATGAACCCTTGGAGGAAGGGTCTTTTCCAACATCGTTGATGAGTCTTGGTTTTTCACTGGTCCTTCTCCTTACCCCCTCCTCCTCCTCCTCCTCCTCCGCCTCCTCCTCCTCCTCCTCCTCCTCCTCCTCCTCCCCCTCCTCCTCCCCTCTCTCAACCTTCTCCTCCTCCTCCTCCTCCTCCTCCTCCTCCTCCTCCTCCCCCTCCTCCTCCTCTGCCTCCTCTGCCACTCCTGTGCTCGTCGTCCGAGCCAACGTGCAAGCAGGCGGTGGCGACCAGCGCCGAGGCCACAACGAGCGCCAGGGGAGCCGCCTGAGAGGCGCTGGGGCGGGAGAGGGAACGCGACGAAGGCACGGACGACGACGACGACGACGACAAAGGAAGACGGGGACGACGACGACGACGAAGACGGAGACGACGACGACGACGACGACGACGACGACGACGACGACGACGACGACGGCGACGACGACGACGACGACGACGACAACGACGGCGGCGGCGACGTGGCAACATGGGCCGGGAGCGGCGTGCACGCGACCCAGACATCTGGCGGCCGACTTGCGGGCCCGGCCGAAGGCCACTCGACAAGTTCCACAATCGTCGCAAATGTTCAAATCCTTTTGGGCGTCGGCGGAATGGCGTGGGCCACTTGAACGAAACGGATTTGCCAAAGCTGTTTCGGGGTCCGCTGGTCTTGCCGTGGATGCTGATCCTGCTGAGTGATCTCATCCCGTGCCGGCTGGTTCAGGTCGGAAGTTGGGAGGTGAGATCGCAGTGGAACGGAGAGCCCCCCGCAGGAAAATCGGTTCCAGTTTCGTTTTTCGTGTCGCGCGTGCGGGCGAGGCGAAGCTGCGCGGGCGCGAGGAATAATCCCGTCGTCGCTCGGGCGATTCGGATGCAAAAATCCAGCCCTCTGGTGGGCGCGCGGTGGCTGGGGGTGTCCCGCCGTGGTGGTTCGCGGTGTCCCGATGGTGTCCCGCAGTGTCTCGCAGCGGGCACGGGAGAGCAATAATCCCGCCGTCGCTGGGGCGATTCGGATGCCAAAATCTGGGCTTCCTGTGGGCGCGCTTTGGTTGGGGGTGTCCCGCTTTGGTGTCCCACGTTGTCCAGACGGTGTCCCGCGGTGTCCGTCCGTGGTGTCCCGATGGTGTCTCGTGGTGTCCCGTGGTGTCCCGTGGTGTCCCCCGGAAACTCGGTGATGTCCCGCGGTGTCCCGTGGTGTCCAGTGGTGTCCCGCGGTGTCCCGTGGTGTCCCGCCGTGGTGCCTCGATGGTGGCCCGATCGATAATGAGATCGATAGTGAGATCGATGACGGCCGAAATGAGGTGAGATCGGTAGTGGGATCGATAGCTGGATCAATAGTGAGATCGATATATTATGGGATCGGTAGTTGCATCGATCGTGCGAGAAGCAGTAAGATCGAAAGTGAGATCGATACTTGCATCGGTACTGGAATCGATAGCGAGGACGATAGTGCGATCGATTGCAAGATCCACAGCGAGATTGATAGTGGGATCGGTTACAAACTCGATTTTGATATCGATTGAACTCGCTTCAGAAATCGAAGGTGCAGCCGATACTGAGATCGGTCGAGTGAGATCGATGGTAAGATCGCTTGTAAGACTGATGGCGAGACCGATGATGAGATCGACTGCGGGATCGATAGCGAGATCCATTGAGTGAGATCGATGATACAATCGATAACGAGATCGGTTGTGAGATCGATCACGTGAGACCGGTGGTGGGATCGCATCGCGGCGCAACATAGGTCATCAGGCCTCGCCGCCAACGTGGGGGCGTGCCACCAGCACCGTCATCATCACACCCATCGCAGATGTGAACAGCTGATTCTGTCCCGTACCCCCAACCTCCTTATCGCGCGAAGGGTGGTCGTATAGATATTGTTGCTGATGTGGCTCAATATTATCCTTTGCGTCGTGTGCTGGCGTTCGTTGTTGATTGCAGCTTCCTGGCCTCACCGAGGCCTGCGTTGCATTCTGGACTGCTTCTTTCTTCTCGTTGATGAATGTCCTGGCCTTCGTGAAGTCATCCTCGATGCGCCCGTACTACTCTGTTCGGCCTGCACCCAGAAGAAGCAGCTCATCGCTGCTAAGCTGCGGGAAATCATCTTCGCATTCAGCCGGCAGTTCTGCTCGGATATCGGCTGCATCTGGATCCCCAATTCAGCTTTGAGCTCTGCTAACGCCTTCTTGGACGCTGCCAAGATATTCACGAACTCGGTGGTCATGTGCAGTACCTCACCGCGGTACTCGGTGGCTCGCTGAAGTTTGCTTTGCCAATTGCCACGGTACTTCTGCACACGATTGAGGTCTGCCACTGACTCTTTGAGCTTCTGCCCTGTCGTGAAAACCACTGGTACTGCCGGTGGCTCGGGTACTGCTGTTTGGCATACGGTTTCGATCTGGTGCTTGTCCGAACCCTCTCTGGCCTGGATGCACTGAATGGTGACGGGTTCCACCATCGCCTTCTTGGTGTCACTGTTTATGTCCGCTGCATCGTCTGTCTTCTCAACCGTGGGTTTCCACTGGGTCCATCCTGGTCGCCCAGCTCGATTGCAGTATACCAATTTGCCACCGCACCTAAAAGACAAGTTGGAAAAAAAAACATATTTGCCGCCGCCTTGCCTCTCGTCTCTGGCGGTCTCTACTGGTCGAACGTGATCCGCTGCGCCACGGGATTCCCCACGACGCCGTCGCTCCTTCACGTTGCCAAACCCTGCCTCTGGTCATGCGCTGCGACAGCAGGAACGTTAGCGGCAGCTCTGCTGGCCGCCCCCTCGAGCCGCGAACCCACGCTTGGCGGGCGCCGCCCGCCACCGCCGACGGTGCGCGCCCTGCTGCCTCGGCCCTCGCAAGCACGGGTGCCTGATGGGCCGAAACGGGTCGAGGGAAGGAGACGGGCGGAGGAGGGAGGAGGAGGAAGAGGCTGAGGCAGGAGGAACGATCGGATCGGGTCGGCCATCCGCGAAAGCAAGGTGCACGACCTCGACAGTCGGGGGGCTGGAAATGAGGAGCCCCACAGCCCGAGAAGGAAGGAAGAGGGAGGAGGAATGAGCAGGGGGGGAGGGGGAGAAGAGCGGCGACGAAGAGCAACAGCAGAGGGAGTTCCAGATAGATCGGCGCGCCCAACTGCCCAGAGCTGGAGAGCATGTCTGGGGGAGGCGCCGAACGCCTTCCGATGCTCCATGGGCGGGCAGAGTGGGCTGCCAGCGCGAGTCTGTTTTGAACATGCAATGCTGCAGGATCGCCCTCAGCCAGCTGCTGGAATCATCCCGAAGCAACCACCGACCTGGCGACCGTGTTCCCCCATTCGGAATTCATGGTCACAAAAGCGAAGGCGTCCTCCTCCTCATCCTCCTCATCCTCCCCTCCTCCTCCTCCTCCTCCTGCATCATCATCATCATCATCATCATCATCATCATCATCATCATCATCAGCATCATCATCATCATCGTCGTCGTCGTCATCATCATCATCATCATCATCATCATCATCATCATCGTCATCATCATCATCATCATCATCATCATCATCATCATCATCATCATCATCATCATCATCATCGACACCGTCATCGTCACCCATCATCCATCATCATCATCATCAGCAGCAGCATCAGCATCAGCATCATCATCATTATCATCGGAATCATCCTCATCAGCAGCAGCATCAGCATCATCATCATCAGCATCATCATCAGCATCAGCATCATGATCAGCATCATCAGCAGCATCATCATCGTCATTAGTATCATCATAATCATGAGCATCCTGCCACCAGCATCAGCATCATCACCACCATCAGCAGCATCAGCATCATCATCCTCAGCAGCATCATCAGCAACATCATCAGCTCGACGTCGTGTTCATCAGCATCGTCGGCATCAGCATCACCACCACCACCACCACCAGCATAATCACCATCAGCAGCATCATCAACAGCGTCATCATTAGCAGCAGCATACTCATCAGCATCAGCAACGTCATCATCATCACCATCATCAATATCATCACCCTCATCGTCAGCAGCAGCACCAGCATCGTCACCGTCAGCAGCATCATCATGATCAGCATCATCAGCAGCAGCATCATCACCATCATGAGCACCATAATCATCATGTCGTCGTCAGCATCGTCATCGTCATCGTCATCATCATCGTCATCAGCAGCAGCAGCATTAACATCAGCATCAACATCCAGCATCATCATCACCACCACCATCATCATCAGCAGCAGCATGATCATCATTAGCATCGTCATACACTCGGCCCGTATCATCAGGATGCGCGATCAGGATGCAAGGGCCTTGGAGGCCCATGTCGAAGCTGTTCGAGCGCGACGCGGCGAACGAAACTGGCCAATGGACCGTGGATGCAAGAATGCAAGGGTACCCTTGGGAATGTTGCCCATCGTTGCTATGCGGGTTGCCTGTAATCCTCATCCTCCTAACCATCAGCATCACCAGCAGCAGCAGAATCGTCGTCGTGATCATCATCATCATCATCATCATCATCATCATCATCATCATCATCATCATCATCATCATCATCACCATCATCATCATCATCATCAGCATCATCATCATCCTCATCATCGTCATCATCATCAGCATCATCATCACCCTGATCCTCCTCATCATCAGCAGCATCATCAGCATCATCATCATCGTCATCGTCATCATCATCAGCATCGGCAGCATCACCATCACCATCACCATCACCATCACCATCACCATCACCATCACCATCATCATCATCATCATCATCATCATCATCATCATCATCATCATCATCATCATCATCGACACCGTCATCGTCACCCATCATCATCATCATCATCATCATCATCATCATCATCATCATCATCATCATCATCATCATCATCATCATCATCATCATCGTCATCATCATCACCAGCAGCAGCAGCAGCGCAGGATCCGCGCGCGCGACCCCCTCTTTCCAGGTGCGCTCGCCATGGTCAAAGCTTCGGGGAGGACGCAGGCCTGGCACCTGTGGTCCATCGCATCCGCTCCGTCGTCCTTCTCCCTCCTGCTCCGCCTCCCCCTTCCAACATCGATCCTGTCAATCGGCTGGCGCATCTAGCCACGATCCTCGGCTTGCCTCCCAGCCCCCTCCCGTCCCCACGCCAGATTCCGACGACACCCAACAGGAGATACCCTCCAGACGCCCCACTCCCAACAGCCAGGCCGAGGGGGAGGAGGACGACAACCAGGGGGAGGACGAGGAGCAGGAGAAGAGGGAGGAGGACTATCAGCTCACTGAGCAGTTGTTACCCCCTGGTGATGCCACTTCTGCACAGGCCGCATCTGACAGGTGACAGACACGCACCCTGCTCACCGCCAGAGCAAAGTCCGTGTGGGACATGTTCCCGACCCGCTCCATAAGAGGGCCCCTGGAGGGCCCAAGAAGAGTTGCCAACTGCGGCAACGCCAACAAGACCCCGCTGGTCGCAAGGCGGCACGCTGGTCGGGCTCATCAGGCTCCGATGAGCCCAGACAGAGCTCAAAGAGGGCTCGAAAACCCACCAGGATCCAAAATACCGTTTGAGGAGGGCCGCGGGGGGCGACGAGCTCTCCGAGGCGCCCCCTGAGCCCTCCGACAAACCTCCCCGACCCACGGACCTGCACAAACACCCCAGCCAAGGCCCTGCAGCCCCCGTTCGAACCCAAAGAGGCCACAATGACCCTCAACAGACCCCAGAGCGAACAACGTGCTTCCGCAGCTGGCGGCTAAACGTAGAAGGCATCGGGATGAGGCCAGGGAGGTACGGCACGAGCAAGAGAACGGCTGCATTTGAAAGCCGTGTTCTTCCTCACCCAGCGTGTTGGAACGTTCTCATCACCAAGCCGTTTGCCTCCTCACCGGAACTGCCCCGAGGCTGGCCCCCAGGATTATGTTGCTCCCATCGTACTGAAGGACCACATCCCAGAATAATTTCGAGCACCCGATAAAGTGTCGAAAGGGTGTCGAAACAGTGTCGGACGAGTGTCCCCCAGGGTCCGAAACGTGAAAACCCTTGAAGTTTGGGGTACTTTTCTGGTGCTCGAAATTCCTTCTAGCGATCAAGGCTAAAGTAGGTTGGAACATCATAACCCAAGGACGGCCCCAGAGATACGGGAACGAGGAGGGGAAGGGACCGAACGACTGCGGAGCAGACGCGGGAGGCCTGCCCTCCCGCCCTCCCGCCCTCCTCCTCCTCCTCTCCCTCCCTCCCTCCCTCCCTCCCTC
>CAUYUJ010006147.1:21459-113959 GCA_963575745.1 Prorocentrum cordatum
TCCTCCTCCTCCTCCTCATCCGCCCTCCTTTTCCTCCCCCTCCTCCTCCTCCTCCTCTTCCTCCTCCTGCCTGTTTGACCATGCCGCCAACCCGCGAGCCCCCGCAGCTGCCGCGGCTACCCGCCCCGGCGCTCAGGCCGCGCTGGCCAGTCCAGCCGCCTGCGCGTAGCAGAGAGGACGAGGAGGGCGGAGGAGGAGGAGGAGGAGGAGGAGGAGGAGAAGGAGGAGGAGGAGGAGGAGGAGGAGGATGGGGAGGGGGAAGAGGAGGAGGAGGTGGAGGAGGAGGAGAGAGGCGGGGAGGTGGGGAGTGGGCAGGCAGAGAGGAGGGAGGAGAGGGAAAGAAGGAAGAAAGTGGAAGGCCGAGAGGGGGCAGGCAGGGAGGAGGGGGGGAGGTGAGGAGGGAAGAAAGAGAAAGGAGGCAGGAAGACAGGCAGGCAGGAAGGGAGATGTGAGATACACGCTGTATATAGTATGCAGTATAGCAACAGTGCTGCATGTGCGTGTATCGGGAAGCGAGAGAGGGACTTGCCTCACCCCACTGCCCGTTTCTGGCACAAGCCTTTCGAGGTCTCTTCAGCTACTGCACGTGCGATGTGAAAACGGTATAGAAGTATTGGATTGGTGGTATCAATGTTGCTTAGCATCAGCATCGTGAAAGACTTCGGAAGTGTTAATCAGGTCTTGCTGTGGTAGCAGAGCCACTTACGATCGCTGCACCATCCAGATCTCCAGACCCTGCACGACGACAGTACCAGCGAGGAGGACAGCGGCAGCCACAGATGCTACCAGGAATCGACCTCCAGCGAGGGCCTTGGCCACCACAGCGACAGCAGCGACATTCTCGGCCTCACCAAGCTCAACATCAGCAAGGTGACGAGAGGCCGCAGACACATAGAGATCGATGGCATGGCAGTCCTACCAAAATTACCCTGGCGACGTACCCAACCCCTGCGCAAAAGCGGGGCGCAAATAGTTTAGGATACTTTATAAGGGGGCGATGACGGAGCGAGGGTTACATATGTCTGCAGACGGAATTCGGGAGACTCGCAGGACACTGGCTACAGGAAAAGGGCTTGATAAAGCTGATGATTTACAATTCCTGAGCACTCCTAGCCACTTCGAAAACGGGGATCACAGCAGGCCTCGAAAGTGGCGACAGGTTCACAGATCGCAGCCCCGCAGGGATGGCGAGGTCTCATTTGAATCTGCCCGTGTCCCTCACTGTGCTGGGCCCCCCAGCAGGCCTCGAGAAAATGGCGGCAGTTTCGCAGATCGCAGCCCCCCAGGGATGGCGAGGTCTAATTTGAATCCGCGCGTGGCCCTCACTGTGCTGGGCCCCCCAGCAGGCCTCGAAAATGGCGGCAGTTTCGCAGATCGCAGCCCCCCAGGGATGGCGAGGTCTAATTTGAATCCGCGCGTGGCCCTCACTGTGCTGGGCCCCCCAGCAGGCCTCGAAAATGGCGACAGTTTCGCAGATCGCAGCCCCCCAGGGATGGCGAGGTCTAATTTGAATCCGCGCGTGGCCCTCACTGTGCTGGGCCCCCCAGCAGGCCTCGAAAGTGGCGACAGTTTCGCAGATCGCAGCCCCCCAGGGATGGCGAGGTCTAATTTGAATCCGCGCGTGGCCCTCACTGTGCTGGGCCCCCCAGCAGGCCTCGAAAGTGGCGACAGTTTCACAGATCGCAGCCCCCCAGGGATGGCGAGGTCTAATTTGAATCCGCGCGTGGCCCTCACTGTGCTGGGCCCCCCAGCAGGCCTCGAAAATGGCGACAGTTTCACAGATCGCAGCCCCCCAGGGATGGCGAGGTCAAATTTGAATCCGCGCGTGGCCCTCACTGTGCTGGGCCCCCCAGCAGGCCTCGAAAATGGCGACAGTTTCACAGATCGCAGCCCCCCAGGGATGGCGAGGTCTAATTTGAATCTGCGCGTGGCCCTCACTGTGCTGGGCCCCCCAGCAGGCCTCGAAAATGGCGACAGTTTCGCAGATCGCAGCCCCCCAGGGATGGCGAGGTCTAATTTGAATCTGCCGCGATTACCCTCTATGCTGGGCCCCCCAGCAGGCCTCGAAAGTGGCGACAGTTTCACAGATCGCAGCCCCCCAGGGAGGGCGAGGTCTAATTTGGATCTGCCGCGATTACCCTCTATGCTGGACCCCCCAGCAGGCCTCGAAAGTGGCGACAGTTTCACAGATCGCAGCCCCCCCCCCCCCAGGGATGGCGAGGTCTAATTTGAATCTGCCGCGATTACCCTCTATGCTGAGCCCCCCAGCAGGCCTCGAAAGTGGCGACAGTTTCACAGATCGCAGCCCCCCAGGAATGGCGAGGTCTAATTTGGGTCCGCGCGTCGCCCTCACTGTGCTGGGCCCCCCAGCAGGCCTCGAAAGTGGCGACAGTTTCACAGATCGCAGCCCCCCGCAGGCAAGACAGAAAGAGGCAGGAAAGAGGCGGGAGGCGGGAGGAGGAAGGACGCGACCACACTGCTCTATTCAAAACGAATACCCAACCAAGGAGGGTTGGGAAAAGAAGATGTCGCGCATTCGGCGAAGCGCTCGGCAATTGGAAGGAGTACGATAAGCGTGCGACCATGTTCCTGGCAAAGTTAACCCTTGAGGAGATAGAGGGCGAAGCGGCTCTCTCGCTAGCGACAGGCCTCTCTGGCGAAGCCTGGGAAAGCTGGCAACATCTGAATCGAAGACCTGACCAAGCCAGGTGCAACATCTAAGCTCGTGGAAAAGCAACGGAAGCGATCCAAGATGGACGATCAGACGCACTGCTGGCAGAAGCTTTCGAGGAATACTTCTACAGGCTAAAGCGGACGAAGGGCGAGACACTCTTCTCCTACATCTCACACATAAGAGCAGCAGAGCGAAAGCTCAAGACCCACGCAATCCAGCTTGCAGCCAAAGGGCGATGTTGGCTTGTTCTACGATGCGGCGGCTACAACTCAGACCGCAGGCCATAAGCCTGTCCATCGACGGCAAGGACACCACCCAGGACAAAGTAATCGATGCGCTCGAAACGACGTTCAGGCAGGAGAGCACCAACTACGAGCCTAATCATCCACGGAAGCATTACTACGTCGACGAAGATGAAGAATACCCAGCGGCGGAGGAGTACCGAGTCCAGGACAGAGACGAGCACGGGTACGACGACGAGATCTGGTACGACTGCGACGAGTCCTACTAACAGCACGACCCCAACGTCAACCAGGACTACGATGTCGTCGAGTTCGACGCTATCTACGCGGCCTACACAGAAGCGAGGAAGCGGTTCAACGACATACGACTGTCTCGAGCATTATACCCGGTCGTGGCGATGGTAGACCCTGGTAGCAACAGCAGCGGCCCATCCCAGACCATGGGCAAATCAGCAGGACGAGGCAGATCCAAGGGCAAAGGCGGACGATCATCGTCCAAAAGCAGCGCTGGCAGCAAGAATCGAAAGCACAAATCCCCTCCAAAGAATCCCTACGTTCGGCCACGGCCGAGTGCAGCACAAATCGAGCAGACACAGCGAGCAGGCCGACCTCGAACACATCATCTACGCGTCTACGGTGTGGCAAGACGGGGCACTGGGCTCGCAGCAGTACGGAGCCACCTACAACCCCACAACGACGACAGCATGCTGATAGACGAGGTATGCTGGGACAAACGATGGAAGACTACAAGCCAGGTCCTACCTCAGCAAGGCATCCTGGACTGCGGCGCGACGACGCTCATGTCGGGGGCGGACACCATCGAGGGCGACCTCAGGGAGGTCCACAGCAAGGGCTACCCGATAGAGGAGCTCAATGTCTTCGGGAGCGGCCAAGGGGGGGGGGCGTCCAAGAGGGCCCCCCCTGCATCCTCTGCTTTCAAAGCAGAGGGTGTCTCGAGCGAGGCGCTGGCGTCAGCACTACCATGAGGGAGCCGCCAGAATGCTCTCGGGTCCGTTCACGCTCAGATTGTGGAGATGTCTCGAACGGTCTGCGCGTTCGGGTGCCCAACATCCTCCGCCTTCAGAGCAGAGTGTGAAGATGTCTCAGGCGAGGCGCTGGCTTCAGCACCTCTAGAGGCAGCCAAATTGTGGGGATGCCTCAGGCGGCTTGCCTGGATGGTGGCCCAGACCTCTCTCTCGCTCTTGAGAGCCTTCTGGTCACCGCGATGGAGAAGTCATATCATGTGGGGACCTCATGGAGGGACTGCCAGAGAGGGGGACACGTGCCAGAGAGGAGGAGTGAGAAGGGAGGACGGAGGAGCATGGAGGAGAAGGAGGAGAAGGGGAGGAGGAGGTTGGAGCGTCTTGGGGAGAAGGGGAGGAGGCGGAGGAGGAGGAGGAGGAGGAGGAGGAGGAGGAGGAGGAGGAGGAGGAGGAGGAGGGAGGAGGAGGAGGCAGGAGGACGCCGGTGAAGGGAAGGACGGCCGCCAGAGAGTAGGGGAAGGACGGCTCAGGACGGAGGAAGACGCAGAAAGAGACGGAAGGAGCTGCCTCTTTGCCGGCATCTCTCCTCTGTCCATCCGTCTGCTCCCTCACAGATCACTCATACTCAGGCTCAGACGCTCTCATACTGAAGCCCAAACCAACTTAGACCAGTCGCATTCAGATGCACTTACAATAAGCGTAGCCATACTCAGACTCATACACATAGACTCACTCACACTAAGACCCATTTACACGGAGACTCGCTCGCACTCAAATTCAACCGCACTCAGACTCTCCTACTCAGCCCGCTCATGCCTAGACTCTCTCGTACCCAGACGCTCGCAGCGGAAATTGCCAGGATTAGAGACGCACATATGGAGATCTCCGCGTCGAGTAGTCCATATCGTTTAGCATCAGCATCGTCAGAGACTTCGAGAGCTTTGATCAGTTCATGGGATGGAAGAAGGACGAGAAGGAAGGAGGCTAGGGGGATAGGCAGGCCCGCTTATCCAATGCGAGCCCTATCCCTACTGCCCATCGAGTTGGGACTGCAGGGGGTCGCCAGTGGTTGTTCAGGAACAACGGGCGCGCACCAGCGAAGTGAGCCGCCAACTGGCAAACCCCTGCCCGCCGTTCGGAAGAAGTGGGTAGCAACATGAAGTGCGTTGGAAGTAGATTGGGTTCCCGCCCGCCCCCTGAAGAAGAGGGAAGAGGGAAAAACACTCGTGGATTGAAGTAGGAAGCCGCCTAGAGTATATTGCGACTTGGGCATCAAAAAACACTTGCAATGACCGAGGGGTACCGTGGGCTGTGAGAGCAGGCATCACGGGTCGCCGACGAAAGGTGGCGAGGAGGGACTGAGAGGGAGGGTGGGGAGGCGGAAGGGAGGAAAGAGGGGGGAGGGAGGGAGAACAACTAGTAGAGGAGGGGAGGAAGGGAGGGAGGGAGGAGAGGGAGGAGAGGGAGGAGAGGGAGGCCGAGGAGGAGTCAAGATTCGCCCTAGCCTCGGCTCCCCAACTCCTTTTTGCTTGGTCTGTTGCTCGCTGCAGACCTTGACCGTGAAAACGTGAAACCGAGGAGGGAGGGAGGGAGGGGAGGGGAGGGGAGGGGAGGGATGGAAGCAGGGAGGAGAGGGAGGGTCAGGAGGGAAGCGACGACCGCCGATGACGACGTACTGTCCCGCGCGGAACGCCCCGCCCGTGCTTGCGGCAGGCAAGCGAGCGGAAGCGGCGGCTGCAGCCTCATGCCGTTGCGGGGGCCCTCTCGGGGCTCTCTTGGGCCGCAGGTTCCCTTCCTTTGGTGGCGACGTCCGAGCTCGACCCCCACCAACCATCGATTCTCCTGAATCGATGGGAGGCGGGGATGGGGTCCGGATGTCGCCACGTGCTCGACGAATTCCGAACCCTACCCCCGCCGCCTATCGAGTTGCCTGAAACGTTGATCGGCAACGGTTAGATTCGCAGTTCGCCGCCGATCCCCTCATCACTCCTCCCAGGACGAGGGGGAGTGTGAATCAGAGGGATGAGGGAGGGGGGCAAAAGGGCCCTCTAAGGATTCTCTTGGACATCATTAGAGGAATGGTATTGTCAGGCATGGCTTAGGATAGCAGGCGGCATATCAGGGCAGATCACGACGTAGTATAGCAGGCTTCGTGCTGTTTAGTGCTGTGTAGCACAGCCTGGTATAGCCTGCGATCGCATGGCATAGCGCAGCGTGGAGTAGCACCGATTGATACTACATCGCGGTACCGATAGGTCACTATCATAGCGTAGCATTGAATGCATTCATTATTATCGCACGTATTGTATATCATTCGCTGCATTGCATAGAGTGCCATAATATGGCGTACCACTTAATTCCAACGATTATCACAATATTCATAGCATCGCAGCTCTTGGCTGAATACCGTAGAGCATTGCGTAGCATTGCAAACTAATCGCTGCGCAAAGCACTCCATGATGGCATGGCATAGTGTGGTTCAACATAGCTTTGAAATGCATAGCGTTGCGATGCATATCATTGCATGTAATAGCATGACGTGGTCTTGTAACGCAGAAGATCAGACACATCATCGCAACATATGAAAGAAAAAACGTATATCAAAAAAGTAGGCCAACGCAAAGCAACACGAAACGGCTCCCTGCAATGCTGTGCTACGCATTCAAGGCACTACACAGGTCATGCAAGACGCGGAGCGAAGTGCAGCAAAGAAAATAGAGGCCAGGGAATACACGAGAACCCAGAAGAACCGCAGGGAACGTCCAGAAAAAACAGCCGAGGACCCGGCCAGGTCCAACAGAAACGCCACCCTGGCCCTCTTTCACAAGAGAAGGGTTACCACAGCAGCCCAGAAAGTACAGGGCAATCCAAAGATGCCAAGGTGCACTCAGGCAGTCTACCTGCAGCGACGCCTTGCCAGCATCTTCAGGACAGATGTTTCGGAGGGCGGACTCGAAAAAGGGGTGTAGACACGACGTGATCGATTTCCCAAAACCATCTCGCGAGTATGCAGCATGGCCAGGTTACGAGCTGGCAGAAGCACTGACTACGCTCCAAGCACCATTGGAAACGACTCCTTACGGTGAGAAAACAACACTGAATATGCACAGAAGGCACCTGTACACCACCATCATGCCTGGCCTGGGCCATCCCGGGCCCTGGCATCATGCATGCGCCCTTCTGGCCTCGGCCAGGAGGCAGGCGCTTTGCCAGGTGAGCGTGTGCACCATCCTGGGGCCCAGGAGGGCCCTGGCCAGGCATGGCTATGGTGTGTTGGGAGCCTTCTGCCGAGGCTGCACGAAGGACTGTTGCACGATGACGAGGAGGTCTGCGCGCAGGAGGCCTCACGAGGCGCCCGCCGCGGCGCTCTGCAGGGTGGGCAGGGTCGGCGCTGGCAGCTGCTTGATGATCTCTTCCAGCTCCTGTGGTGGTGTCGTGTCCCTGCATCCCTTCCTCTGCGCGGAAGGCATCCACGTACACGCCACCACTATGCCTGGCTGGGGCCGTCCTGGATCCCAGAATGGTCGTCAGACCATCCTGGCCTCGCATGGCCCTAGCCACCAGTGGGGGGGAAAGCAATCGAGCTTGACTCGGCGAGGCGCAGCTGCTGGAAAGCATCCCGGTGCTGGAAAACCGCCGAGAGCTGACGATGGCCACAACCACAGATCCTCCGCTGTGGCTCCTCTGCGCGGCGCGTTCTGTCGCCCGACCTCCCCGCGCCGCGGGCGGGGGCTCTCCCCGGCCGCTGGAAGCCGCCGGAGGCCCCCCAGAGGCCTCCCTCCCGTAAAGGACAACGCATGCGCGCCGCTGGGTGGCGGCGCGATTCGGAAGGGAGCCGCCCACTTCCCGTGTGGCTGTTGGGAATTTCAGCCCTTGAGGGCCATCCGCGTCCCTGGCAAGAGCTCGATATTGAGGGGCATGATCGACGGCAGTTCGATCGCCCCCAACGGTGGATGGGGAAGAGAACGGGGGCCACGGCCAAGACTGAACGCGGCAACGTCGTGTCGATCTTGGTCACCACCGATCTTGCTCAGCGTCGTTTCGTGCAGCATCCTCGCGAATGGGCGACGGCCGACATGGACCATGACCAAGATCGACATCGGCAAGATCCCGCGACATCTTGGCCATGGTCCCTGTGCTTCTTCCCGTGAGAGGAAGCCGCTCGAAATAATACAACTCAGGCCACCAACGCCGCTCGAGAAGACAACACCGCCGTTCTTGGGCTTCTGGTGTTATGCAGCTGCAGGCGCGGATGGTCGTGCCCCACTCGAGCCAACAAGACCCACACAAACGATCATGACGCAGAGGCCTTCCTCTGAACCTGCGCACACCGCCACCGCGCTTCCAACGCGACAAGGTGACCTGGAAGCACGCACTGCGCCTGGCAAAGCAGATCAGGGGCCTTTGAAAGGTGCCCTCGCGGCAGCGCCCACGACAACCCTGCAATGCAAAGGCAGTGCCACGTCACGCTGCAGCGCTGCAGCGCAGGCCTCATCAAGCGCGGTCAGGCAGATACGCGTACGCAGCAGCACAGCTGTAAAGAACTCTGGCACAAGCACGAATACCGGTACAGTCGGTGTCCGCTGTGAGAACGACGATGACGCTGCCTGGGCGGCCCAGCGCGCCGCGTGTTGGCAACGCGCGCAAGGGGGTGGCGCGAGGCGGGGGCTTCTAAGAAGGCAGGCTCCTAAGGACCCGTTTCAAAAGCCTCCTTGCCCTCCTGAGAAGGCGCCTGCCTTTTGGGAAGCCTCCTGCCCCTCCCCTCGAGCCACCCCCGTGTACGCGCCGCCAGGCGTGAGTCTCGTGGAGGCCGAAATTTGCTTCGAAAACTTTGGCCCTTCAGTAACTGATGCTTTTCAGGGTGCACGCTGGCCAGGTGCCAAGGAACGTACCCGCTCAGGACGAACTCAAGGCACCCACCAAGAGGCTTCCTGGAGGCCCCCCTGGAGTCGTCTGAGGCACGGTGGCGAGATGGGCCGAGGTCCACCAGGCAACGACGATGACTGTGACGGTCGTCTCTGCTTCCAGCATCGCTACGACAGACTGCCGCGCCGATCTGAAGGCATGAGCTGAATCCAATCGCAAAACCGGGTCGGATCGGAAACGGATCGCATCGCCAGCGAATCGTCCCGAGCCGAATCGAAGTCGGGTCGCCGCGCCCAGCTCCAGTCGGGATGTAATGACCCGGGTCAATACAAACCTGGGACGGTCGGGCTTTGCAGGACTCTCCAAGATCCTGCAGGACTCTGCGGGCTCCCGTGCCCTGACCCGAGTCAGTGCACCCCTGGCCCTGAAGGGTCCTGCGACACTTGGTGCGACGGCTGACCCCCGTTTGCACTGACCCCGGTCCCTTGAGCCCCGATCCAGCTGGGCAACGATCAAAGAGGGGTCTTACGCGAGATGACACAACGACCTTACGCGGTGGCTTTCGCGGGACGCCCGACCAGCGCGCCACATGGAGACGAGGGCGCTTACGCGCGACCTTACGCGGGCAGCTTACGCGCCAATGTCGGCGCAGACGACCCTGTTTTTTTGCCTCGCTCAGCTGGCCTTGGCCGATGCTGGCGAACCGAACGAACCGCGGCCGCAGCGGTGAATCGAATCGCATTCGGTCGAAGGCGGCCCAGCCTGGCCGCGGCGTCCCGGCGCAGCCGCCGGCTTGCCAGGGCGACCACTGGAGCGTCCAGAGGCACTCGGCGCTTGACTGTCGGGTGGGCGAGAGGGTCGGATAGCAAAGGGCAGGGTGGAGAATCAGCTCATGTAGCGGGTTTTCCTGGCGCCTCCTGGCGCCGGGAGGCGCCCATGAATAGAGGAATGAGCCAGTGGAATGAGTCAGGCGGCGGGGCGGAAACCATCTCATGCAGCAGAGTTCGTAACCCCAACCGTTCCCTATCCTACCCTTTCGTCCAGCCCGAGATTGGAACCTCTGAAGGCCACGGCGGCGTCTTTCGCTGTGGAGCGGGCCAGGCACAGCTGGGGGAGCTGCGTAGCGGGTCTGTGGAGACTTTGACTTGAACTCCGATTCACAGGTCTAGCCAGCATCGGTCCGCAGCTCGCTACATCTACATGCAGCACTAGCAAACCTTTCTCACTACTGCTTCTGCTAGTTATGCCGGCCCCTCGCTCTGTGGAGATAGAGTTAGGTAGAACAGGAGCGCCACACCAGCTGGCCTGCGACAGAGCCGCAACGGACTCGAGAAGTGGCCCGTGGACTCGTGCAGTGAACAATGAACCGTGGCCAGATCACAGCAGAAAAAGAAAACACATAGAAGGCCAAGAGGACGTCCTCCCCCTCCACCAGCAAACCAGCGAAAGGCGACATGTAAACTAGAACCATCGCGCGCGCTTCGCGCGAGCGCTCAAGTTCTAGCTAGGCTTGATAGGCTAACTCATGTCATCTCATTTTGGGCGCTTCTTGCGTCCAGGGACTCCCTTGGAGGCCCTGCGCAAGCCTCGAAATCGTATAGAAGGGGAAACGCGGAAACGCAGAGATCATTACTTCCCTTTAGGTATTCAACGATTTGGGGTCCTCGAATGCTTCCTGGGTTCTCTTTTGGGAGGTGAGGGGGGTCTGAATTGTGGTCTGTTGTGCAAGAGTAGACAGGGGGCCAAACTTAAAAAAACAGGAATTGTGGATTTCCATGCTTGTCCAGTTCCTCGGCGCTGTTCGGCGCTGTTTTTTGTTTGTGTCTCGCGGGTTTTGTTAGCCGGGCCCCTCAGGGGTGTGGGATCTTCCGGGCCCCCCGGGGGTTCTGGAGGCCTCCTGGAGGCCTGGAGAGCCGTCAGAAGGGTGTCGCGGGCTGCGCGGGAGCGTGTTGGGCCGCTCTTTACGTTCTGGGGGCTCCTTGGGGTCGTCATGGGCTGTCCTTCGGGGACTTGGGGTCTCCCCCCCCGGAAGCCGAGAAGCGCGGTACCGGCCAGATGTCAGGGGATGTGTAGGACCCCCGAGTAGGAGTCCCACTATGAAAAAAAGGGGGGATTCTGGGAATTCCTTTTTTTTCAAAATCCTCGGTCTTCGAGGGTTGGAAGCGGGAAAACGTGGGAAGGCGAAAAGTCCCATCAACGATTTTACCCTCTTTGGGCTCTCTCGGGATGGCTCTCGCAGCTCTCTTGGGCTGTTCTTGGAGTCTCGTCGGGGTCTTCCTGGGGTCTCTCAAGGATCGGGGGGGTGTTGGGGGCCTCTGGGTGGTCCCGGAGGCCTTTCGGAGGTCTCTGGAAGCCTCCTGCTCCCGCTCTTGGCCCTATCTTGGGCCTGTTCTGGAGTGGTCTGGGGCTGTCCTGGGCGCCTCTTCGGCAGTCCTGGAGCCTTCTTGGCCCAGCTTGGGGCCGTCCTGAGGGTCTGTTGGGTGGTCTTGGGGCGGTCTTTTTTTTGTTTCAAAACAATGGACTTCAGCGACGAACAGCGAGCTGAAGGCAATCATGGAAAATCCGCTGCCTCCGCTGACTGAGCGTGCAGCGCCGGTCGCCCACGAGAAAGGGCGGAAAACTACGCCAAATCTAACGGAGCAAGGATTGCGCCTCCCGCGCAACACTTGGCAACACTTGTGCCGACCCTGTTGAAACGAATACATTCAGCGATGAACAACGAGAGAACGGCAATCATGGAAACAAATTAAGGCGAGCGGTGCAAGGCTCATCTTGTTATAGACGCTGAATCGCGCGTGGAATCAGACCCAGGTAAAGCACAGAGGAGGCACCCTACGGAACTGAATTGGTATTCGCGCTGCTCTGTCAACAGAGCAAGTGGTCAATCGACCAATGCCACAGCACCAATCTGCTGCCGCTAGCACGACATGACACTGCAAAGCAATTGGAAGGAAGGGTGATGTGATCAAGGCGCGATGCTTTTCATCGTTCCAGCGGTCGGGGCCCTCCGAGGCGCCGCCTGTCTAGGCGGAGGACTGCGCGATGGCGTCCATGGCCGCCCGAGCCGTGGGCCTCGGCTCGAGGAGTGCGGACAGCTTGGCCAAAACGGGCTCGCTGCGCACGCCGCCCACGACCGCCAGTGCGCGAGCGTGGCTGCCCTCGCGGGAGAAGAAGTTCTTGATCCTTCTGGCGGTGGGCGTCAACTCCGCCTCCTCCGGCCAGCCGACCGCCTGCCTCATCGAGCCCAGGCCCCCGGCGGCCTCGAGGAGCACCACCCCGAGGCTCCAGCAGTCCGCAGGCTTGGCGAAGTACGACTCGTCCAGGGCCACCTCTGGGGCGATGCACGGCAGGTCTCCGCACAGCGTGGTCGACGGCGTCGACTCTGGTCGGAGCGCCGCCTGGTAGAAGTCCACCATGCGACAGAAAAGCGTTTCAGACTGGTCCTCCACGATGATGTGTTCCAGAGACACTTGTCTGTGCACGACGTCCCGTGAGTGACAGTAGGCCAGCGCTCCTGCTATCTGCATTGCGCAGTCCATGGCATCCTCCAAGTCGAGGCGGTACCCTGGCTGGTTCATGAGGCGCTCGTGCAGATTCTGCATGCCCCCAAACTCGAGGGTCAAGTACACCCGGGAGAAACTATGGCACATGTTACAGCAACGGACGATGTGCGGGTGCCTCAGCATGTCCCTCAAGAAACACAGTTCGCGATGGATGCATTCAAGGTCTGCAGCAGATACGCGGTCCGATTTGTCGTAGACCTTGAGGACAACTCGCTCAGACTCGCTCCGCTTGGCAAGCAATACGGTGCCGCTCCTTGTGTTAAAACGATTGGTCAGCTCGTAATCGCCCACCCTGTTGGCCGTCTCCACGAGGTTGCGATCGATTGGGTCGAAATCGGGCATCAGAGCTTTCGGGACGGCCTCCCAGAGCAGCTTGTGGTGATAGTCCAACATGCGCTGGAAATTGTCGTCGTCAAAAACGATCATCGAATGTGCACGCCTCTCAGTCGCTTCGAACCAAGACCGCTCGATGTCGAGTTTTTGGCGCAGCTCATCTGGGTTGTCACCAGGATCCAGCAACACCCCGTCAGCACCGACGGCCAGAAGCGCGTCGTGGCGCGCCATGACCGTCTGCACGTATTCCCGGCTCAGTTCACGCGGGACCTCAAGCAACTGCAGCAAGAACACGCAGAGGTCACGGTGCGGCTCGAGCTGTTCCATTAATGTCTTCATCATTGACTTCTCGTACCGCGTTTCGAACGTGCATGGCACCAGCAAGCTAGTGCACTCAGACGCCAGGGACGCGATCCTCTCTGTGTCCCAGTGGCCCTCAGATCCTGAGTCTGGTGAAGCGAGCCTGCTAGGTCGCTGCGGCGATCTCCACGGCACCAGTGTGGCGAAGGCGAAGTGCGCGGGCAGCTGTGAGGTCATGTGGGTAACATATCTCTCTATCGTTGCTTGGCTGGACGCCGACGGCAGACGAACCTCCATGGTTCCCATGGCACAGAAACCAGAGGTGATGCGAAGATCCGTGCTGCCCCCAGCACAGGGCCACAAATCAAAACGGCTACCCTTGAGCCAAAATGGCTACGGATGGTCTTGGGGCGGTCTTGGGAGCCTCGTCGGAGCTCTTGGACCGTTGGAAGCTCGAAAACGCGAGAAGCCAAAAACATTGAAAAAAACAATGAAGATCTACGATTTTGGCCTCTTCGGGCCGTCCGAGGACGCCTCTCGGACCTCTCTTGGGGTCTCTTGGAGGTTACCTGGGAGCCTCGAGAGCCGTCGGAAGGCTGACTTGGGCTGTTTGGAAGGGTTTTGGACAATCCTTTCGCATTCTGGGGGCTCCTGGGAGGCGCCTCGGGCCCTCCTGGAGTGCTGTGGAGGCCTCCTGGAACGCCCGGGGGAGCAGTACCAGGAGCGTCCCCGAGATGTCACGGTGAGGTGTGGCACCTGGGGCCGGGGGGGGCTCTATTGGGGTGCCTCTTGGGGCGTCTTCGGAGCCTCTTTTGGTGTGTTTTCGGGTCTCTTGGGGGCCTCTTGGGGCTTCTTGGGCGCTTCTTGGAGCCTCTTGGGGTCTCCTGGGGGCCTCCTGGGCCAAAATGCTCGAATCTTCGGTTCCTCGTCCCCGTCTTGGGCGCCGACTCGGGGCGTTCTTGGGCGGATTGGGCGCCTCGTTGGCCGTCTTGGCCCCCTCGTGGGCCGTCTTGGAACCCTCTTGGGGGCATCCTCGACCGGCTCGGGAGCCTCTTGGGCCGTCTTGGACGCAGTGGAAGTCCAAAAGGCGACCACGCCAAAAATATAAGCGGTCCCATAGGAAATCCACGATTGTTGCTAATTGGGGCTCTATTGGAGTGCCACTTGGGGCGTGTTCGGGGACTCTTTTTGTGTTTTTGCAGGTCTCTTGGAGGCCTCTTGGGGCTTCTTGGGCGCTTCTTGGAGCCTCTTGGGGTCTCCTGGGGGTCTCTTGGGCCAAAACGCTCGAATCTTCGGTTCCTCGTCCCCGTCTTGGGCGCCGACTCGGGGCGTTCTTGGGCGGATTGGGCGCCTCGTTGGCCGTCTTGGCCCCCTCGTGGGCCGTCTTGGAGCCCCCTTGGGGGCATCCTCGACCGGCTTGGGTGCCGTTTGGGCCGTCTTGGACGCAGTGGAAGTCCAAAAGGCGAACACGCCAAAAATATAAGTTTTCCCACCGGAAGAAATCCACGATTGTTGCTCATTGGGGCTCTATTGGAGTGCCCCTTGGGGCGTGTTCGGGGACTCTGTTTGTGTTTTTGCTGGTCTCTTGGAGGCCTCTTGGGGCTTCTTGGGCGCTTCTTGGACCCTGTTGGGGTCTCCTGGGGGCCTCCTGGGCCATCGAATCTTCGGTTCCTCGTCCCCGTCTTGGGCGCCGACTCGGGGCGTTGATGACCGGTTTAGGCGTCTCGCGGGCCGTCTTGGCCCCCTCGTGGGCCGTCTTGGAGCCCTCGAGGGGGCACCCTCGACCGTCCTGGGTGCCTCTTGGGCCGTCTTGGACGCAGGTGAAGCCCAAAAGACGAACACGCCAAAAATATCAGCTTTCCCACGAGAAATCGAATTACGATGTTTGCTGATTGGGCCACTCTCGGGGTGCCTCTTGGGAGCCTCCTGGGGGTCTCTTGGGGCCCTCTTGGGGCCTCTGGGGGGCCTCTTGGGGCCTCCAGGGGACCTCTTGGGGCCTCCTGGGAGGCTCTGGGGCCGAAAGCTCGGAATTTGAATATGGTTGTGCACCTCTGGAACCCCTCTGGGGCTCGTCCTGGGGCTCTCTTGGGGGCTGTCTTGGGGGCCTCTCGGGCCGTCTTGGGACCCTCTTGGGGTCGTCTTGGAGCCCTCTTGGGAGCCTGTGGGGCAGTCTTGGGGGCCCCTTGGGCCGTCTTGGACGCAGTGGACGCCCAAAAAGCGAACACGCCAAAAATATCAGCTTCCCTATAGGAAATCGACGAGTTTTGCTTATTGGGCCTCTCTCGGGGTGCCCCTTGGGGCGTCTTTGGGGCCTTCGGGGGCCTTCTTGGCGTCATGGGAGTCGTCTCGAAATGCGTCTCGAGCCATCACTGCGGCCTCCTGGACCCTCCCTGCAGCCTCTTGGGGCCCTGTTGGCCCCGGGTCGCCGAAACCCCTCAAAACAAATGGAAAACGACGCCCAGGCCCCACATGTGTGGTCGTGGAGCAGGCCCCGGCCGACGGACCCAGTCCCTGGTTATGTGTATATGCCGAAAGTGACGATGGTGGGCCCTGGCAGATCACAGCAGACTGGCTGGGCAGGAGGGAGAGGAAAAGGGAGGACGAAGAGACCTCACATGTGGAGCAAGCGCTCGTCCATCGCTCGGCTGGCATGCTTTCCTCGCCAAGCCTGGCCCCTAGCATTGCGGCATCTAGATGTGAAACCGCCATGTCGATGCGAAAACAATCTAAAAAACAAACTAAGAGCTACCTGGGCGGGCACAACTGCAAACAAGGCAGCGGGCATCGCCTCCTCGATTCATAAACTCAATCGTCCGCCACCGTGCCATGAGGCACGAGATGGAGAGTCCCCAGGTCCTTAAGAGTTCTCCGTCCTCAATCCTGAAGTTGATTTAAGGCGCCCACAGCCCGGAGTTCTGGGCGTTATTGGGCGCTCCGGAGTTGTCCCGCATTACTTTTCCGGGGCCAAGAAGAGCCAAGACGGGCTAAAAGCCCCAAGAGAGCCCCGAGACGGTCCAAGAGGCTCCGAGCCTCCAGACAATCCACGAGGCTCCCAAGACGTCCAAGAGGGTTCTAAGAGGCCCCCCGGAGAGGGTCCGAGAGGGCCCCAAGAGGCCAAAATCATTAAATTTCTCCTTAGGACTTTGAAGGAATTCATCTTTCTCGCCGTTTCGGCCTTTGGACGCTGCAAGATCGCCCAAGTCGCCCCAAGAGGGCCCCGAGACGGCCCCCAGACGGCCCAAGAGGGCCCCAAGAAGGCCCAAGACGCCCCCAAGACGGCCCAAAAAGGCTTCAAGAGAGGCCCAAGAGAGGCCCCAGAGGGGGAACACGAACCGACATTTCGAGTCCTGCGCCCCAAGACAACCTCCGAGACCGCCAGCAGGCCCCAAAGGAGCCCCCCAGAGGCTCCAGGAGGTCCTAAGAGGCCAGGCTTGCCAAGAGATCCCCACACGCGTATGTGGCTGTTTGTTTATTTCAGAACTCCCTATGGGGCTTCGGTCAATTGTGCCGCCCACCCGGAACCACACCAATTTGCCCAGATGGTTGCCTTTGTTGCTCCTACTTGGCCTAAGATGAACCTCAAGATACCTCCAGGACAGCAGGATGGCCAAAGCTGACCTCCAGGATGCTTCCACGACGGCCCGAGTGAGCGCCAAGACGGCCAACATGGCTTCCAAGTCGGCCAAGATGGCCAAGATGGGCCCCAGAGGCCTCCAGGAGGCCTCCAAGAGGTCCGCCAGGAGGACCCGAAGAGGCCAAAATCACTGACTTAGGTTTTGAAGGATTCTGGCATTTGCTCATGTTCAGCCTTCCGACGGCCCGAGGCGGCCCAAGAGCCCCCCAGAATGGCCCCAAGTTCCCCCAAGAGGAAGACGGCCCAAGAGGCCTCCAAGACGCCCATGAAGGCCTCCAAGACGGCCCTGGAGCGCCCCCAAAGGGCCCCAAGTCGGTTCGGAATAGCTCCCAAGACAGCATCAGACCAGCCAGGAACGCCGTCAGACGGCCAAAGAGGCCCCGAACAAGCCCCCAAAGGCCCTCTCCTCCTCCTCCTCCTCCTCCGCCTCCTCCTCCTCCTCCTCATCCTCCTCATCCTCCTTCTACTCCCTTTCCGTCTTCTCCTCAGTATCCTCTTCCTCACGAGTTCCACGAAAGGTTTCAACGACGGCTGGGGGAGCACAAGGTCCGATAACTCTAGCCCAACTTTCGGCCACATAGGCGCTTCCAAGAAGGCAGGGGGGCGGCGGTGATTCGCCGTAGGCGTCTTCGATCCGCCGCCCCCTGTGGTCTTGCCACAGGGGGTGCCCAGCGTGCTAGATGTCAATGGTCATTGGTTCTTTTGGAACCCCCCCTGGGGCTTCGGTCCACTGCGCAGGCCACACGAAACGCTTACCCGGATGGCAAGGATGTTTCCGCCCAAGATGGCCTCCAAGACGGCCAAGATGGTCTCCAAGTTCGCCCAAGATGCCCCAAAATAGCCAATAGCCTCCTAGATGACCCAAAAGGGTCCAAAATACGTGAAAGTCCGCCCAAGAAGCCTCCAATTCAGACGGCCCGAGACGTCCCAAGAGGCCCCCAAGAAGCCTCCATGATGTCCTCCAAGATGGCCTTGGAGCGCCCCAAGAGGGCCATGAGAGTGGTCTCCAAGATGGCTTCCGACGGCGTCAGACGGGCCACGAACGCCCTAGGAAGGCCAAAGAAGTCCCCAAGAAGCTGCAGAAGGCCCCCAAAAGGCCCCAGGAACCTTCCAAGAGGCCTCCGAAAGGCACACAAGAAGCTCCCAGAAGGCCCAAAGAGTCCTCCTCCTCCTCCTCCTCCTTCTCCTCCTCCTCCTTCCTCAGACTCCTCCGCCTCCTCTTCTTCATTATTCTTAGTTTGTTCCTAATTATTCGTATTAGTGTTATTACGCGTAGTCTTCTTACACATATTATCATTACGATTCGTATGTCTCGCATTATTGTTAGTGGTAGTGTTATTCGTATTCGTATCTTATCCTGACTAGTAATCGCACTATTCTTACTAGTTATATTGAGAAAACGCCTCCGAATAATAGTCGCGTAGTAATAGTCTTCGTGCTATTGCAACTACCAGTATGAATATTATTAGTCGTAATCTGAGTATTCGTGGTATTTGATGCTCATTAGTTCCCAATTAGTGTAAAAATTGTAGTAGTCCTGTTGTTATGCTTAGTATCATTATGTTTCGTAACGCTTGTCTTACTAGATTTACCATTGATAGTGGTGGCACTCTTATTCTTACAAGTATCATCAAGCTTAATATTCAGATTATTCTGATTCGTGATAATACGAGTACGTTTATTATGGTTGGTTGTAGTATTACTCTTCCTACTGTTGTTTTTGTTAGTAATATTATGTTTCCTCCTCCTCCTCAGACTCCTGAGGCTCCTCAGACTCCTCCTCGTCCAGCCATCTCCCCTCGTTTCCGGCGCGCCGCGGGGACGAGGCTCGGTCTCGCCCAACCTGGCGGTGGCGATGGCGACCGGAGCGTGGAAGCGGGCTGCACGGCCACGGAAGCTGATCTCCGCGGCGGAGATTGACCGGGCAGGAGCGCCGAGACTCCCGGCATGCGCGCGCCGCCGACGACCACGCGGAGGGCGTCCCGCGCGCGTGCGCGGACGCCGCCCTGGCGTCGGCCCCCGCCGCCGTGGGCGACGAGGCACGAGGCCGGCACCGTGGCGTGCGCTGCAACCTGCCGTTTGCGTGGCTGCTCCTGGCGCAGAGCTTGCCGGACGACCGCGACGACGACGGCACAAGCATGCCTCACGTTGAGGACCAATTCGCCAAGAAGGCGAGGAGGGCGAAGAAGAGGGCCATCAAGAAGCGCCACACGAGCGTGGCGTCCGGCACTCACCGCCAGGTGCCGTCCACCAGCGTGATGGTCGACCGCTTGCAGAAGCTCATGGGTGAGCTTATGGCGAAGAAGGGCATGAGCAAATACACCTACTCCCCGAGTGCATGCGTCGTGCAAAGGGGGTCCCCGGGCAGCTCGTCCAGCAGAGCCGGAGGGCCGCGAAGTGAAGGAGGCGCCGAAGCCGCCCAACCACGTGGACGTCTCGCCCAGCCCCAGCTGAGCCAGCAGCAGCAGCAGCAGCAGCTGGAGCGGTGACGAGCACCCATAGTGAAGGTGAAGGTGCAGTGTGGCTGAGGGGCTAGGATGCGCGCCCGCGTTAGGCATGCAGTGTGTGTAGCGCTACCGTTCGCTCCCTGTCCCGCCCCGTGCCCCCTCCTGTAGCAGTGAATCGCGCGAGTAAGGCGCATGCAAAGCGTGCGCGCGCGTGCATTGCTTTCGGACTTCGTGCAAGTATATTCGAAGCGCTTCGCGCTTGGGCAGCCGGTGATCCTCCGCGAGGGACGGCGGAGTCTCCTGAAGCGTCGGCCGAGGGCCTCCCATCCGAAGGGGCGTGGGGGCAAGAGCGCTGCTCCACAAAGCTCCCGCAACGGAGTGGAGGTTGTAGCGCAATGATGCGCCGTCCCCGTTTTCAGGCCTGGTCTGTTCTTGCGTGCGACCATGCTGATTACAAAAAGTCCTCCTCCTCCTCCTCCTCCTCCTCCTCCTCCTCCTTTCCTCCCTATCCTCCGCTTCTTCTTTCACCCCTGCGTGTTCCCCGAAGGGTTTCCACAACGGCTGGGGGAACACATGGTCCGATAGTTTGGCAGAGCTCTGGCCACAACTTTCGGCCACATGAGCGATTCCAAAAGGCAGAGGGCGGCGGTGTTTCGCCGTAGGCGTCTTCGATCCGGCACTCCCTGTTGGCTTGCCACAGGGATGCACGGCGTGCCAGATTTTGGGACTTCCGCCAATTTGACCAGCCCTGCGAAAAAAAGGCCTCCCATTGGCCGTCCACCCGTAAGGACCCAGGAAGTTCCCAGGTCGTCGGTTTCCCGCTCCAGGCGGCCCCAAGCGAAGATGGTCTCCAAGACGGCTACGATGGCCCCGAGAGAGCCCAGGATGGCCCCAAGATGACTCCAAGACGGGCCGAGAAGGGTCCGAGGGGACCTCCAGGACGGGCATAGAGGCCACAATCCTGAAATTCCATTCGGCGTTTGAAGGATTTGGGAGGTTGTTCATTCTCACCTTTCTGACGGCCCAAGACGACTCGAGAGGCCCCAAAGATCGTCACAAGAGAGCCCAAGAGGATGCCAAGATGGCCCCAAGAGGCCCAAGATGGCCCCGAGACAGCACAGGAGGCCCCCAAACGGCCCAGGAGACATCCCAAACGCCAAAGATTGCCTCCAACGCGGCCCTGAAGCGCTCAAAAAGGGCCCCAAGTCGGCCCAGAGAGGCCCCCCAAACGGCCTCCAACGGCGTGGGACGGACAGGAACGCCGTCAGACGGCTGAATAGCCTCCCAAAGAGCCTCCAAGCCCCCCCAAGGGCCCCAAGGAAGCCCCCAAAAGGCCTCCAACAGGCCCCCAAAAGCTCCCAGGAGGCCCGCTCCTCCTCCTCCTCCTCCTCATCCTCCTCCTCCTCCTCCTCCTCCTCCTCCTCATCCAGTTTCCTCCGCTTCTGTCCCTCACGTGTTCCCCGAAGGGCTTCTACAACGGCTGGGGGAAGAATCAGTCCGATCGCGTAGCCGAGCTCTGGCCGCAGCGTTCGGCCACATAGGCGCTTCCTAAAGGCCGGGGGCGGCGGTGATTCGCCGCAGGCGTCTTCGATCCGCCGCCCCACCTCGAATTCTCGAGGGGGCACCCGGCGTGCATAATGCTTCACTGTTGTTGTTAACGTTGGTTGAGGGTGCCCATTGGGGTCTCGGCCGAATCTTGGGAGTCCCGAAACGGTGCGGTGACGGACCGCGGTGACCTCGAAATCCCCCAAGACCTCACCGCACGGTCCGTCACCGCACGGTTTTGGGACCTCGGAGGCCCCTGTCGCCCGAGACGTCCTCGGAGGACGACCCGAGTCCCAAAACCGTGCGGTGACCCCGAATCCCCATCGACTCACCGCACGGTGTGGTCACCGCACCGTTTGGGGGCCCCCGAGAATCAGCCCGCCCCCCGGAGAGCCCCGAGGCGATGCCCCGGGGCGATGCCTCGGCGATAGACAGCCCGTTGCCCGAACCGCCTGAAAGACTGCCAAGATGGCCTCCAAGATGCCTCCAGGACAGCTAGCATGGCTCCAAGAAAGACGGAGATGGCCCCATGATTCCAAGACAGCCCAAGATGCACCCAAAACGGCCCGAAGTGGTCTCAGGATGACCCAAGACAGCCCAAGAGGCCCCAAAGAGATCTACAAGACGGCCCAAGAGCCTTCAAGAGAACCTCAAGGAAGGCCCGAGGAGGCAAAAACCTGTTGTGCCCATTGTGTGTTGAATAACTTTGGCATTCGCTGCTGTTCGGCCTTGCGACGGCCCAAGACGGCTCAAGAGGCACCCAAGGTCGCCACCAGAGCGCCCAAGAGGCCGGCAAGACGACCCTATGACGGCGCCATGACGGCCCCATGACGGCCCAAAAGGCCCCCGAGACGGTCCCAAGAGGGCCCCAAGACGACCCAGGAGACCTCAACGACGCCCAAGATGTCCAAGACCACCCTGCTGGCCCCCGAGACTGCCCCAAGAGGGCCCGAGGACGGCCCAAGAGACATCCAAGACGGGCCTGGAGCGCCCAAGAGTGGCTCCCAAACGGCATCAGACAGGCCAGGAACGCCGTCAGAGAGCCAAAGAGCCTCCCAAGGAGGCTCCAAAAGCACCCAAGGGGCCCAAGGAAGCCTCAAGAGGACTCCAGGAGGCCCCAAGGTCGCCCCCTGGAGGCCCCAAGAGAGCCACAGGAGGCTGCCAAGAGGTCTCCTCCTCCTCCTCCTCCTCCTCCTCCTCCTCCTCCTCCTCCTCCTCCTCCTCCTCCTCCTCCTCCTCCTCCTCCTCCCTCCCTCCTCCTCCTATTCCTCCTCCTCCTCCTCCGCCTCCTCCTCCTCTCCTCCTCCTCCCCCTCCTCCTGCTCCCCCTCCTCCTCCTCCTGCTCCTCCTCCCCCTCCTCCTCCTCCTCCTCCTCCTCCTCCTCCTCCTCCTGGCTTCTACCTTGAGCCACAGTGGCTTGAGCCAAAATGGCTACGGATTGTCTTTCAACCCCGCTCTTGGAACCAGGCACAACGGGGTTGGTCCCCGCGTATTAGTGGACCTTTGCCACAGCAAGTTCACTTCCCTTCGGGATGCCGTCCCCTAGGAGCCCAGGTCCAGGGATCGCTAAGAAGGGCTGAGGGGTGAGAAGGGAGGGTAAGGAGGACCAGCAATCGGACCAGTAGGAAATCTGCCTGCAGGAGAGCGTGTTGTCGGCCCCTGCGTCGTTGCTGGCGTTATCAGGTCCGTTGGATCCGTATCCTCCCCAGTTTGGGGTCATGATTTGGACCCCACCCCTTTCGCACAGCCATACCCCAGGGGATCGGCGAACGGGGAATCCAACCTTGAACCCAGCTGTCAGCCCGTTCTAATCCTCTTCCTTCTCCTCCTCCTCCTCCTCCTCCTCCTCCTCCTCTCCTCCTCCTCCTCCTCCTCCCTGCTCCTGCTCCTCCTCCTCCCCCCCCTCCTCCTCCTCCTCCTCCTCCTCCTCCTCCTCCTCCTCCTCCCTCCTCCTCCTCCCTTTCCTCCTCCTCCGTTTCCTCCTCCTTCTCCTTCTCCTCCTCCTCAACCTCCTCCTCCTCCTCCTCCTCCTCCTCCCCCTCCTCCTCCTCCTCCTCCCTCCTCCTTCTCCTCCTCCTCCTCCTCCCCTCCTCCTCCTCCTCCTCCTCCTCCAAGTCCGTCTCCTCATCCTGCTCCTCCTCCTCCTCTTCCTCCTGCTCCTCCTCCCTCCTCCTCCTCCTCCTCCTCCTCCTCCTCCTCCTCCTCTTCCTCCTCTTCCTCCTCCTCCTTCTCCTCCTCCTCCCCCTCCTCCATTCCTTTTCCTTGCAAATGAATTCTCCCTGTCGCACCCCGAGGCCAGTTTGGCGGGCCGGGCGTTTCACCCAAGACATCCTCACCACTCATGACTCTAAAGCTTACACAATCGCAAACGTTTCACAAATGGAGGGCGGATGGTGTTCAACATGTGGCTCTCGCCTTAGCGCCGCGCACATTCGTTTTACAAGTGCACAGCAAGAATTTAACGGATTGAGGGCGGGTCGTTTTCAAAATATGACCCTCCCCTTAGCGCCGCGCACATTCGTTTTAAGGAAGTTCCAAGAGTTCCACGGATTGATGGCGGGTCGTTTTCAACAGTTGGCTCTCGCCTTAGCGACGCGCACATTCGATTTAAATATTTGCAAGAGCTTCACGGGTTGAGGGCGGGTCGTTTTTCAGACTGTGGCTCTCGCCTTAGCGCCGCGGGCATTCGGTTTAAACATTTGCAAGAGCTTCACGGATTGAGGGCGGGAGTTTTCAAAATGTGGCTCCAGCCTCAGCGCTGCGCATATTCGTTTAAAATCTACAAGAATGTCGCGGATTGAGGGCGGGTCGTTTTCAAAATGTGGCTCTCGCCTTAGCGCCGCACACATTCGTGTTAAACTGTTTGGAGAGCTTCACGGGTTTAGGGCGGTTCCGTTTCAAAATGTGGCTCTCGCTTCAGCGCCGCGCACATTCTTTGAACCATGCAAGAGTTTCACGGATTCCCCTGATCAGCGTAGCAGAAATGGCGTGTTGGAAGGATTCCCGATTATGATGGTGAAACAGTTATGTTGGTTCGCGGTGTTGAGGTCCCAAAAATGGCGCTTTGGCACGATTCCAGATCGTCAGAACGCAGCAGTCAGGCTGATCCCTGGCGTGGAACTCCCGAGAACAATGGTTTGGTATGCTTCAAGGTCTTCGAACGGTTGCCTTCCAACGAAGCAGTTTCTTCAATGGAAATGAATCGTTGTAGGGATCTATGAAGAGGGAGCTTGGAGGGACAATTGACTCCAACATCGTTGATGATTATTGGGTTTAAACTGGTCCTCGTCTTCCTCCTCCTCCTCCTCCTCCTCCTCCTCCTCCTCCTCCTCCTCCTCCTCTGCCTTCTCCTCCTCCCCCCTCCTCCTCCTCTTCCTACTCCTCCCCCTCCTCCGCCTCCTCCTCCTCCTCCGTCCTCCTCCTCCTTCTCCTCCTCCGCCTCCTCCCCCTCCGCCTCCTCATCCTCCTCCGCCTCCTCCTCCTCCTCCTCGCTCCTCCTCCTCCTCCTCCTCCTCCTCCTCCCCTCCTCCTCCTCCTCCTCCTCCTCCTCCTCCCTCCCTCATTTCAGTTTAGTATCCATACAACGGCACACTCTTCTGGCCGCTCGGAGGGACTTTTGGGGGCTGTCATCGCGCCCGACCGCTCTCAGTCATAGGTGAACGATGTGACCGCGCACTCGAGCGTCCCCTGCTCTTGTGCGCCGTTGTTTCGATGTATGTTCGCTACGCGAAAGCTGTAATCCCTGTAATCCTCCCTCTTCCCCCTCCCTCCCTCCCTCCCTCCCTCCCTGCCTCCCTCCCGCCCTCCCCCTCCCTCCCCTCCCTCCCTCCCTCCCTCCTCCTCCTCCTCCTCCTCCTCCTCCCCCCTTCCTCCTCCTCCTCCTCCTCCTCCTCCTCCTCCTCCTCCTCCTCCTCCTCCCTCCTCCTCCTCCTCCTCTCCTCCTCCTCCTCCTCCTCCTCCTCCTCCTCCTCCTCCTCCTCCTCCTCCTGCTTCTCTCCTCCTCCTCCTCCTCCTCCTCCCTCCTCCTACTCCCCCTCCTCCTGAGCCTCCTCATCCTTCCACTCCTCCTCCTCCTCCGTCTTGTTCCTCCCTCTCCTCCTTTTCTTCGTTCTCCCCCACGTGTGCCCCGAAGGGTTTCCGCAAGGTGTGGGGGGAGCACATAGACCGATAGCTTGACCGAGCTCTGGCCGCAATGGTCGTCCGCATAGGCGCTCCCAAAGGTATTGGGTGGCAGTGATTCGCCGTAGGCGTCTAAGATTGAAGCTACAGCTCACGGGCATACTGAACGCTGGCTTACCTAACTGTCTGCGATGACCGGATCCAAAACATGGCATCGCACAAGGGCTGTCCTCCGTTGTATACTTCTTGAACTTCTTTGTGGTAGCTGGAATCGAGGCCACCTCAATGTTGTCAGCGTTTATGTACTCGCTTTTCAAAGCTAATTCAAACGGACATGTGGAACGCTGGTTTATATGACTACGCGTGATGACAACATACAAAGCATGGCATCGAACACGCAAGGACTGTCCTCCTTTGGATAGATCCTGAACTTCTTAGTGGTAGCTGGAATAGCGGCCACCTCGATATTGACGGCATTCAGCTTCTCCTAAACACAGAGGGGGCGTATGGCATACAGGCAAATGCGAACCACAGAAGAGCATACGCATAGAACAGAATGAGAGTCTTACTGCACAGAACACCAAGCTACCCGCGTGCACCACCACCACCACCATAACACAATGCAAGACTAATCCGATGAAGGTCACAAGCGAGAACAACATGTTTCCCGAACTGCCAGAAGGCGCCTACCTCTACCACCAATAATGCACCAATGACGGATGACACGGATAAGCAACTGTGGTACGAGCATGTGACAGACCGATCGGTGTCAAGAAATGTGTGTAGGTTATCGCCCAGCGATGCTCAGCGAAGAAACCCTTGCATGATAAACTCCACCGAAGACTGCGCGAACAAGTTAATGAAAGCTCCGACGATGAGACGCGAGACTTACGAACTACCACCGACGACTGGTGATGAGGGAGGGCCTCACGCATGCAAAACAGGACCATGATTGAAATGAACCGCTCACAAAATTGAAGGACAAATGAAAGAGTTTGGGTTGAATCCCACCAGCCCTCTGGGCGTGAGTGATTTAGCGGGGTTGACATTCCACCTTCTCCTTCTTCTATTCCGGGGAGGGGTTTACAACTGCTCTCTATGAAGCCCACCAACCCTTGAGGATGTGGGTGCTTTAGCAGGGTGCCTCTTCCATCTTCCCCGTCTTCTCTTCCAGGGTGGGGGTTTACCACAGCTCTCTATCAATCCCACCAACCCCTGAGGGCGTGATTGGTTTCGAGCGTTTCCTCTTTCAACCAATCCCCCCTTTTCCCCTTCGGGGAGAAGTTGTCCCTTCCCCCTCACCCCTACCCCGGATCTGGAAGGGGGGTCTGCGAGGCGTTGGAACGTCACAGATGGCCTCGACGAAAAAAACACAAATCTGAAGGTTTTGGTCCCACTTGGGCTTCCCAGGGGGGACGCTAATTTAGTACCCCTCCTTCTTTGATCGAATTCCTCCAATATGGTTTCAAAATGGCCCCCGACGCTCCCAAGAGTGCCCCATGAGGGCCCCAAGAGGCGCCCAGGAGGCTCTAAGAGGCCCCCAAGAGGCCCACAAAAGGCTCCCAAGAGACCCCCAAGAGGTTCCCCCGTGGAACCCAAGACGCTCCAAGAGGACCCCGAGACCACCAAGAGGCCCCCAAGACGCCCAACCGCTCAAGAGACATCCGAAAATCCCCCCTCTTCCGATTCGTCCTCTATCCTCCCCCTCTTAGGGGTACGACGGCTTCCCCAGCACTTAATTACACGGCATGCTCCTCCGCATCCCTGATCAGGGCAACTCGCCAAGGCGTCGAATGGAACGGCTGGTGGGATTACTTTTCTGATCGTGACCGCGAGCGGGCACCCGCGCGGCGTCAGAAAGGTCATGCTACAAGCAGCAGCCGAAGGTCACAACGCAACTGTCGCCGGGCGGGGTTTGGTGGGATCACGCGAAGCCTCTAGAATAAGCACTCCCTCCCCCAAGCGACAGGCAGCCAACCCGTACCCATGCAAGTACCCTGAAGTCGGGCCTGTCCTCCGACAGGGGGATCTTGGACGACAAATAAAGAATAGTCAAGAAATATCCACACATGGCAAAAAATAGTTTAAACATGTCCCCAGACTATGATTATAATATTTTCAAATATTCCTCCTGTAGAGGAAAAGGCCCGACTTAAGGGTACCCATGAAGGCGCCCCCCCCACCGCCCATACCAAAATTATCCCGGCGAAGGAACGAACCATGGACGCCGCCACCGGGGCCACGTAACGTGTGCGGGGTGTGCCGACATGTGGAAGGGGTGGAACCGCATGCGAACGCAGCCACTGGGGCCTTATTAGCTGCGCACCAGGCTCACGCGGCGCGAGCCAAGGTCACCAAGGTCAGAACAGCCGCCATGCTGCAGCCATGCTGGCGGCCGCGGGACAGCCTGGGATCGGGGAGCAGCGCGGCAAAAAGGGCCAACCCACCGTCACGCCGCCGTTCTACCCGTCAGTGAGCCTGCGCCCTCGGCTGCGCCTCTTTCGGCGGCAGCCAGACCCTGATCCTTCGGACCTTCTCGAAGCGACGCTGCGAACCTCGAGCGCCGCTGGGGGCTTGCACTCCGCAGCTGCCAACCCACGGTGCTTCCACCGACCACGCGAGCGTAGCAATGCCACCCGGTGCAAATGCGGCACCCATTGACGGCGACCAGCTGGCGCCCGCCGCTGGCCACCCCAGGGGCCCCAACGCCGTCGCCAGCGAACGACGCGGAGGCAGAGGGCCCAGGGGGGCTGTCGAAAGCCACCGACCGAAAGGGTTCGGGCGACCTCGAACGGCGGGCGAAAACACGGCCGCTCTGCGACGGGGCCCAGCTGCCGCACTGCAGGCACTCGGCAGACGGCGAAAGACCTGGCCCGCAGCGGTGCGCCGCAACATCAGACAGAGGCTGCCGGCTGCACTGCGCGGCAGTCAGGGCCGGGGCCCCCTGGGTCGAGCGCCCTGGACCCTGCCAGCACCAGCGCAGCCGTGGCGTTCTTGCCTGCGGGCCGCCGCCCCACCGCGCGCAGCGTGATCGACCTCATCTTGGCCAGCTCGCAGCGGTTGAAGCCTGCGCAGCTGGCCCCGCACATGGCCGAGGGGTGGAGCGCGGAGCCCCGTGAACGCCACCTCGGCCGCTGCCGCGCGCCCACGCCGCAAGCCCGAGAAGCTCCTGACCTTGCCCGGGCGCAGCTCGACGTCGGCGAACCGCCGCTGCCCGGGCGCCTTGGCTGCACGGAGCCCACCCGCGTGATCAATGCCCAGGTCCCGCGCGCATCGAGCGCCCTGCGCGCCAGCAAGTCTCGAGCAGCTGCCTGCTCACCTGCCTACGCAGTCGGCCTGTGCTGGCCAGCACCTTCGACTTCTCGACTGCTATCTTGAGCTTGACCAGCGAGAGCTCACCCACGAGGATACGAGTGGCGCCGACGAGGTCGCCCTGAACCCCCCGGGCGTCTCCCCGGCGCTGGAAAACCAAATCACCCACCACGATAGCAGGAGCAACGGCCCCGAACAGAGCCACCGTCTCGTCGAGCGGCTGCAAGTGCATGAGCTGCACGAACCCTGTGGCGAACGCGTCGCCAGCCAGGACTGTCTGGAACACCTCCAACTCCTGTGAGCAGCAGCCGTCCAGGTGGAGCACCCTGGGTGCGCCGTAGAGCGAGACCTGCAGCTTGGCCGGCCAGAACAGAAATCCGCACCTGATGGCAGCCTGAACTAGGCACGCAGGGGAGACCTGCTCGAAGGCCTTCCAGAGATCCAGCAGGATGCTAGCAGACGCCCAATCTTGATCAGGATGGAGAACACCCATCATGGCGATCCACTCAGACCGCGCCTGCTGCTGCCACGCCGCTCTGCAACACGAGCTCCCTGAGCACGCCCACCAGTGCGGCCTGTCGTTGTCCTTCTCCCACTGCTGCATGAAGGGCCTGCGCAGCATGCCATGCACCCTGACCACAGCAGCCAACAAGGCTATGAGCCGAAGAACCCCGTCAGCTTTGGGAACGAAGGCCATCTTGAAGATGAGGCTGGGCCAGGCGGCCCGCTGCTCAATGGCAATGACCATATCTATGAACGTTTCAATGCCCTGGTCGTCCAATAAACTGAACCCACCCGGACGAATGCTGACGAAGTTGGGCCCCGACTGTGGCTTGAACGACGTGATCACCTTCCGCAGCTCTGCCACAGTTGGCCGATCGGGGCGCTCTCCAAGGCCCCCGGGCCAGTCCAGGCGGCGCCTCTCTCGCCTGCACGCGGGCCCCGTGGGAGCCGCGACGACCGCTCAGGCGGCCTCTAGCGAGCCCGACTCTGCTAAGACGGACGGCTCCACGTTGAAATCGCCACAGACCACGAAGGGCTCGTTGGCCGCTTGCAGGGCCCTGAGCACCTCGCGCAGCGTGTCGGCGTTGCTCCTGTTGGGCCCGACGCTGTCCTCCAAGTAGAGGTTGACCCAGGCAATGCCACCTCGGCAAACGCCGTTGAAGTGGGAGAGGATAACGCGCCCAGGCGCCAGCACGGACGGCTCTCCAAGCAGCTCGAACGGCCCGAGCCCAAGGTGGCGAGGCACCATTTGGACATGCCCTCCGCTGCCATGGCACCCTGGCCCAGCGTTGACCGCTGGCGCTGCCTCCGAGACCCATCCGAGCCTGCGGAGCTGCCTTTGAACGTCACGCGTCCGCTGGCCGTCGAGGCGCGTCTCCTGGACAGCGACGAAGTCGTTGCAACTGGCCGCGGCCGTGCCCAGGAGCCGGGAGAAGCGCGACCACGCATTGGAATTGACGGCGAGGCCGACCCACCAGCGCCCCGCCCGTGCACCTGCCCTCTTGGGCAGCAAGGAGGAATGATTGCCACCGAGCCCAGCACCTCGTCAGCTACCAACCAGAAGTCTTGGAACGCTTGGCTGACCTGGTGTCGAGCGCCTCCTGGAGCCGCTTCTTCTCGTTCTCGTCCGTAGCACTGCCCGGGAGCCCGCCTGGGCCCTCGCCTGCCATGAACTCGTCGCAATCTCCCCCACCCTCGTCCATAGAAGCGCCCGCAGCTGCACCAGCTGCCGCTCCAGCGGCTGGAGCGCCGTTGCCGCCTGGCGGAGGCTCTGGCGCTGGAGGAGGCGCAGCTGCAGCTGCCAGCTCGTCGCAGAGGGCCGAGAAGCTGGCCGCGACCTCAGCGCCCGACTTGCCCTCCGCGGGGATGGCCGCGACCCTCTCTTTGACCGAGCGGAGCGTCTCCCCGGCCGTGGCGGAGGAATAGAGCTTCGCTGCTTGCTTCTTGGCCTCTTCGAACTCTGCCTGGCGCTCGGCGAGGGCCCGCTCGGACTCGGCCAGCGCCTCCAAAGCCCTGCGAGAGTTCTCGAGAAGGCGCCCCCGCTTGGCGCCGGCGCCGGCCACGGCCAGCGATGCTGCATCCACCGCCAGGGGTAGCTTCCGATCGTCCGAGCCCGAGACACCAGCAGCTGCTTTTCGGCGGGCCAGCTCGACCTTGTCTCTGCTGCTCTTGGAGAGCTGGTCCTTGACGATGTTGCAGAACTCCATGCCCATTGCTGCGTAGGCTGCGATCTTGTCGGCTGAGAGGGCGAGCGTCGCAGGATAAGAGGGGCCTCCACCGCCATGCCCGAGCCCTTTGCCCCGCGACCACCCCGCCCACTGCCTTTGCCGTGCTGATACTGCTGCGCCCAGGGAGCGCCAGCCTTGCCGCTGCCGACGGACCACTTGCTGCCCCAAGGTTTCGGGTTGTCGTCACCTGCTGCCGGAACGTTGTAGTCCTTCTGGGAGCCCTCGCAGCTGGCCCTGAGACAGCGTGAGAGATGCTGGGGCATATAGCCACCGCACCGCACGCACTGCCAACACTTCGCCATGAGAGCCAGAGGGCCCACGCGACCAGCAACACACAAAGAATGACTGCGCACCCTCGGGCAGAGGGAGGCAGGTGATGGCCAGGGGCTGACCTGGCTTCACGAGAAACTGAAACGCGAGCTCGGGGAACAGAGTCGAAACGCTGTACTTGAGCCAAAATGGCTTGAGCCCAAATGACTACGGAGCCACTGAAGCCTTCGGTGGAGCTCCCTATGGGGCCACGAAACGTGTGAGGGGTGTGCCGAAATGGGGGTGGAACCGCATGCGAACCGCAGCCACTGTGGCCTTCGGTGGAGCTCCCTGTGGGCCACGAAACGTGTGAGGGTGTGCCGAAACGGGGGTGGAACCGCATGCGAACGCAGCCACTGTGGCCTTCGGTGGAGCTCCCTGTGGGGCCACGATGCGTGTGAGGGATGTGCCGACATGGGGGTGGAACCGCATGCGGGCGCTGCCGTTGGGGCCTTCGGCGCAGCTTCCTGTGGGGCCACGAAACGCGTGCGGGATGTGCCGAAATGGGGGTGGAACCGCATGCGAACGCAGCCCACGTGGCCTTCGGTGGAGCTCCCTATGACGCCACGAAACGTGCGAGGGGTGTGCCGACATGGGGGTGGAACCGCATGCGAACGCAGCCACTGGGGCCGTCGGTGGAGCTCCCTATGGCACCACGAAACGTGTGCGGGGTGTGCCGACATGGGGGTGGAACCGCATGCGGGCGCTGCCGCTGTGGCCTTCGGCGGAGCTCCCAATGGGGGGACGCAACGTGTGAGGGGTGTGCCGAAATGGGGGTGGAACCGCATGCGGGCGCTGCCGGTGGGGCCTTCGGCGGAGCTTCCTGTGGGGCCACGAAACGTGTGAGGGGTGTGCCGAAATGGGGGTGAAACCGCATGCGGGCGCTGCCGCTGGAACCTTCGGTGGAGCTCCCAATGGGGGGACGAAACGTGTGAGGGGTGTGTCGAAATGAGGGTGGAACCGCATGCTGACTACCTACCAAACCACCCCAACCCAACCCGAAGACCCGAATTTCGGGTTGGGGGGGGTACGAGCTTCATGTGTGTTTTCTCAACGTTCCCCGACCCCCCCCAACTGGAAATGGAGGGCAAATTGGGGCCTTCGGGTTGGGTTGGGGTGGTTTGGTGGGCGGTGACATGCGGGCGCTGCCGTTGGGGCCTTCGGTGGAGCTCCCTATGGGGCCACGAAACGTGTGAAGGGTGTGCCGTCATATGGAATGGACCGCATGCGGGCGCTGCCGGTGGGGTTATCATCGGAGCTCCCTATGGGGCCACGGATCGTGTGACGGGTGTGCCGAAATGGGGGTGGAACCGCATGCGAACCGCATGCAGGAGGCCACGAAACGTGTGAGGGTGATGCCGACATGTGGGTGGAACCGCATGCGAACGCTGCCACCGCTGGGGCCTTCGGTGGAGCTCCCTATGGGACCACGAAGAGTGTGAGGGGTGTGCCGAAACTGGTGTCGACGATGGTGACGATAACGGCGATGATGATGGCGACGATGGTGATGATGACGATGATGCCGATGATGAAGGCGACGATGATGATGACGATGATGCTGATGACGATGATGCTGATAACGATGATGATGATGCTGGTGATGATGATGATGACGAGAACGATGACGACGCTGATGATGATGACGATGATGACGATGGTGATGATGATGAGGATGATGATAATGATAATGATGATGGTGGTGATGATGATCATGAAGATGAAGATGAAGATGATGATGAAGATGAAGATGAAGATGAAGATGATGATGATGATGATGATGGTGATGATGATGATGATGAAGATGAAGATGAAGATGAAGATGAAGATGAAGATGAAGATGAAGATGAAGATGAAGATGAAGATGAAGATGATGATGATGATGATGATGATGATGATGATGATGATGATGATGATGATGATGATGATGATGATGATGATGATGATGATGATGATGATGATGATGATGATGATGATGATGGAGGAGAGGGGAGGAGGAGGAGGAGGAGGAGGGAGGAGGAGGAGGAGGAGGATACGACGCTGTGGCGGCGGCCGCGCGGGCGCACAGGGCCGACACAATAGGACAAGGGGCAGGGGATCCCTGCCCCTCAAGCTGCGAGGAGGAGGAGGAGGAGGAGCGAGGGGGCAGCGGGTGGAGTGAACGCGGGGCGCTGTCTCTTCAAAACGAGGACTCAACACCACAGGATGGTTGGGGAAAAAATACCAACTTCACTTCGAAGCTAAATCTGGATCACGCGCGGCCACCCCGCGATCACTGTCCAGTTGTTGACAGGGACGACGGGGGTGCTGGCATTTTGCCTGCTGTGCGCAGGCCTATCAAACACCATGATGTCTATCCCACCGCGATTGCGCAATAGCTTTCGACAAGGATGGTGGGGGCCGACACGTTTCCCAGTGTGCGCTGTCACATGCGCAGGCGCACCTCGCGCACTCTGCGCGTGCCCCCAACATGGCGCCCCTGGCGCGGCTGAAGCATGCGGCACACATGGCGCACGTGGAGCACATGGCGCATCCGGAGCACCATGCGTGCCTGGCAGGCTTGGGCGCCAGGATTGCCTGGCACACCTGGCGAGCGTGGCGCGCCTGGCACGCGTGGTGCACCTCGCCCCAGCGTCGCGCACATGGGGTCTGTTTGAGTTCCATGCAGCTCCGAAGACAACAACTGAACATGATGAGGCTCAGATGCTACTGATGTGTCGGGGGTGCTGGTGGGAGTAAGCGAGACGGCTTGCGGGCGGGGAGGGAAGCTTGACCCCTCCCCCTACCCGCCACCCCCGATCTGGAGGGGGATTCGCGAGGTGTCAGAGCGTTCAAGGAGGTCCCAGCCAAAATCCAAAAATCAGCGTTTTCCCCAAATGGCCTCCTGGGGAGGGTGTGTAATTAAGGACCCCCATTCCTTCTTTGATCGAACTCCTCCAAGATGGTCCCAAGATGGCCCCTAAGGCTACCAAAAGTGCCCCAAGAGAAGGAGGCCCAAAAGAGGCTCCCAAGAGAGCCCCAAGAGTCCCCAAGAGGCTCCCTCAAAGCACCAAAGACGTTCCAAGAGGCCCCGGGGACCGCCAAGAGGCCCCCAAGCCGCCCAAGGAGGACCCAAACAAGCTCTCAGGGGGTATCCGAAGAGACTCCGAGAGGCATCCAAGAGGCATCTGGCCTATCTGGTCCCCTCCCTTTGCCCCTTCCCCTCTACTTTCTCCTCCAATCCCACCAGCCCTTTGGGCGTGAGTGGTTTAGGGAGCTCTCTCTTTCCTCAACCCCCTTCGTCCCCTTCGGGGAGGGGTTTACCCCTCCCCCTACCCCCTCCCCCTGGGCCTGGAGAGGGAGTCCGGCGGGTCGTCAGGGGGGTCAATTTCGACTCCTGGGAGGGCCAAAAAACGACGACCCTCACGAGGATTCTGGCCCCGACGGGAGAGGGAGATAGGCCCCTCTGCTCTTCTTCGAAGCCATAATCATTGATTTTACTACGGTTTTGGCCCCATTTTGGCGTCCTGAAGGGGCCACGCTCATCTTCCTTCATAGCAAAATCGCTGATTTCACGAAGGTTTTGGCATCAATTTGTCCTTTTCAAGGGGGCAACTCTCACTTGCGCTTCTGAGGAGGTCGCAAGAGGCCCCAAGATGGCCCCAAGAGGCCCCCAGGAGGCTCCCAAGAGGCCTCCAAGAGGCCCCAAAGAGGCCCCCAAGCGGTCCCAAGAGGCCCCCAAGAGGCCCCCAAGAGGCCTCAAGACGCCCCAAGAGGCCCCCAAGAGGCTCCCCAGAGGCGCCCAAGAGGCCCCCAAGAGGCCCCAAGAGGCTCCAAGAGGCCCCCAAGAGGCCCCACGAGGAGCCCGAAAGACTCACACCACGAGGAGCCCGAACGACTGCTACTGCTACTGCTACTGGTACTGCTACTGCTAGTGTTATTCCTCGTACTGCTTCTCGTACTGCCACTACCAGCACTCGTACTACTACTACTACTACTACTACTACTACTACTACTACTACTACTACTACTACTACTACTACTACTATTACTACTACTACTACTACTAAAACTACTACTACTACGACTACTACTACTACTACTACTACTACTAAAACTACTACTACTACTACTACTACTACTACTACTACTACTACTACTACTACTACTACTACTACTACTACTACTACTACTACTACTACTACTACTACTACTACTACTACTACTACTACTACTACTACTACTACTACTACTACTACTACTACTACTACTTGTACGAGTACTACTACTGGTACTGTTACTGGTATTACCACGATTCCTACTTCTATCATATCTAGAGTTACTACTACTACACCTCGAACTACTCATGTCATCACTCCATCTACTACACCTATACCTGCTACTACTACTATGACTACGACTACTACTACTACTACTACTACTACTACTGCTACTACTACTACTACTACTACTACTCCTACTACTACTACTACTACTACTACTACTACTACTACTACTACTACTACTACTACTACTACTACTACTACTACTACTACTACTACTACTACTACTACTACTACTACTACTACTACTACTACTACTACTACTACTACTACTACTACTACTACTACTACTACTACTACTACTACTACTACTACTACTACTACTACTACTACTACTACTACTACTACTACTACTACTACTACTACGAATACTACTACTACTACTACTACTACTACTACTACTACTACTACTACTACTACTACTACTACTACTAGTACTATTCTTACTACTACTACTACTACAATACAACTACCACTACCACTACCACCGCTACTACTCTAGCGAAGCATGCCGACCGTGGTGTGATTCAGGCGTGTCTCCGCGTGCCCTCCCACATATCCTCTGTGTCCTCTTCCTCCTGCCTCTTCTTCTCTCTTCCTACATCTATCTTGTTGAGGGGGCCCACGAGGAGGAAGAGGAGGAGGGAGAGAAGGCGATGGGAGTCAAGACAGAAGGCGGTCCTCCTCGAGTCCTGCACGTAACCGACTCAGACGACTCACATGACGGCGACTTCTCAGACGATGATGGCGGCGACGACGCCGACGACGACGGCGACCATGCTTACGATGACAACGACGACTTCGACGACGACGATTGAATGGACGACGGCGTCGACGATCCAGCGATCTTTCCTGTCCAGTCCTGCAGCGCTCACGCGGCACAAGTGACTACCCTGCTCAGGCTCGCAGCTCTGAGCTGCACCTGAAAGGCAGGTTCGCCCATCAAGTCGGGCGCGGGCTGCAGGCGGCAACTTAGGAGGGAGAGGTGGAAGAGGAGCAGAAGGGGAAACTCGCCTCCAAGATCGGTCCCCTCGAACAGATATGAGGAATCACGGAACTCAGAGTGCGCACGTCCTGGACCAGAATGCACGTGGTGTGAGTAGTTGGGGCCCCTCGCCCTGGTGTGAGTTGTTCGGGCCCCTCCTTGTGTGAGTCGTTCGGGCCCCTCGCCGAACGACTCACACATCGAGGAGGGGCCCGAACGACTCTGACCAGGAGGGGGGACCCGAACGACTCACACCAGGAGGAGAGCACCGAACGAATCCACTGCACCGTGGTAGCGGCCACACCCACGGATAAAACTGCCTGATCTCCCAGTGTGGCACAGTAGCGATACCACCCATTACTGATGCAGCGGTGTATCACAAGGTACTCCCAGTACTGGACGAGAGACCATAAACCATCTCAGCCCACTGTCGGACACCCGAAGGAACCCAGCAATCACGAAGACTCAGAGGCAATAGCGGCGAGTACAGTAACCAGCACCATCACCTCAGCAGAATAACCAGCACCATTACAGAGTATAGAAGACAGCACCAGAGAACCCACGAACGACAGCTCAGTTGAGGCAACATCCCGTGTCCCGACTCGCTCTACCCAGAGTCATAGTGGTAAGTAGTGCACTCGACAGTCGTGCAATACAGAGCATACATCATTTCAGCCCAATGCCGTACGTGTTCCTCCAACAAAGTCATACGGGCGTCCAGAAACGCGTGGCTCTCTTGCCTAGTAGGTGCAGGACTGAACCATCACTGAGTACAGAAACCCGCATTCTCACCAGAACAGGGTAACCAGCACCATCACAGAGTACACTAATCAGCACCAGAGAACCCAAGTACGGGGTTCAGCCGAGTGGAGTACAAGTCCCACTAGCAAGCTGCTTCCTATAGTACAGCCCACCTGAAGCGCCACTGACAATGAGTAGAGACACACATGTTTTCGCACAGGCCTTCGAGCCTGGTCGACTCGGTCGCAGAGCAGGCTGCGGTGCTCAAGCGCTCAGGCAGCGCCGCAGCTAGAAATCTTGGCGATCGGTGCCACAATAGCTACGGAAAACCGTGAGGGAATCGCAATGTCACGGGGGAAGGGAGAAAAATCCTCCCCCTGGTCTTTGGAGACACACTCATTGATTTTACTACGATTTGGGCCCCAGAGGGGGCAGCGCTCATGAAAGCTCCCCTCGCCCTTCAAGGCAACATCACTCAATTCACGAAGGTTTGGGGCTCCATTTCCTCTTCTGACGGGAAGAGGCTCCAAGATGGTTTCACGAGGCCCCAAGGAGGCCCCCAAGAGGCCTCCAAGAGGCTCCCAAGATGCCCCGAAGAGCTCCCCAAGAGGCCCCGAGAGGCCCCCCCGAGGCACCCACGACGCTCCTGGAAGCCCCTGGGGCCGCCAAGAGGCCCCCAAGACGCCCCAAACGCCCTCCGCGAGGCTCCCAAGAGGCCTGCAGAGGCCCCCCCAAGCCACCCAAGACACTCCTAGAAGCCCCTGGGGCCGCCAAGAGGCCCCCAAGACGCCCCAAAAGGGGACGAGGTGCCCCAGCGCCTCACGCCACGAAGAGCCCGAACGACTCACACCAGGACGAGGGGCCCAAACGACTCACACCACGAAGAGCCCGAACGACTCCCACCAGAATGAGGCGCCCGAACGACTCACAGCAGGAGGAGGCGCCCGAACGACTCACACCACGAGGAGCCCGAACGACTCACACCACGACGAGGGCCCCGAACGACTCGCACCACGAGGAGCCCGAAGGAGTCACACCAGGAGGAGGGGCCCGAACGACTCACACCCGGTTGAAGGGCCCAAACAACTCACACCACGAGAAGCCCGAACGACTCACACCAGGACGAAGAGCCCGAACGACTCACACCAGAACAAAGGCAGTCACTACCATAGCCGACATCGGAGGAACCACCGAAGCCAAGCTAACAGGAACCGGCTAAGGAACCAAGACCCCAGAAGAGCGAGATCCCAGGGACACGACTGAAACGAATCAAACGAGGCAGAGGCGGAGGAGGAGGACTGTGAAGAGGACACACATGTTTTCGCATCGAGCGCTGTATCACAAGGTACTGCCACCAATGAACCAACACTGAGTCGAGTCACCAGCACCATCACCTGCCAGGGTAACAAACACCCGCACACAGCATAGTAACCACAGATCATGGTAACCAGCACGAGAAAACTCAAGTACGGGCCCTGCCAGGTTGCCATACACATTCCCCCAGCGATATGTTTCCTATATTAGAACTCACCTGAAGCGCCACGGAAGCAGAGTAGCGGCACATCCACCATTGGATACATACCGAAGTTCCCGCCATGTGTACAGGAACCACGGACTCCATTGAGGCAACATCCAGTGTCCAGCCTCACTGCACCCAGAGATAGTTTCCTATAGCAGCGTGGAATCCATAGTGGTACGTATGGGCCTCACCAGTACTGGAGGACAGACTATAAACTAAACGTAATCTTCGCACGAATGAACCATCACTGAGTACAATAACCAGCACTTTCACCAGAACAGGATAACCAGCAGCATCACAGAGTGCAGTAACCAGCACCCGAGAACCAAAGTACGGGCTTCAGCCGACTACAATACAAGTCCCACCAGCAAGCTGTTTCCTATAGTAGAGCCCACCTGAAGCGCACGGGGTTCAGCTGAGTGGAGTACACGTCCCACCAGCAAGCTGTTTCCTAGATTACAAGCCACCTGAGGCGCCACGGACAATGAGTAGTGGCACATCCACCATTGGATAGATACCGACGCCGTAGCCATGTATACAGGAACCCCCGAACCCATTGAGGCAACATCCCGTTTTCAGCCTCACTATACCAAGAGATAGTTTCGCCAGTAACAAGTCTGGGCCGACGGCCTCCGCGCCGTACCTCATCGTCCCCAGGCTTTGCTCCACCATTCGGGAATCGGTTGCAACTCGTCCAAGAACTTCCGGTCGTCGGCGGACATCGCTCCGTCGCTGCCCGGCCAGCGTTTCTATTCGAAAAAGACGGGGGTCAGCGGGCATTGGGCCTGGTGAGTGCGGCAATGGCACTTGCGCTTTCGCTTGCTCTTCTGCAGCGCTTTGCGCAGGTGGCGCACTCGTTCGTCGATGTCAGCGACGCACTCCTTGCACTGTAGCTTCTGGCGATTGTGATGCTTGTGGTTGTCCAATAGCTTTTGGTTGAACTTACGGGCGACGAACCTGCAAGAGCACCTCTGGCACATGTACGTCGCGAGGTCCGACGGGTCGAATCCTAGCGCACGGCATGCTTTGCAGACCAAAGTTGTGCCCCGAGAAGACGCGTGATGCCTGCGTTCAGACTTCGACCAGTACTTCAGCTCATAAGCCGTTGCACATTTCCCGCACCGCAGCTTCGTCTGACAGTCCAGGCACACCAAACGGGCCTTCTCCCGCCTATTCGCATTGTACAGCACGTGCTTGTCGAACGCGAGGCTGCCCAAGTGCTACAAGCAATCTTCGCACTGGTGCTGGTCGATTTGGCCGGGCGCGAACCCTCGCTCTGCGCAGCCCGGGCGCACGAGGTCGGCATCGGAATGCCGATGGTGTCTCATCATGCTCGCGCCCCACACGCCTTCCTCAAAAACTTCTTTGCAAGCAGAGCACCCGTGGCTCTGCGGGGTCAGGCTCCTCTGCCAGTCATCACGTTCCACACACCGCTTGCATATTGAATGGTCTGGCGGGATTCTCCTTGGAGCGTTTCCATCGGCCATCCCTTGGGAAGCCTCGGCCGCCCGCGCAGACCGACAAGGCATTGGGCCGATCTCGCGCGCGCAGTCCACGCATCTCGCCCACCTCCCCTGCGACACGTACTTCCCGTAGAAGTCGGCGGCTGCTTTCATGCCGAAGTCGCGAGCGTCGAGCATGTACTCCTGCTTCCCTTTGAGGTAGCAGCAGGCGCACAGGTGCTTCCTCTCCATGGGGTCCCTCTCCTCAGCTTCAGCGGCCTCCTCATCAAGCGTACTCCATTCATGCATCGCCTCGTCTGCTGTGATCTGGCCAGAAATCGTCCGCATCAGTCGCTCGGGCCCCACTGGGTTGCCGAGGCCGAACAGAAAGGTCGAGAACGGCTGCATGACGCAGATGTTTGGCAATCGCTTCACTCTGGACAAGCATACGTAGGCAGCAATCTGAGCTGTCATGGACGCCCTGCTGGACCAATGCTGCAGGTCCGCGAATGCCGCTTCCAACGTCGCCCCCTGGATCATGTGAGCGGTGGAAGCGAAGTCGGGGAGAATCCAGAAGCCCGTGCGTCGAGCTTCGACGCCCGTGTGCTTGTTGACTTCCCATGTCCTGGATCTCCGCTTCAACGGGTATACGCCCGTCGGCAGCTTCCCTATGCTCCACTGTGCTCCTGGGAAATGGATATAGATAACCAAAGGCAACCTATCCAGTATGAACTCGCCCTCGATCTCCTGGGGACTGCAATCAGGCGCCAGAGTCCATCCGTAAATCACTCCCTTTCGGTGTCTGTACAGTTGTCTGCTTCGACCGACGTTGTCCGTCAACCGAATGGGCATGCCTTTAGCCAATGGGTAGATGCTAGGAATGTTGCCCGTCTCCTGGTCGTGCCTCTTCAGCCAGGAGAACAACTTCTCGTCCAATTTCTCCTTCGGCAGATCGCGATCTCCTGGATGCAACGGCACATCTCGAGCGTAGCACCACGAGAGCTGAACGTTCTTCTGCTTGGCAAACTCCCTCGCGCGCAGGTTCGCCGCGAAGTACCTGGGTACGTTGAAAGTGTACAGAGCTGGTGCGCCGCTGAATGGGTTCATGCGAAGCTCTGGCACCAGCGAGTCTGCGTCGGTCAGAACCCTGTGCCTCTTGCCTCGCTCCGCACGGCACCTCTCGCACTCGCCCTCTGGCGACTTCAGAAGCGCCGCCATGTCGGCGCACCCTCCCGAGAAACGCTCCCCCCAAGTCTTGCGATACGGGCCAAGTACTGGGTCGTCCACCACGTCGTCGTTGCAAACGCACTGACCCGCGCTCGGGGACGTCAACGTCGGGAGCCCGTGGAAGTAGCTGTAGTCCTCCATGCTGAGGTTTCCAACTCTGCACTGGCCCAGAAACTAGTTGCACCATGCATCGTCGCACCTCATCAATTCGGTCAACTGCCAGAAAGATCGCACGCTGTCGACGCCGTCTTGCCAGAACAGCTCCAACGCGCGGTGCGCGCACCCTGCGGGCACGTCCAGCGGGTTGGATGCCAGGAAGGTGCCCGTCACGGGGTGCAACTGCCAAAAATCAGCGCACATGACCACGTTCACTCCCCCGAAGGCGCGATGCAACTCCCCCGCCCTCTTCTTGCATGTGCCCCTCACCCGGACAGCGGCACTGACCACTCGTTCCAGGGTGCCCAGCAGCTCCGCGGACACCATGCTCACCTGGAAATGATGAATACAGAAAATGTCCCTTATTCTGTGTGCGCTGAGCTATGCTCATTGCCTCCACAGGTCTTGCAAACATGGAGACGCATGGGACGCACTAGAGGATTACCAGACTTTGCCATGAGGGCGCCGTTACATGTGACGAGGAGCCCGAACGACTCACACCACGAGAAGCCCGAACGACTCACACCAGGACGAGGGGCCAGAACGACTCACACGACCAGGAACTCCAACGACTCGCACCAGGATGAGGGGCCCGAACAACTTACACAAGGACGAGGGGCTCCAGCGACTCGCACCACGAGGAGCTCGAACGCCTCACACCAGGACGAGGGGCCCGAACGACTCACACCAGGAGGAGAGGCCCCAACGACCCACACACGAGGAGCCCGAACGACTCACACCACGAGGAGCGCAACGAACGATGCACTCCATGGAGTGACTCGTTCGGTGCTCTCGGGACCTCGTCGATGATGATCACGCGCAGGGCCCCGCACTTCATGGACTGCTTGTGCCTGTCGCCCGTGGCATTCCCGTCGTCGTTCCGCGCCGGGATGCCGCTCCAGTGGTGCACCGTGTGGCCGTTGATCTGCGCCGCCATGGCATTTTGAAACGCCAAGCAAACGAACTGAACGCCGTGCTCCCAACCGAGACCTTCTTCCATGAAATACCGCATCCAGCCGATGACGGCACTTTTCCCGGTGCCCGGAAATCCGCGCACTACGTCCAGCAGAGGCTCCCCGATCTTCAAACGTCGAACGAAGTGCTCGAGAAACTGGCGCTGTTTCTCGTTCGGGATCTTCGAGTTCGCCAATATGCAAGCAAACGCTTTCTCTATGCTGGTGAAGCCATTGCCTGCAGGGTTGAACGAAGCAGCAGCATCTCGCTTCTCGTCGAAGGGAGCATCGTGCGCCTTCTGGCTCGTGCCACCTGCGGTTAGAGCTGCTAGGTGGTCCTGGTACGCATCCTCGAAAATGTTTCCCGGGCATCCACGGTCGCCAGCCTCGACGCCAGATGGATCCGTCTTCCACACTCGCTCTCCGATTCGATGGCTTTGCTCATACTCGTGCAGTCGGACACTTTTCTTCGCTCGGCTGTTTTCCGAAGCTTTCACCTTCGCTTTCGCCGAGGCGGTCCACTTCTCGCCGAGGCTGTCTTCTTTTTTGGCCGATTGGAGCAGTCGTTGAAACTTTCCACCAGGGAGCCTCAGCGGAGGCATATCTGGCTCTTCCTCCGACGCATTTGCCTCGCTCTGATCATCTGCCGCCTTGCCGGACGACGCCATCGTATTCAACAGGAAACTCTGGATGAGTTTGGCCGCCGCTTGGCTGACCACGTTCCCGCGCACGTACTCAGCCCAAGCGTTCTTCCACGATACGCTGTCCAGCGTCGATGTCGTCCCTGTTGTGGATATCTTCTTTGTCAGCCTACACGAAGCTCGAACTTGGGGCGACTGGTGCTGGGCCTCCTGCAAATGCCGCAGTACCGTTGACTCCATCCCCAACATACTCAGGTGAGGCACAGACACGTCTCCTCCATAGAGCGTCCAGGGACGGAAAAATAAACTGCAAGACTGAGCGTTGTAAGTAGAACTTTTGTGTACGCTGGGCATTGGCAAGCCTTCGATGACCACCACGTCCGGCCTCGCTTTCCTCACCAGAACCCATGAGTGGCAGAAGACACCTGCGTCCTGCGGAAACACGAAATACTCGTCGGTCTCGGGTGTCACTGCTATGCAATGCTCTCCAGGCTTCGCGGCGACCCCCCCATCCTTGCACTGCTTGCTCCTGATTAATTGTTGACCTCCTTTTGTCCACGCAGTTCGGGGTGGCAGGTTGCGGTTCAAGTAGTGCGTCGGAACCAGTAGTGGTTCGCACCTCCACTGCCGCAAGAACTCGTACGCCGACAACAACTTCCAAGGGTGCTGCACAGGGCGACATCCGTAGGCGTCGAACTCGTTCACTCTCGATCGGTCCGTCCGCACGTGAGGTTTGCGAGCCGGCGGCACGTGCGTCGTCACGCTGCTGTCCTTCATCTGCGACGAATTCTGGGATGCTTCCAACCTGTTCATCCACGCCCGCCCATCAATCGCATGCTCGTTGAAGGTCCGGATGCACTCTGCCTTCAGAAGGTCGCTCTGGTCGAGATTACAGCACAGGTTGCACACTTCCACGGCGCCGCGGTATGTGCTGTTCATCTCGAGTTCCGTTATCAGCCGCCCGCTGCTTGCTCTGAGCTGCGCCGCTTTGCCCCTGCCCTGCATCTTCGCCCAAGGTAAACAGCTTGCCCACGCATTTCTTAGTCTCCACAGTGCCCGCGGGCTGTCGCTTGCCAATACATCCCCCAAAATATCCATTCGTGACTACCTGCGTGCGCTGAATTGCTCGAGTGGCTCTCCCCAGACTCTGCTTCTTCATGATGCAGCGTTTCTTCGTGCAGCAAGTTTCATGCGTTTGTTCGATGATCGGCAGTCGGTCATTGGGTTTCACGTCACTGTTGCTCCCTGCAAAAGCGACGCAGAGGCCCGGCATGCACCCGTTCAGCCACTCCTCATTGCGCAAGCCCAGAGTTTGCCCCAGCCAATTCCGGACGCCGCTTGTGCGCAGCGTGAACGTCTTGGCGATGCCCTTGCAAACCAGCAGCGGCGCCGTCATCCACTCTGGAGATACTCTGTTTGGCCCACGGCGCCAAGTGCTTGCACTCTCTCTTGTTCTTCTTGGAGGCGCAGGCGTTGGGCACCAGACGCTTCTCCTGCTTGGTCTTCGAATCCAGGACCAGTCGATGTATATAGTGCTGACACCGACACATGAAACTGTGGAGCGCCGTTGAACTTCTCCTTGAAGGTGGCGCCGTCGCTGCTCAAACCGAGCTCCTGGGCTCCCCCTGGAGCTCCCTGCGCGGACGAGCCCAGAGCGGCTCTCGCGTCATCATACAAGAACCGAGGCAGTCGGCCCAATTTCAAATCTCCCCATGCTGGCGATCCAGAGCATTCGGACGACTCCGAATACGTCGGGAAGTTCTGCTCCAGCGAATTCCTCTCTCTAGCGAATTGTTCCACGTCGGGATATCTTTCACAGCAGATTTGCCCGAGGAAATGTTTCAGCTCCGGCGCATTCACGAGACCTTCCTCGATTTTCTGGGCGATCTCCTTCAGCGTGGCGACGCTGTACGAACATGAAAAAATGGCAACGCAGCCCCCCCGTCGTTTTCTGCGCCTCCACGGCGCCGAACAAAGCGTCCACGCGCCCGGCAATGCCTCCCACGGCTTCGGCGTTGCTGCCGAGGGCGTCCTGGCACGGCGAGGCAGATTCAGAGCACTGCGGACAGCGAGGGCACATGCGCACTCCGAGCATCGTCGCCAAGACCGCGCGGATCTGCACGAAGAATGTGTTGGAGGCGGCCAAGGGGTCCTCCGCGAGGAACAAGCGACGCGTGTCATATCCAGGAATGTTGACCTCAAACGCGTCCTCTGGCGACAGCTCCAGGCTCGGCGAATCGCTCTTTGCCCACTTCTGCCTCCTGCTCTCGCCTGCAACGAAAGGATCGTCCTGGCGGTATCTGCTGAGCCTGAGCGCTAGATAATTGTGCCGCTCTCCCGGGGAAATAGTACAGAATATGCCATTCCCGTAGTTGACGCACGCCCAGATCCCCAGGTGCCCAATCTTCGTCCGAATCTCCTGCGCGCCTGGAATGGCGCGGTATCGAAAGCGGAAGTCAGCCAAGAGCCGCCGCTGCAGGTTGCCGAGGCCGCCTGCGAAAATCAGCTTACTGGCATCATTGTTGATCTTGCGGCGTCTGCCATCGGGTAGCGCGTAGTAACCCGTCTCGAGCTTCTGCAGTAAATCAGCAGCGGCAATGGCAGCGTCGGTCTCCACGCTCTCCGCGCTTTGGCCTTGCAACCGTTCCCCTCGCTTGATGCTCAGGCTTGCTCCGAGATTGACGCGCTCACGAAAATATAGATTCCACAAGGCCGGCGCGAAGCCCCAAGTGCGTCGAAAAACGAAGATGCCGCCTCGTGATCCCTGGGTTTCCCCGTGCAGTCGCGGCATACGGGTACCTCGCACTGCGGGCAGAGTTTCCTGCAGAACGGCGGCGTCTCCCAATCCTCCGAATGTCTGTCGGGACACGCGAGGCATCGGGCTGCCTTCGAGGCTAAACTGGACGGCCCACCGAGACACGTGGCGCTCCTGGTTTTCGAGACTGGTTTGCGTAACGCTCGACGCGTCAACTGCACACGAGCGCGGCAAACGAAACTTGGAACTTCGACTATCAGACAGCGAAAAGGGCCCGATCGACGCCCAAAGGAAAAATGGCGGGCCCCCTCACACCCTTCGGAAGAGGAGGGGAACAACGGTCAACTGCTGTGTATTTATTCCTGTGCTTTCTTAATGTGTGTCTATGCGTATTTCATTTGTGAGTGCTTCTGGTTTGAATGTATGTGTGTATATGCATGGGGGGAATCAATGCCCTGATGTCGAAATAAGGATGGATCGTGCCGACAAAACCTCGAGAGTGGCGCGTCTCTGGGACATCTCGCGATGACCGCCGTGCCTGCATGTCACCGAGCGCTAGCCGCAACGACGCCCTGCTGACACGATAGCGGGGCGACTGGAGAAGGATATGACATACATCATAACCAAAAGTGGCGAGCCCGCAGCCGTGATGGACTACGTGCGGTACTTGCGCAACACAGCCACCTCGTGCCAAAAGCACAGTGGGCGCGAGCGTTCGGCTCGCAAGCCAAGTCACCATTGACGTCGTGGTCGTCGTCGTCGTCGTTGTCTCGACGTCGTCGTCGTCCTCTCGTCCTCGTCGAGGTCGTCGTGGTGAGCTGAGCTACGCTCACTGCCCTCGCGGCGTAAGCCTCGCCATCACGTTCCAGGCCATGCGAACCGAAGTGCATCGCGCCGACCGCACTGTCGAAGCTCAAAATGATGCGAGAATGCCGACAACCGACATTCTCCGCGCTCGCTCCAAGGAGCCCCCGTAGAGAGCAAGAGTACAAAAACGCACGAGCGCTTCTCCATGCCAGCCGCAAAAATGATGCTAGTAGGCGGAAACGATTACTGGTAGGCGGAGCGAAGCTCACAGCCACACTGAAATACTGGGAGCCAGAATGGCAACGACAGCGACGCTGGTCGGGAAAAATCGCTGGACTCGACGACGACCGCCCTCTGTCTTGCCTCCCAACTCCTTCCCACCCTCCTCCTCTTCAGACTCGTCCTCCTTCGGCTCCCCCCCCCAGGTAGCTATACAAGGACGGAGAAAGAAATAGGAGCACAGGGTATATGTAAAGGCAGACAGGCACACGCTTGCACCAAACGACTGGCGGCATGCTTCGCTGGGATTCCTGTTCGGAGATAGTACTACTACTACTGTTTCTACATCTACTACTACTACTACTACTACTACTACTACTACTACTACTACTACTACTACTACTACTACTACTACTACTACTTCTACTACTACTTCTACTACTACTACTACTACTACTACTACTACTACTACTACTACTACTACTCCTACTGCTACTATTACTACTACTACTACTACGACGACGACTAGTACAACTACTGCTGCTACTACTAGTACTACTACTGCTGCTATGACTGCCACTCTTGTTAGTACTACTACGAACACAACTACTTCTACGACGACGGCTATTTCTACTGCCACTGCTACTAGTAGTGTCGATGCTACTGCTACTACTACTACTACTACTACTACCACTACTCCTGCTACTGCTACTACTACTACTACTACGACTACTACTACTACTACTACTACGACTAGTAGTAGTAGTAGTAGTACTACTCATACTACTTCATCTGCTACTAGTACTTCTACTAGTACTACGCCTCATACTCCTCTTACTACTACTACTACTACTACTACTACTACTACTACTACTACTACTACTACTACTACTACGACTACGACTACTACTACTACTACTACTACTACTACTACTACTACTACTACTACTACTTCTACGACTCCACCTGCGAAAACCCCGATCACCTCGCACGCGGACGAGGTGCCCGAACGCCTCACCTCACAAGAAGGATTGAAAAGGAGGCGGGAGGAAGGAGGAACAGGGGAGATATGCGGAGCCCAGCGGACACACGCCTGAAAAACACAACTGTCGGCATGCTTCGCGAGAGTTGCTGCTGTGAGATGGGCTGGTGGGGATACGCGAAGCGTAAAGAATTCCTCCACCATCCTCCCCCTCTTGGGGTATGACGGCTTCCCCACCCATTTTTTGTTCCACTGCATTCTCCTCCACATCCCTGATCAGGGCAACTCGCCTGGGCATCGTTTCTGGATGGGCCGTTAGGATGTAGGCGGGGCGTATCGAATTGGTGGGAGGACTGTTGCAACATGATGATGGAACCGCTTTGCCTGCTACTACACCTGCACTGGCACATCAGGTGTTTCCAAACAGAATGCTCCTCCATGACTGAGCGGAGCGTTGTCAACGCAAGCGTCTCCGCCTGGAGCGCCGCGCAGTAGGTTTACCCATACGTGCTACGTCTCGCGCTGCGCACGCCAAACCCAACCCCCCTGACTAGTGCGACGCAAGCTCCCTGCCCATGCGAGTGCGCGAAGTGAGGGACGACATGGAAACAGCCAACGATGAGGATGTCCTATCAACAGCACACATCCGCTGGCAATCGACATACTCCAAGACACCAGAGAACGTCGTCCAGAATAGCTCCACTGTCAGAACGCACAGCTGCCACTTACGCGCAACTCGACTGATAGCAGAAGCTCGTAGAGCGTGCAACTCGCCGACTCGTTGGGCGCAGGTGTGGCATCTCCCTCCCTGGGGGCGTCGGCGCACCCGAGTGGACGGGGGAGAGGGGAGGGCTGCGCAGGAGGGACCAAAAGTGGACGAGGCCCCAGGCCCCTCAGGCCGACCCAGGGAAGCCAGAGCGGTCGGCAAGGTGCCCCACGAGGGCCCTGGCAGGCCGCGAGCACAGCCCAATCGGACTCCAGGACGCCACGCGGTGAAGGGGAAGACGGGGGAGGAGAAAGAGGAGGGTGTGAGGAGGGAGAAGCGGAGAATGTGCTGAAACATAGCGTGTCTCAACCACATGGGAAGGGAGGAGGAGGAGGAGGAGGAGGAGGAGGAGGAGGAGGAGAAGGAGGAGGAGGAGGAAGGCGCCGTGTTTACGTGAAGCATTGTGCATCGCTGTCCCGCAGCCCCAGTGTGGGGCCACCAGGCTACGCGGATTAGGCTTGCTTCTCCCTGCTCCAGTTCCAGTTTCCAGTCTCCCATGTTACAGTCTTGCTTTATGCTTCCTACTGTAAACTGTTGGAGTCCGCGCGAGGGGAGGAGCCGAAAAGTACCCTGGTTACCTTCACCTCGGGGGGTTCTCTGAATTTCTGGAGGTCCTGGGACACGTAAAAATACTTTAGGTTCGCACCCCCAAACCATAATCCCTCGTAGAGTACGCCATCTTTGCGCCCCCGGCGCCATAACCCCTCGTGAAATTACTCCATGTTCGCGTCTCCGAGGCCATACACACTCGCAACTTACGCTGTGTTCGCGCTCCCGAGACGATAATCCCTTTTAGATTACGCAATAGTCGCGTCTCCGAAGCAATATTCTCTCATAATGTACGCCGGATGCACCTGGATACCTGAACTGGCCCCCGTTCGGAGTTCCGACGCTGCTTCACGACGGCGCCCAGGCCTCACAACATAGCTCTTGCATACCTCATTGTCCGAGATAGGGGGCCAGCGGCAGAGGGCGAAGCCCTTGCGGATAAATTTACAGAACATGTCTTGGATGCTAAGTCGATGCTTGATTGTACACGCCCAGGCTCGCATGCACGAGCAGACCGTAGCAGATACCAAAGGTGCCTGGCATGCCAGGTGCCACGCATGCCTGCACATGCTGCACGCACGCTGGCGCAATATCCCTGACTCGCACTGCGTCGCGTACTCCCATTTGCACCACCTGCGCCTGCGCCTACACACAACCGGGCAGATGAACTGACATGTGCAGTCACATGCGTTGGCACTATGAGCGAAGCATGAAATATTAGGCACACAGGGAGTGCAGATGAGCGGAAATAAGGACCGACTCTCCTAGCTGCTGCAATAGACGGTCTGAGGGAAAGGAAAACGGGTGGAAGAGAGGCATCTCGCTAAAACATAAAAAAGAACGAGTTCACAGATCTGGTAGCATTGCGCCTCCTTCAGTGTCATATCCTTGTTGTACTGCTCCTTGGCAAGTTAAAGAATATCGCTGATACCAAAACGGCCTTCTGAATCTTCGGGCCACGGCGACTGAACAATCGCGGAAAAACTGATAGCCGAAAGCGCAGTTGCTATCGTCGCTCGCCTGAACGATGGCCCACACCCTAAGGCCCGAACAGTGTTCTGAAACTGCCACGCCTTCGCAGTCTTGACCCCCACACACACACACACACACACACACACACACACACACACACACACACACACAAACGCACACACACACACTAGCAGAGAGGCGCCAGCGAGGATGGAGTGGGACAAATTGTGACCGAGAGGTGAAAGGGAAGGCAATGCCGCGATCTAGAGGCGCTGGCTGGATGGAGAGGGTCCCCCCGAGGGAGCGGTCAGAAGAGAGAGGATGTGAAGAAATCAAAGCAACATCGCTGAGCAGCCAGTCTGGTTGTGCTCGCAGGCTGGCCAAAACGACAGCACCTTCTGAAAAGCATGCGCTCAGTCCTGCAGCAGGTTGGTGGACCCCTCCTGCGCGCTGCCGATGGAAGCAGCCTGGTACTTGGTGAATGTGCCTCTCGGGGATCGGCACTGCTTGCTCGTGCTTCGCGTCGCAAGGCCAACTCCTGCCTCAAAACACCCATGCCCTCGGCAATCCCACTCGAATCCTCCAACACCGCTGGCGGGGAGGGGGAGAAGGCACCGTGTTACTGATAGGGTGGGAGTGACCGCCAGAGCCTCATCAGCCTCTCGTCCCTCCCCCCGCCCACCCAACCCACACCCCGTCTTCCTGACAGCAGGTGGTGCACGTGTACGCGTCCACCCAGGTGCTGCGCAAGGCCTTCTGAAAGCAAGCTAACCCAACCCGAAGACCCGAATTTCGGGTTGGGGGGGTATGGGCTCCATATGTGTTTTTTCGATGTTCCCGGCCCCCCCCCCACTGGAAATCGAGGGTAAATCTGAGCCTTCGGGTTGGGTTGGGGTGGTTTGGTGGGTGGTGAGGAGGGGGCGGCAGCGCATCCTTGCGAACCTGGCCCCCGTGCCTGAAAGCAAACTCGCTCCAGTGGTCACACGGTGAGGCCCGTCAGCGTGCCGCTCCCCGCCGCGACAGCCGCCCACGGAAGGCCCCGAGGCGGCCGAGGGCAGCGCCGGGGGGAGCTCGAGGACCCCCCGACGGCCGCGGGACCCGCTCGGCCGCGGCTGGCCGCGCTGCACGAAGCGGCCGCGCCAGAATCTGCCCGACGGGCGGCGGGGCACCAGGGGGCGAGGTGCGGATGGCTATGCTCCCTCTTCCTCCTCCCCCTCCCCTCGTCCCCCCCTGCCCTCCTTCCCACCTCCCCTTCTCCTCCCCCTGCCCTCCTCCCCTCCTGCCCCTGCCCTCCTCCCCTCCTCCCCCCTGCCCCCTCCTCCCCCTGCTCTCCTCCCAACTCCTCTCCCCCCGCCTCCCCTCATCCCCCCCTGCCCCCTCCTGCCTCTTCCTCCTCCCCCTCCATGTTTTCATGCTCCTCCTCCTCCTCCTCCTCTCCCTTGGCTGGTGCTCGGCGTCGCGCAATTCCCTTCCCCTCCGTGGGGAAGGCGGCAGTGCAAAAATGGAAGAGGACGCTCCGAGGCAGCTCCACGACTCCTCACAGGCCTCCGACGTGTGCCCAGAAGACGTCACGAGGGGCTCCCAAGAGGTACCCGACCTGCCTCATGAGACACCCGAAAGGGCAAGCGCTAGCAGCTAGCGTTCGGCCTACAACTGGTTCCTGCCATGACGGCATGGACTCGTGTAAATAGCACCACGTGAACCGTTCAACCTGTAACGATACTGGAGAAAAAAACCCTATCAGGGCTATGGGGCTAGGGGGCTATAGGGCTGCAGGGCTATTGAGCTATAGGGCTATAGAGCTATAGGGCTATAGAGTTGTAGGGCTATTGGGCTATTGGGCTATTGGGCTATAGGGCTATAGGGCCATAGGGTACGTGAACCGTTCAATCTGTACATCTCTCTCTCTCTCTCTCTCGGTCCCCCGAGGCTATCGACCCCATCGTCCGTTGGAATGCTGCGGCGCGCGCTGCTCTCTGCAGGTCCTTGGGCCCGAAACGGGGCCCCAGAGGGTGTTCACAAATCAAAGTGCCAGCCGAGCTCACAAAACGTCGGTCTCACAAACAATCGATCGATGTCGTAATCTGCCTACCGATCGGTACCACTACCTATCAGCAGACATCACTATCTACCTTTAGTTTGATATCGCTGCTTATCGATCAGTCTCACTTCTACAGACGGGACAGCCGCAGAACAGCAACGGGACAACCACGGGACGACCTCTGGACAACCAACCACGAACCAACCACGGGCCAACCACGGGACAACCATGGAACATCCACAGAACAATCAGATGGAAACAGCAAGGCAGTCAACCACAGAACAATGACGAGACAACAACGAGACAACCGCGGGGGGCAACACAAGACAGCCACAGGACAAACCACGGAACAACCACGGGACAACAACGGGACACGGGAACAGCCAAGGGACGACCACGGGGCACGGGACAACCACGAGACAACCACGGGATAACCACAGGACAACCACGGGACAACACCGGGACAACCGCGGGACAAGTACGGGTAAACCAAGGGACACCCGCGCGACAACTGGAGCGATCATCGGGGCAGATCCCGGGCCGGCCCTGGCGAACGTGGCTCCTTCCAGCCTGGCCTGGCCCTGGCTAGTGCAGGAAATCTCGCGCGGCTTCGCCCTGCCCGCTCGCGCGGCACGAGCCGCAGCCGACACCAACTTCCTGGCTGGAGGGGGCCCCGCTGCCCTCGGTCTCGCGCCCCCAACCTCCGATCGTGCTCAGCGTAAAGGATCCTGAGTTTGCAGGTGGCTGCTATCTCCCCCCTTGTCCATCTCCGTCTGGGAGCGCGCCGGTGCCCACGAGCGCTGGCGGCCTGAAGGGTCCGTGTTGAAGAGGACCGGTCCTGGCTGGGTTCGGCTTCAGTCGCTCCTCTCTCCTCTCGCGCGCCGACCTCTTCTCTCACGTTTCCTTATTGTGTTCAGCTTGGTGGAAAAGATTAGATTCAACATGTATCGGCATAGCCATCACCGGCCCTGTCGCCATCATCGTCGCCATCAAGTCGAGGTCGTCGTCGCCCAAAGCGTAGTGGTGGTTGCTGTCACCACCATCACCATTTTCGCGTGATGACCATCGATTACTGCCCACAGCTCCATGCTCAAAACATGATCCAAAGCACGGGCTGACCGAAGATGTCATCGCCAGTCAGTGCAACACATTGCAGAAGAAACGAACATTCAGCTGGCGCAGCGCCTGAGACACAGAATGGATTCATCTCGCCCCCTGAGATCCATATCATAAACCTCTGCTCCAAAACGACGCCCTCCAGCCCTCCAGAGACACCTAAGTGAGCTCGACTCGCAGCAATGTGTCCGAATATGGAATCAGCAAAACAAACATACAACGCCATAGAGCAAAGAGGTCCGTCAGTTGGGTCATAGCCTCCGACCTCGCGCGCCGCGCACGCACGCGGAGGAACCCCCTCTCTTCTCCTGCGCACTGTGCACTGCACCTCTCCGCTCCGCATCTGGGCCACGGCCTTCTGGGCCATGGTCTTCTGGAATCTGTGACTGCTAGACCTGCGGGACGTTGACCGATCTCCCCTTCCAGGGTCTTCGGAGGCCCCCACAGGCCCCACAAGCCCAAAAACAAGCAAACAGCAAAGACCTCCCGGCCCACACTTCTCCATCATCCTACCCAAACGGGCTCGATGAGACGGGATGTGAGCTCCGCTGCCACTGGCGTGCTGCCCCGCCCAGAACCACATTGGCGTCTCCACTTCCTCTTTTCAGCCATTCCTCCTGACCGCGACCACGTTGAAAACTCGTCCGTCCCTGCTTACTCCGACCGTTTCTCATCTCACAACTGTTCCTGTTCCCGTTCCTGCTGACACTCGTGCTCGCACTCGTATCGAGTCTCCTCGCGCCACAATTGCTCGACTCTCGTTGTTTATCGCATGTTCGTTCGCAGTGCTACCTTTATCGGAAATCCTGTTCCTGCCCCTACTCTCACTCGTCCTCGAACTGCTGGCCCTTGCCAAATTATCACCATATCCTCATTCGGCATCATGCCTTCGCGTAGAGTAGTTCAAGATTCGGCCAGTGCCACGAAACCGTCATACAAACACAGCATCTAGACTGCGCCTTGTTCTGAAGCGACGGCGCAGCCAATGCGTGTAAGCAGAATGCTGAAGCTCAAAGCTAAGGATGATCGTTACATCTAATCAGCCTTAAACCTGAGAAACAATACCAAACCCGTTCGACCAAACGCCAAAGCCAAAGCTGAAAGCAAAATGTCTGATACTTGGATGGTGTGATGTGGTGCCTCACAATGCGTCTTGTAGCGTCAACCAGATCGGAAGCTAAATCCGACCAGCTTTCTGGGCATGGGAAGCTCAGTGGATCTGCTCTTTCGAACAGTCCCTCTTTTCCCCCCTAGCATGGGTTGCTCCCCGCTTCCCCTTCCCGACGACGACGACGACGACGCGCGAGTCGTCCCGCGCTATGAACCTGCGAGTCGTCCGGCGCGAAAGTCGTCCCGACGACGACGACGACGACGACGACGACGACGACGACGACGACGACGACGACGCGCGCGTCGGCCCAATCCCCAGAGCTGTGAACCTGCGGGGACGCCATGCACTTCCTCTCTACACGCACATTCGCCATCCAGCACGAAACAGAGATGAGGCCACCAGGGGTGCAAGCGGCAGACCGCTCCACAGCTCAGGCACTGACTTACAGGGACTCCGCTCAGGCCCCCACCGCACACTCCGCTGCAGGTGTCACGTCATATCGTGCTGCGCAGCAAAACATGCGAGAGAGCAAGCGATCAGGAAAGACAGCGGGCGGAGCGACGAGCAACGCTACGCCGAAGGGACGGGACATCACCCTCTTCTTGCCCTGCCAGATATTTGTGACGGAGGGGATGGCAAAGATGATTCGTAGGTTTACCTGCTGAAGACGGGTAATCCCACATAGCGCACCAGCTCAGGTAACGAGATGCGTTAGCACTGAGTACCAGCCATACATACCTGTAGGACCAACACTCGGATAATGAGGAGGCTGGGAGGATGGGTGAAGCGTTCGATCTACGATGGGCGTCGGATCGGATTCGCGATCTGTCTAATGAGCTCGATGTCTGCCTACCGATCTCACTCTAGGAAGCTGGGCGAGGGCTGCTAAAACCGTGGCTGCTAAAACGGCCCTCCCGGAATGAAAAAACAACTTCCCGGAATGAGGCGTGGCACGCGAAGCAGTCAACGGACTTCTTCCCGGAAGGACGAAGACAACTTCCCGGAGGTCGATTTTAGCAGCCACGGATTTAGCAGCCCTTGCCCGGCTTCCGACACTCATTGGTCCCACTATCTATCCATCGACCCCACCACCAAAACAGCGACCGATCCACTTGTCTGCCGATCTGGCCGTAGTCATCGCCACGTCGTCGTCATCGCCACGGTGTCTGCCACCGTGCCCGTAGACACGATGGCTCCACGGAGCACTGTTCCATCCGCCGGCTCCCCTGCGGGGCCATCCGTCTGCGAGGATTAGGCTCGCTGCTCCCTGCACCAGGTTCCAGTCTCCAGTTTCCAATGTTACCGTACTGCTTTCTGCTTCCTACTGAAAATTGTGACTGTCCGCGCGAAGGGGGGAAGCCGAAAAGGATTCTGATTACCACGCCCGAGTCGTGTGCTCTGACTTGCTGGGTGGCCGTGGGACACGTAAAAATACATGAAATTCCCGCTCACGACGCAATAATCCTTTGTAAATTGCACTGAATTCGCGCCCCCGAGGCCACGATCCCTATTGAAATACACTGTATTCTCGTCCCCGAAGCAATGATCCTCCGTAAAATATACAATGTTCACGCCCCTGAGGCCACGATCCCCCGTAAATTACACAACGTTCTCGCCTCTGGGGCCACGATCCCACCTTAATTACGCCACAGTCGCGCCCCCGAGGCTACAATCCTTGGCAAATCCCACCAGCCCTTTGGGCGTGAGTGGTTTAGCGAGCTCTCTCTGTTCTCAACCCCCCTTCTTCCCCTTCGGGGAGGGGTTTACCCCTCCCCCTACCCCCTCCCCCTGGGCCTGGACAGGGACTCCAGGGTGTTCTCAGGGGTGTCTTTTTCGACCCCTGGGAGGGCCAAAAAACGACGACCCTCACGAGGATTCTGGCCCCGTCGGGGGGACAGAGAAAAAACCTCTCCTCGTCTGTGAAGCCAAAATCATTGATTTTACTACGGTGTTGGCCCCATTTTGGCCTTCTGAGGGGGCAGCGCTCCTCTTCCTGCTTCTCAAAATCATTGATGCTACGAAGGTTTTGGGCTCATTTTTTCCTTCTCAGGGGGTAGCGCCCATTTGCGCTTCTGAGAAGGTCGCAAGAAGCCCCCAAGAGGCCCCAAGATGCCCCCAGGAGGCTCCCAAGAGGCCTCCAAGAGGCTCCCAAGAGGCCCCCAAGAGGCCCCCAGAGGCTCCCAACAGGCACCCAAGAGGCCCCCACGAGGCCCCCAAGAGGCCCCAAGAGGCCCCCAAGAGGCCCCCAAGAGGCCCCAAGAGGCAAGAGGCCCCCAAGAGGCTCCCAAGAGGCCCCACGAGGAGCCCGAACGACTCACACCAGGACGAGGGGCCCGAACGACTCACACCACGAAGAGCCCGAACGACTCACACCACAAGGAGAAGGCCCGAACGACTCATACCAGGACGAGGCGCCCGACCGACTCACACCACGAGGAGCCCGAACGACTCACACCACGACGCGGGCCTCCAACGACTCACACCACGTGGAGCCCGAACGAGTCACACCAGGAGGAGGGGCAGCGCTCATACAAGCCCTCCAAGAGGGCCCCCAGAGGTCCACCAGATGGCCCCAAGATTGCGCTTCTGAGAAGGTCGCAAGAAGCCCCCAAGAGGCCCCAAGATACCCCCAGGAGGCCCCCAAGAGGCCCCCAAGAGGCCCCCAGAGGCTCCCAACAGGCACCCAAGAGGCTCCCACGAGGCCCGCAGAGCCCCCAAGAGGCTCCCAAGAGGCCCCCAAGAGGCCCCCAAGAGGCGCCCAAGAGGCCCCAAGAGGCCCCCAAGAGGCCCCAAGAGGCCCCACGAGGAGCCCGAACGACTCACACCAGGACGAGGGGCCCGAACGACTCACACCACGAAGAGCCCGAACGACTCACACCACAAGGAGAGGCCCGAACGAGTCACACCAGGAGGAGGGGCAGCGCTCATACAAGCCCTCCAAGAGGGCCCCCAGGGGTCCACCAGATGGCCCCAAGATTGCGCTTCTGAGAAGGTCGCAAGAAGCCCCCAAGAGGCCCCAAGATACCCCCAGGAGGCCCCCAAGAGGCCCCCAAGAGGCCCCCAGAGGCTCCCAACAGGCACCCAAGAGGCTCCCACGAGGCCCGCAGAGCCCCCAAGAGGCTCCCAAGAGGCCCCCAAGAGGCCCCCAAGAGGCGCCCAAGAGGCCCCAAGAGGCCCCCAAGAGGCCCCCGAGAGGCCCCACGAGGAGCCCGAACGACTCACACCAGGACGAGGGGCCCGAACGACTCACACCACGAAGAGCCCGAACGACTCACACCACAAGGAGAGGCCCGAACGACTCATACCAGGACGAGGCGCCCGACCGACTCACACCACGAGGAGCCCGAACGACTCACACCACGGCGCGGGCCTCCAACGACTCACACCACGTGGAGCCCGAGCGAGTCACACCAGGAGGAGGGGCAGCGCTCATACAAGCCCTCCAAGAGGGCCCCCAGAGGTCCACCAGCTGGCCCCAAGAGGTTCCCAGATGGCCCACAGGAGGTCCCCAGGATTCACCACGAGGTCTCCATGAGGCCCCGAAGATACCCCCATGAGGTTCCCAAGAGGCCCCAAGAGGCGCCGAATACTCCCCAAGAGGCCTCCGAGCGGCTTCCACAAGACATCTACTACTACTACTTGTTCTCCTACGAGTACTACTACTTTTACTACTACTACTACTACTACTACTACTACTACTACTACTACTACTACTACTACTACTACTACTACTACTACTACTACTACTACTACTACTACTACTACTACTACTACTACTACTACTACTACTACTACTACTACTACTACTACTACTACTACTACTACTACTACTACTACTACTACTACTACTACTACTACTACTACTACTACTACTACTACTACTACTACTACTACTACTACTACTACTACTACTACTACTACTACTACTACTACTACTACTACTACTTACTACTACTACTACTACTACTACTACTACTACTACTACTACTACTACTACTACTACTACTACTACTACTACTACTACTACTACTACTACTACTACTACTACTACTACTACTACTACTACTACTACTACTACTACTACTACTACTACTACTACTACTACTACTACTACTACTACTACTACTACTACTACTACTACTACTACTACTACTACTACTACTACTACTACTGCTACTACCACTACCAGTACTACAACTGATCCTACTGGTACTACTTCTACTACTACGACTAGGAGCCGAAGAGGAGGAAGAGGAGGAGGGAGAGAAGGCGATGGGAGGCAAGACAGAAGGCGGTCGTTCTCCAGTCCTACACGTAACCGACTCTGTCGACTCACACGACGGCGACGTCCTGGACCAGAATGCATGTGGTGTGCGTCGTTGGGGCCCCTCGCCCTGGTGTGAGTCGTTCGGGCCCTTCCTTGTGTGAGTCGTTCGGGCCCCTCGCCGAACGACTCACACATCGAGGAGGGGCCCGAACGACTCTGTCCAGGAGGGGGGACCCGAACTACTCACACCAGGAGGAGGGGCCCGAACGACTCACACCACGAAAAGCCCGAACGACTCACACCACAAGGAGGAGCCCGAACGACTCATACCAGGACGAGGCGCCCGACCCATTCACACCACGAGGAGCCCGAACGACTCACACCACGACGCGGGCCTCGAACGACTCACACCAGGACGAGGCGCCCGACCCATTCACACCACGAGGAGCCCGAACGACTCACACCACGTCGCGGGCCTCGAACGACTCACACCACGAGGAGCCCGAACGAGTCACACCAGGAGGAGGGGCAGCGCTCATACAAGCCCCCCAAGAGGGCCCCCAGAGGTCCACCATATGGCCCCAAGAGGTCCCCAGATGGCCCACAAGAGGTCCCCAGGAGGCACCACGACGCCTCCATGAGGCCCCAAAGATACCCCCAAGAGGTCCCCAAGAGGCCCCCAAGAGGCCCCAAGACGCCCCCAAGAAGCCCCCAAGAGGCCCCACGAGGAGCCCGAACGACTCACACCAGGACGAGGGGCCCGAACGACTCACACCACGAAGAGCCCGAACGACTCACACCGCAAGGAGGGGCCCGAACGACTCATACCAGGACGAGGCGCCCGACCGACTCACACCACGAGGAGCCCGAACGACTCACACCACGACGCGGGTCTCGAACGACTCACAACACGAGGAGCCCGAACGAGTCACACTAGGAGAAGCCAGCGCGCATACTACTACCAGTACTACCACTGATCCTACTGGTACTACATCTACTACTACGACTAGGAGCCGAAGAGGAGGAAGAGGAGGAGGGAGAGAAGGCGATGGGAGGCAAGACAGAAGGCGGTCGTCCTCGAGTCCTACACGTAACCGACTCTGTCGACTCACACGTCGGCGACGTCCTCGACCAGAATGCAGGCGGTGTGCGTCGTTGGGGCCCCTCGCCCTCGTGTGAGTCGTTCGGGCCCTTCCTACTGTGAGTCGTTCGGGCCCCTCGCCGAACGACTCACACATCGGCGTGAGTCGTTCGGGCCCCTCGCCGAACGACTCACACATCGAGGAGGGGCCCGAACGACTCTGTCCAGGAGGGGGGACCCGAACTACTCACACCAAGAGGAGAGCACCGAACGAATCCACTGCACCGTGCTAGCGGCCACACCCACCCATTATTGATGCAGGGGTGTCTCACAGGGTACTCCCAGTAGTGAACGAGAGACTATACAGCATCTCAGCCCACTGCCGGACACCCGAAAGAACCCCGCAATCACCAAGAATAAAAGGCAATAGCGGCGAGTACACTAACCAGCACCATCACCTCAGCAGAATAACAAGCACCAGTACAGCATACAGAAACCAGTACCAGCGAACCCACGAACAGAAACTCAATTGAGGAAACATCTCGACTCCCCACTCGCTCTCCCCAGTCGTCCAATCCACTGTATCCGAGGCAATAGCGGCGAGTACACTAACCAGCACCATCACCTCAGCAGAATAACAAGCACCAGTACAGAATACAGAAACCAGTACCAGCGAACCCACGAACAGAAACTCAATCCCACCAGCCCTTTGGGCGTGAGTGGTTTAGAGAGCCCGCTCTGTCCTCAACCCCCCAACCCCCCTTCTTCCCCTTCGGGGAGGGGTTTACCCCTCCCCCTACCCCCTCCCCCTGGGCCTGGAGAGGGCGCGCCGCGGGTGGTTGGAGGGGTCTTTTTCGACTCCTGGGAGGGCCAAAAAACGACGACCCTCACGAGGATTCTGGCCCCGAGGGGGGGGGAGCTTGGTCCCTGAACTCGTCGTCGAAGTCAAAAACATTAATGTAACTAGGGTTTTGGCCCCATTTTGGCCTTCTGAGGGGGCCGCGCTCCTCTTCCCTCATAGCAAAATCATTGATTTTACGAAGGTTTTGGGCTCATTTTGTCCTTCTCAGGGGGCAGCGCTCATCTGCGCTTCTGAGGAGGTCGCAAGAGGCCCCAAGATGGCCCCAAGAGGCCCCCAGGAGGCTCCCAAGAGGCCTCCAAGAGGCCCCCAAGAGGCCCCCAAGAGGCCCCAAGAGGTCCCCAAGAGGCCTCCAAGAGGCGCCCAAGAGGCCCCAAGAGGCTCCAAGAGGCCCCCAAGAGGCCCCCAAGAGGCCCCCAAGAGGCCCCCAAGAGGCCCCAAGAGGCTCCAAGAGGCCCCCAAGAGGCCCCACGAGGAGCCCGAACGACTCACACCAGGACGAGGGGCCCGAACGACTCACACCACGAAGAGCCCGAACGACTCACACCACAAGGAGGGGCCCGAACGACTCACACCAGGACGAGGCGCCCGAACGACTCACACCACGAGGAGCCCGAACGACTCACACCACGACGCGGGCCCCGAACGACTCACACCACGAGGAGCCCGAACGAGTCACACCAGGAGGAGGGGCCCGAACGACTCACACCAGGATGAGGGGCCCGAACAACTCACACCACGAGAAGCCCGAACGACTCACACCAGGACGAAGAGCCCGAACGACTCACACCACGAAGAGCCCGAACGACTCACACCAGGAAGAAGGGCCCGAACGACTCACACCAGGACGAGAAACCCCAAACGACTCAAATCACGAGGAGCGCTCTCTCTCCCTCCTCCTCCGCCACGTCCTTCTCCCGCTCCCCCCACAAGGAGGATGTACAAGGAGGCGAGAGGAACAAGGAACAGGGGAGATATGCGGGGCCAAGCGGACACACGCCTGAAAATCACGACTGTCGGCATGATTCGCAAGAGTTGCTGCTGTGAGATGGGCTGGTGGGGATACGCGAAGCGTAAAGAATTGCTTTACATTCGCGCCCCTGAGGCCACGATCTCCCACAAGAGGCCCGAAGAGGCGCCCAAGACGCGCCCAGGAGGCCTCCAGGAAGCCTAAAAGTACTCCACGAGGCCCCAAGGGGCCCCCAAGAGACGCCCAAACCGCCTCCAAGAGGCCCCCGAGAGGCTCCCCACAACACCCCAACACATATACTAAAGGCCTCAGACCCACAACCCAGGCACGGTGGCGCGATGGGCCGAAGGCCACTACGATCCGCCGCCCCCTGTCGATTCATCGCAGGGGTGCCTGGCGTGCTAGACGATTTCGTTGTTGGGTTTGGTTCTTGTTTCAAAAAAGAACTCCCCCTGGGGCTTCGGCCCGTCCCGCCGGCCACCCGGAAGACCCGGTTGCAAACGGTTTTCCTGCCCCAGACGGCCCCAAGGTGGCCTCCAAGACGGCTAAGATGATCCCAATATGCCTCCAAGACGGCCCAAGATGCACCCGAGACAGCCTAAGATAGCCTCAAGATGGCCTAAGACGGCCCAAGAGGCCCCCAAGAGGCCTCCCAGACGCTCCAAGAGGTCCTCCAGGAGGGCCCGAAGAGGCCAAAAGCATTGATGTTCCTGAGGTTTTTGAAGGATTGTGGTATTTGCTTCTTTTCGGCCTTCCGACGGCTCAAGAAGGCCCAAGAGGCCCCCACGATCGCCCCAAGATCGCCCACGAGGCCTCCAAGATGGCCCCAGAACGGCCCAAGAGGCCCCCAAGACGGCCCCATGAGGGCCCCAAGACGGGCCAAGAGGCCTCCAGGACGCCCAACATGGCCTCTAAGACGGCCCCGAACGCCCCAAGAGGGCCCCAAGCCGGCCCAGAGAGGCCCCCAAGACGGCTCCCGACGGCGTCAGACGTGCCAGGAACCCACCAAGATTGCCGAAGTTGGCTCGAAGCTAGCCCAAGACGGCCCAAGAGGCCTCCAAGAGGGCCTCCAGGAAGGCCAGAAAAGGCCAGAAACATGTGTTTCTTATGTTTCTTGAAGATTTAGACATTTGCTTCTTTTCGGCCTTCCGACGGCCGAGACGGCCCAAGAGCCCCCAAAAATCGCCCAAAGATCGCCCAAGAGGCCTCCAACATGGCCCCAGAACGGCCCAAGAGGCCCCATCAGGGCCCCAAGACGGCCCCATGAGGGCCCCAAGACGGGCCAAGAGGCCTTTAAGACGCCCAAGATGGCCTCCAAGACGGCCCTGGAGCATTCCAAGAGGTCCTGCAAGAAGGCCCGAAAGGGTCAAAATGGCCTCCAGAAGATGACCTTCAAGATGCCCACGTGTTCCCCGAAGGCTTTCCAAACCGATTCGGGGAACACATGGTCCGAAAGCTTGGCAGGTCTGGCCTCAACGTTCGGCCACATAGGCGCTTCCAAAAAGGCAGGGGGCGGCGGTGATTCACCGTAGGCGTCTTCGATAACGCCAACGTTTCAATATGCGCTGATGACTCCTATCCGCCCCCGCATGCTGTTCCCAGATGCGCCAAGACAGCGCCGAGACGCACCGGCGCGACTCTGTTATATCCCATTTATGATAGAGAGGCTGGCGGCAGGGGGCGAAGCCCTTGCGGATAGCAACTTGCACTTGGCATGCTATGTTGTGCGTTTCGTCCCTCGGTGCCAGCCTGATGATACAGAAGCTTGAATGTCAAAACAGTCTTGCGGCATAAACAAAATATGCGCGATCGTGGAATAACTATTGCACTAGATCGCGCTGTTGGTTGTCCTATGGTTGTCCCGTAGCTGTCTATTTCATACACTAGCAGTGTATCTATCGATCTCACTGTCTCTCGGTCTCACTATCTATTGGCACCGCTACCTATCGATCGATCACGAAATCATTCTACGTTCTACGAACCTACCAAGATTAAACTCTATCGATCGGTCTATATGTAGACAGGACAACTACGAGCAACCTTGAGACACCCACGGGACAAGCACGGGGCAAAAATGGGACAACCGCGGGACAAACACGGACAACCACAAAGCAACAGCAAGACAACCACTGGACAACCACGGGACAACCACGGGACAACCACGCGGCAACCGCAGGACAATCACGAACAACCATGGGACAACCTCGGCATGACCAAGGCACAACCACGGGGCAACCGCGGGACAACCACTTGACAATCTTGGGACAACATGGGACAACCACGCGGTAACCACGGGACCACCGCGGGGCAACCACTCGACAACCGCGGGACAGCCCGGGGCTCACCGCCTGCCGACGGTGAGCAACACCTTATGGCGCCCTGCCCTGACAAGGCCAGGATGCCTTTCACCCTCGCGCAGCTTCGCCTCGCCCGCACGCCCGTCACCCACGACACGAATCCAGACCGAAACCGATGTCCGGGGCGGGGGACCCCATTTCAATTCGATCTCTATCCCCCAGCCTCCAACAAACGAAGCGTCAGCGAACCCAAAGCCCTGGGGTCTGGGACTAGGGATCCTTGATGCCTGGCCGGCAACCATGAGATGATGAACCAACAGCTGCTATGCCAACAGCTCATACCGCGCCCATCCTCCTCATCATCCGAATCATCATCTTGGCACGGCCGTCTCGGCTGAAGTCGGGCAGGCCGCAAAATCTACACGCTTGGCCCAACACACTTCGGCGCGCAGCCCTCTCCCGGCTGGCCAGGAGCGCGAGCACCAACGGGAACGTGCCAGGATAGCAACTTGGCATTGGAACTCTCTCGCCCTTTCCCTCTCGTCCAAACATGTTCGACGATCCCGGCCTCGCGCGCAGCGACGACGCGGAACGACCCCTTGAAACACCACAGAACTGGCGCGCGCGGCCAGGCCTTCAGACGCGGGACCCCAATGGACCGAACATCATACAAACATACACACACGGTTACTGACTGATTGTGCGCAACGCTGCCTCGCGCGTCTGGCCGCTTACGCGGCCATCGAATCTCCTGAGACGGACAAGCACCCAAAGGGCGGGAAACTTGACCACACATGCACACGCACGCGCGCACACACACACAAAACATGCACACACACACACACACACACACACACACACACACACACACACACGCACAAACACACACACACACACACACACACAACTACAAACACAGACACAGACACAGACACACACACACACACACCAACACACACCAACACACACACACACACAGTCGCGCACACGCACGCACGCACGCACGCACGCACGCACGCACGCACGCACACACACACGCACACACACAGACACACACACACACACACAGACACAGACACACACACACACACAGACACACACACACACACACACCGAGACAAACTCGTGGTCCTTGTTGTCCGCAAAGTCCAGCGCAAGGTCTGCGATAGAGTGCACGTTGCTCTCCACAGGCATCCGCTCGTTGTAGGTGAACCAGTGGCCCTCGCGGGCAGCTGCCCGCACCATGCAAAAATCTAACCGCACCGCGTGCTCAGCAGGACCAGAAGCTTAAGACATTGAGATGGAGAAGGAGGACACTGAAACCGAGGAATGAAACCGACGGTTCCCGATGAAAAAAGGGCACGCCCACAGACCAGGCGCCAACCGTTCCCGCAAGAAATATTGCATCACACGGATTCCAGAATGCCGACCTGTGCGGCCGCATGGCGTCGATGAGCCCTGGTCGCCCCGATCTGCATCCGGGCATCCTCTCTCCTCTTTTCTCCCAGTCCTCCTCCTCCTCCTCCTCCTTGAACCTCGTTTGGTATCTTCTCCGTTTGCTTTTGCTTCTCCTATGGGTGGAAGAGCTTTGTTTCTTCTTTACCTCCCTCCCTCTCCTACGTATCCTCCCCCTTCCTCCTCCCCCTCCTCCTCTTCCTCCTCCTCCACCTCCTCCTCCTCCTCCTCCTCCTCCTCCTCCTCCACCTCCGCATCCTCATGTCCTTCCTCCTCCTGGTCCTTTTTTCCGCATCCCTTCTCCGTCTTTCCCCCCCTCCCTCCCTCCCTCCTTCCGTCGTCCTCCTCATCCTCGCCCCTTTCTCATCCTGATCCTCCTCCTCATTCATCCACACTCGTCCTGCCCTAAATCCCCTCATCTTCCTCCTTCCTCCTGATCATCCCACTCGTCCTGCTCCTCCTGTTCCGCCTCCTCCGCTTTCTTCTCGTCCTCGTCTTCCTCCTCCTCCTCCTCCTCCTCCTCCTCCTCTTTCTCCTCTTCCTCCTCGTCCTCCTCGTCCTCCTGGACGATCTAGGGAGGTCCACAGTCCCACAGTACACGACTACGAACTAGATAAGGGAGCACCCACCCACTTCATCGGATGCTGAACTTTGGCGGCCTGCTGCAGCGCTAGCGCCTTGTCGCCGAGCGGGAGCCTGGCGATCGGCGAAGTTGGGCCAAACTCGAACCTGGTGTCTGGCAGCCTGCCCGCGAGGAGGGCCCCAAGTTCCTTGAATGTGGGATCAAGAGCGCATCTCTCCTTTAAAGCCAGGGCCTTTGTGGCCGAACAACCCCCGCACGCTACACTGAAAAGACAAAGGGTCACATGAGAGATCGCCCACGCAGCACGCAGAGAATGCTGGTTATACCCAGGGTTGCTGAGCAACCTGAGAAGAGGAGAATTCAGCCTGCCGCTGCAGCCGAAAGCGCGCCTGGAACTCACGCGTCTCGTACAGCATTCGCCTCTCCAACAGCCGCCATTCCAATGCGGAGTGCGGGGGTCTTTGGGGCCAAGCGAACCTCTGGGGCCCACGCTACCCTTATGTAGCTCCCGACGATATCTACCAGGGTGGGCAACCCAGAGAGAATCGAAGCCATGGCAGCGCACAGTGTACAACTGCGCTTAAGAGTGTGCTCAATTCTTTCAGCCTGCATTGGAGAGAAGTCGCGTAGCTGCGTTCCCTGGGCAGCCAGCCACTCAGCGCGCCTGTTGCCTCTGATCGCTACCAGCCCCCCGGGGCCCTCAGTTTGCCCCTCAGCCCCATGGGCCTTAAGTCCCCCTTCAGGTCAGCCAGCCCACTGGGAGATCAGCAGCGAGTTCGCGAGAACAAGTTATGCGAGAGAGCAGGTTGGGGATTACAGCATGTTTTAAGCGAAGCTAGCGGGCAGCTGGCAAGCCTCCTCCAGCATGGACAGCGCACGCCACGAGCGCGGCCGGCCCCCCCAGCCCCGGGCGCTTGGCCGAAAAATATTTGGAGCGGGCCCAAAATCCCACGCGCGTCTCCTTGGTCGCCCAACTCACAGACACCAAATCCCGCGCGCGAGCTCACCAAGCAAGGGCCTTGAGCACCTGCCACCAGGGTAGAGTTGAGCACCGCGGGCGCACTCAAACCTATCGCACGGTCCTGAGGCACCGCAGGCTCTGGGACATCAAGCTTAGGCAGCCAGGCTCGCGCGCACAAGAAACCTGCTCTCCTGCAGACAAGGCATCCGGGAGAATCCCAGGCGCGCAGGTTTCCGAACGTTTCCTGGCGGCAAACCTACGTTGCCAGCACTGATGGAATCCAGCGTCCGGCTTCTCAGCCGCGGGAACTGCCCCTGCCATGGCTCGCCTCAGGACAGCGACAGCACGAGGTGGCAGCTCGCGCGCCAAGCGAGGAACCTGGCCATGAGATCCCACCAAAGACCTCGTTCCTGGAGGGCAAGGGCCCCAGGGCAGGGCGGAGGTCGACAACTTCCTCGGCGGCGGCCTGCGCTCTGGGAAAGTTCATCCGGCAAACAAACCCCCTGGCAACATAAACATCGGGGAAAACGTCAAGTTCGATTTCAATACCTACGCGTTCTACCAGGATAGAGGAGCCCCCGAACGCCCAGCCCCCTTCCGTGACCAACACATTAGGGTCCACAATTGCCACCTTGCTTCACTTAGGACCATTGGCGGTTGGTCGGCGGAGTCTTTGGAGCACCTGCTGCAGCTGCACGAAAAAGCATTGCATGCACTGGGGAGAGACTGTCAGCCTGCCCAAGCTGCACGCCAGTTCGAGGGATGGTCGCTCGCCACCACTCCGCCGCATACCTAAGCACCATCACGCCGGCAACTTCCAGCGGGCCTCTGCTGTTGGACAACCCGCGAGCTAAATCCGCGTCAACCCCGCAAATCGGGACACCACCGGCCGCAGAAGCTAGAAGGCGCAAACTAATTACCAAGCGCGGGCGGAAATCATTCATGCCGCCTGCGCAAGTGGCCGATGGGATTGCATTAGAACCTAGAAGACAACCCTTACGTCCACTCTTAAAGCCTTTAAAATCTTCCCGGCTGGAGGTCGGCACACGCGAAGCCAACGCGTGGCTCGGGCGGGGCGGGCCCCGAGCGCCCTCGCCGATTCCCCGCGCGAAAACCAATTCTCAGATACGCAACCGAGTACCCCCCTTGGGCTCCGCGCTCCTTGCCAACAGCTCCCCCTGCAACTTCCAAGGCGCGATTGGATGGAGCAACCATGCGAAGTCTGTCCTCGGCGAGGGACAGCCCAAGCTCAGGGGCAATCGGATGACCGACATCACTGGGGCGCCGGGCAAGCCCCATCGCAAGGGCGACCAGATCCGCCCCCCACGCGGCGGGTTAGGTCATCGACACGAAGAAACATGGGCACCCTTCCGGAAAAGAGGGCGCCCTTCGGGAGAGAGGCCGAGCGCGGGCTTCAGAGCAAGCTTAGCCTCCTCTCACGCGGCAGGCGAAGAACCAGCGACATTCCTCGGCGGGCGCCCCCCCCCCCCGCCCGCATGCGAGCAGCGCCCCGTCGCGGAGACGGCGAGGCCACTTAGAACTGCGAAGCCTGACAACGAGACTTGCGACGGGGAAGTCGAACTGGCCAGCATAGGAAAAAGGCAACGCGCACGGGGCATGCTCATCGGACTGCATCAGGCCCCACATAACAGCAATAGGATGGAGCTTTTGGTCCCAGGCCCCTTCAGCAAGAGCTGCCTGCCTCCAAGCCGCGTCGGCCAGACTGCGGCGTTGGGCACGTGGACACTCAGACCCCGCTCCCTCGCGGCCCTGCCACCGACAGAGATCGCCCTTGCCCAGCTTGCCGCGCAGGCGAAAAACAGACGGGCAGTGACCAAGGGGGCACCGACCCCCCGAGGTCTCGCGCGCACGCGAGACGACGAGACGCTGGAGTTCGCGCGGGCCACAGCCTGTTGGGCCGATTACATGAAACAGCTCTGCGAGCACATCCGGAGACTGGTCCAAGAGCCCGAAGCGCCGCGGACGCCGCCCATCAGGGGTGCATGCGGTCCGTCCAAATCGCCCACCGATGGATCTGAGGACCTCCACCGAGGCGAGAAGACGGACAGGGACTGGCAATGGCCAAGCCTCGGACTGAGCAGGGCGAAACTCGGCCTTCCAGGTTTCCGCTCATGCCAGTTTTTCAACCCGCGCCCGAGCGGCGAGCGCGGCGCGCCCCGGCGTTTCCCTGGGGCGCCCAGGGCCCGAGACACCAACGGCCACGGCGGCAGGCACGCCACGGATGAAGCCGCGGAGGAGAAGCCGCGGGCATGACGCGCACCCCCCCCCCCCCTTTAGCATCAGCGCACCGGCCCGCCCATTCTTTCCGGCGGATCTGGGAAGCAGAACGAAGCATGCGATCGCGCATGAACAAGGCGAAACTTAGAATCTGGTCAGGCACACGCCCTGCGCGCCCAGCAGGCGCCCGAGCAAATGCACCGGCCCCCTCCCCCCCCCAAAAAAAAAACAAAGCGCCAGTGGCTGCCGCTCTCGCCCAAACCTAGCGGAACGGACCTCCGCGGAGGACCTCCGCGGACCAGGGCCCAAAAGAAACGGACGAAGATGTTCGCGAGGTCTGGGCGGCTTCCGACTTTCAAACCTCGATCACGCGGTGCCTTCACTGGGGGCGCCGGCTGGATAACCCGGCTCCGGGCCCCCCGGGGCCCGACGCTCCCGCGCCTTCGCGCGGGGGGCGTCTCGCAGCGGGGCAGCCCCTCACTGGAACTTTTCGGCCCACGAGGCCTGGCCCATGGTGCCCAGTGACATGGCGCAGCCCCCCATCAGCAGCGTCGCTCCATTTCTAAATCATCCAGAAGCGCAACGGCGGCCGACTCCGCATCCCGTCGAAAATCGAACTTCTCGCCAACGCCAACGAGGCCCGCGAAACTGCCGGGCGCCCGGCCGCGCTGATCGCACACCCGCGGGGGAAGCAACAGCCCAAATACACCTTACGGAAGGATATCCCGGCACTCGCAGGAAACGCGCACCTTCTGATCGGCTGCGCCGGCAAGCCCGAGCCAAACAGGACTACGCGGGGCGACGGGCGCATCCTGCGCGACACCAACTTTTGCAAGTAGGCCCAAGACTTCGTCAATCAAGCAGAAACCAAGTGCGATCATCCAATCGACGCGAGGGAGCACCCGCGCCCGCGCGGGTCACGCCGCACAACCCGGCCAAGGGAATAACAGCATCCAGCTTCTCTGGGAAAGCATGCCAGTCGCACTCTCATGCATAAGGGAACTGAGCATCGAGAACAGTGCCCCGGTTGTTCCAGGATCATGAAATTTCGCGGAGAGAAACATTCACCACGAAGAGGAAACAAGACCTGAGAAGTAACTCCCACAGGTCCTCGACACAGAGGAAACAGCGCGCACGCCGACCACGGACCAGTTAACCTCCGTCGCGCCGAGGCGGTGCTTGACGAGAATAAATACCCCTGCCGACGCGCGCCCTTGTCCGCGATACAGCAAGGCCCGCCACAAGAACGCCACCCAGTCTTTCGGAGCGCTGCCATGTCAGCTGTGAACCGATCATCAGTCACCCTCTGTTCTTGAATCATTGCAGTTTTCCCCAGTGAATCCAATATAGTTCCAATCGCGGTCCAATTCGCGCCATTGAGAACCCTCTGTTAGATGTAGAGATTACCTGCTGAATTGGCGATCCAGGCTTTGCCGAAACCTCCTGCAAAGTGAAGGGGCACCGATCGCGATGTTGAGCCTGTCCGCAAAGACCCGATCATCTGCGAAGTAGCCGCCCCGGCCCCTGGGCTGTCCCAGGCCCAGTGGGGCAATAAGGAAATCACCCTTCCCTCCAGCGATTCGACGCAGCAAGACCCCTCGCCTCTGGTCCTCGCAAGCCCAGGGGGGGGGGCTCTACCAAACTAGAGGCGGGCGTCGTTTGCTGCACCGTCTCTACGATCTGGGGGCCAGGATAGGATGAAGACGCGGCACCAGCTGCACACATCTGCGGAGCCGCTGGCCCCACCCGGGGCCATCCCAGGCCCGATGGGGCAATGGAGAACGCGTCCCTACCCCCAGAGACTCAGCGCAGCCGCGCAGGGCCTCCCGCCCCTGGTCCTCGCAAGCCCAGGGCAGGGCTCGAACAAGCCAGAATTGGGTTTCGTTTGCTGCACCGTCTCAACAATCCCAGGGCCAGGGTAGAGTGGCAGAGCAGCGAAAGTATTTGAAGTAGACGCGTAGCCCGCCATCCGCGCCCTTGGTGGTCTGAGCAATAGGGTTGGTGGCTGGTCTAGGTGCATGTCCACGTGTCTGCGCGATCGGTTGGGCCTTTTTCGTAAAACCTGTCAGAGGGTGCAGACGCGGGAGCTGAAGAACCTGAACCAGACCCAGGCGGCTCGACAACGCTTTGGTCATCATCTCCACGACACTTCTTGACGAGTCCAGCCGTCTGGTCGTCATGCTGCTGACGTAGAGATTCCGCCTGTGCTCTTCTCTTGCCAGACACAACAAAAGTTGCCTCTCGGTGTTTCTGCCGTCCACAAGCTCAGTGGGCCCAGAGATATCGTCGGGCCCAAAAGTAGCTCCACCTGCCCATCCAAAACTGCAGCCAAACTGAAACGTGTCGTAGCAACGGCTCGGGATTGGCCGATGCCTGCCGCGTGGACCTCCTGAACTGCTTGGCGATAAGTGTCATCATGCTGCTCAACCTGGCGCAAGACGTCCTTAATCTGGGTGGCCTGGTGTTCAAAATGCTGCTGGGGGTCTTTCGTACTGGTCAACCAACTTCCGCAACTTGTTGCCCAACTGCCTGAGTAACTGGTTTCGTTGGCTCGCTGCTGGGCTGGGACGTCTGGGGCAGCTGGCGTCGATTGGGCCAACGTGGCCCGATGCGCGTATGCCGAAGTCTGGTCACCCAGCTTGTCAGAGAACGAAATGACCGAGTTGATCTCGACAGGGGAGGGTGAAACCCCTCCGTCGTTGAAGGGCGAAGCAGCACTCTGGTCTGTGGCAGTGGCTGGCGCCCTGTTTGAGCCACGAGGCGTCTTCTGCCATAGAATATTGTGGTCAGGCGCGGGCCCGACATCTCGCCAACTGTTCCCACAATGCGTGCACCATGTCCACGACCATTTGTTCCGAGAACACCCGCACGACCCACAACGCCAAGCTCCAACAGGCTTGCCGCCTCTAGAAGGCGCCATGGTACCGCCAGGGACCCTGGCAAAGTCGCTGTTATGAACCAGAGTTCCTGCAGGAGCTCACCGCTTGCCAAAAACTCGTCTAACCTGGAAAACGAGGGATGCTGTGGGAGCCGTCTTCTCCCTCTTGCCAAAAGGTCAGGTCCTGAGCCGAACCGCTAGGGACTTGAGCCAAAATGGCTACGCCCTTCTCCTCCTCCTCCTGATCCACCTCCTCCTCCTCCTCCTCCTCCTCCTCCTCCTCCTCCTCCTCCTCCTCTCCATCCTCATCCTCCTTCTCACCCATACTCCTCCTCCTGCTCCTCCGGCCTCCTCCACGTCCACATCATCACCATCATCACAATCACCACCATCATCAGCGTCATCATCAGCAGCAGCAGCATCATCAGCATCAACAGCATCAGCATCAGTATCAGCATCATCATCATCATCATCATCATCAGCAGCAGCATCATCATCATCATCACCATCATCATCATCATGAATCATCATGATCATCATCATCATCATCAGCATCATCATCAGCATCATCATCATCATCATCAGCATCATCATCATCATCATCATCATCATCATCATCAGCATCATCATCATCATCATCATCATCATCATCATCATCATCATCAATATCATCATCATCATGATCATCATCAGCATCATCATCATCGTCATCACCATCAGCATCAGCAGAATCAGCATCATCATCAGCATGACCAGCATCACCACCATCACGATCATCATCATCATCAGCATCATCATCATCACCATCATCATCATCATCATGAATCATCATGATCAGCATTATCATCACCATCATCATCATCATCATCATCACCATCATCATCATCATCATCAGCATCATCATCATCATCATCATCATCATCACCATCATCATCATCATCATCATCATCATCATCATCATCATCATCATCATCATCATCATCATCATCATCATCATCATCATCATCATCATCGTCGTTATCGTCATCGTCACCGTCATCAGCAGCAGCAGCAGCAGAAGCAGCCTCCTCCTCCTTCTCCTCCTCATCATCATCACGATCAGAATGAGCATCATCAGCAGCAGCCGCAGCAGCAGTAGCAGCATCCGCCAGCATCGCAAACGTAAACACCATCATCATCAGCAGCATCATCACCATCGCCGCCATCGTCGGCATCGTCATCATCATCAGCATCATCAGCATGACCAGCATCATAGTTATCATCAACGACGAGATCATGATCATCACCACCACCACCATCGACAGCAGCATCATCATCATCAGCAGCATCATCATTCAACACCATCATCATCAGCATCATCATCAGTAGCATCAGCATCATCAGCATCAGCATCATCAGCATCATCAGCAGCAGCATCAGCATCATCATCATCATCATCAGCAGCGGCAGCATAATTCTCAACATATCTATCAGCTCAATTGACATCATCAACATCGTCAACGCCGTTGACATCGTCGTCCTTACCGTGATCAGCATCAGCATCAGCATCATCATCAGCATCATCATGAGCATCATCACCGTCGTCATCGTCCTCATCGTCATCACCTTCAGCATCAGCATCAGCATAAGCATCATCAGCATCATCAGCATCATCATCAGCATAAGCATTATCATCAGCAGAATGATCATTAGCATCAGCGTCAGCATCATCATCATCATCATCATCATCAGCATCATCATCATCATCATCACTAGCAGCATCGTCGTCATCATCATAATCATCATCATAAGCAGCAGCAGCAGCAGCAGCATAAGCATCATCATCAGCATCAGCATCGGCATCATCATAACAACCAGCATCATCGTCAGCAGCATCATCGTCATCATCGTCATCATCAGCATCATCACATCAGCATCATGGTCGTCATCATCATCCGCATCATCATCATCAGCAGCAGCATCATCATCATCATCAGCATCATCATCATCAGCATCATCATCATCATCATCATCATCATCATCATCATCATCATCATCATCATCATCATCATCATCGTCATCACCATCATCATCATCATCAGCATCATCTTCATAATCATCGGCAACATCAACATCATAGTTACTCAGGATCCCTCCACGTCATCCCTCCTCCTCATCCTCTGACTCCTCATCCTGATCCTTCCCCCCTTCCTCCTTCCCTGTTTGCCTCTTCAACATCCCGCCCCGCACGCCCTTGGCCCCACCTGGGTCACCTCCAGGCGCCACATCGACCCAGCTCGACGCTACGCCACCAGCCCAGAATACGTTGGCCTGCTCTTGCTGACGGAGTAAAGGCGGAAGGAAATCAGGACGACGAGGAGGAGGAGAAAGAGGAGGAGGACGTGGACCAGCAGGAGGATCAGGACGGGGGGCAGGAGGAGGCCCGGGACGAGAGCGAGCAGGGCCAGGAGGACGATGGCAGGGGAGCGAACGAGACGCCGGCTGCCCCGCAAACGCGGCACCCCGTGCCTCGTTGCGCACCCCATCCCAGGCCGCGCGGCAGCCGCAGGCGCCTGCGCCTCCACGCGAGCGTGGTCGATGAGCGTGCGGGCGTCGGCTGTCAGGCCACTCATTGCGCAGCCTGGGGCCAGCTGGGCGTACGATGCGGATGGGGAGCACGGACATACATATCTAGATATATAGGCCTATACATCTATGTGTGTACATGCATATAGTCAAACTCTTGGCGTCGCGGCCACACGCCCGGCGGCGCGGCGTAGAACGGTCGGAGAACCGCGCGCATGGGCCGGGCTCACGCGGCGGGGAAACGCACACACAAACACACACACACACACACACACACACTTTCCGTCGGCGGCTAGGCAGAATGTCTGCGCTGGCGGGTGGAGCAAATGCAGGGCATACAAATGAGAATTACGCCGCAACGCACGTGAAGACGAGTGGGAACGCCCGGCGCGGGAAGAGGGGAGACAAAGGCCGGGCCCGCTCAGAGCGGGGCCCGGCGGCGGCAGGGCAACGGCGGGACGGCGGGGCGGCGGCCGCGGGGCAGCCGGGGGGGGCAGCAGCCAGAGGCAGCCGCGCGAGGCGGGGGGGAAACAGGCCCAGGCGGTGCTGGGGAGGGGCAGCACAGCAAGGCGGCTGAGCGCTGAGATCGAGTCGACCTCCCAAGCGACAGAGCAGCCAGAGAAGACCACCTCATGGGAGGGTCCGGGGGGGAGCTGGGAAGGGACCAGCAGGCGGAGCTATACGAAGCGCCGAGATCCACAGACCTGCGAGGCGCGGGGGATGGGCGGCCCGGATACCTGGCAAGGAATCGTGGTGGGCGTTGCAGCGAGAAAGCAAGCCAACCGGCTAAGCCGGCACGAGGACTGTGGGCTGGCCTGAAAACCAAGCAACATGGTGGGGGCCGCTGGCTGGGGGGGCGGCCAAGGCCAGCCGGCCCCGAAGAGGGGGGGGCCAGACAGCCAGGGTGGGGGCAGCAGGCGGGGCCTGCCCAAAAAGCTTCAGACAGCCGGCGATCCGACCTGCCGAGGCAGGGGATGCAGCGGCGGGGCAAGGGCCCACCCAGGCGAGGGGGGCGGCAGCACGGGGGGCGACCGGGGAGGAGGCGCGCGGCAGCCAACGGCGAGCGGCAAGACCAGCCCGCCGAGGACAAACGCAGCGGCCGCTGCCGGAAGGGCAAGGCGCGGGCGGCGCGGCGCGCCGCGGCCGTGGGCGCTGGAGGGCCACAGCCCCGCGGCGGGGGGGCAGGGCAGGCGGGCAGAAAAGCGAGCGCAGTACACCAGGGGGGGCCGAGTGCGCACGGGGGGGAGCACCAACCTCCGCCTCCGCCTCCGCCTCCGCCTCCGCCTCCGCCTCCGCCTCCGCCTCCGCCTCCTCCTCCTCCTCCTTAAGGGTGCAAGGGGGGCGGAGAATGCACCGAGCAGGTGCAGCAGCGCGGCGGGGAGCCGGCGGCCCCGCGGGAGGGGGCCGCCAAGCAGGGCGAAGGGGGCGGAGCGCGGCGGGCAGGCGCGGGCGACGGCCAGTGGTGGCAGCAGCCCGGCGCGCACGGGGTCTGCAGCGCAGGGGGCCTGGCTACTCGAGATTTCGTAATAAAGGGAGGGGGGTCTCATTTCGGGGGGGGTCTTTTCCAAGCTATCTTGGAGGGCCTGTGGGGGTCTGGGGACGATGATTTGGAGGGTTCTCCCACGGGGGAGGTCTGAACTGGCTTGTCTTGGAGGGTCCAGACCTCCTCCCTTTTATTACGAAATCTGGAGTAGCCAAAGGCGGCCCAGCCAGACGGGGGGTAGCGCCGCACAGGCACGGGCGCAAGTGGACAGTCGTGCCCAAGGCGGGGCGCGCAGCGCCCGAGTGGGAGGGGCGAGGGGAGCGCACAAGGATGCTCAGAGCACGTCGGACCCCAGCAAGCCGCTGCCAGCGATGACCGTGAGCCCCAGACCACCGCTGACGCGAGGGGTCGTTGCTGGACCGGGGAGATTCAGCAGGACGTTTGCCTTTTTCCTGACGGGGAGGGCCCTTCCCTTTGCCTTTGGAGCCCTGAGCGCTGAGCCTCCTCTTCTCCATCTCCAGCTCGCAGGAGGCGCCCCGATCGACGTGAATGCGCTCGTTGCGGCAAAGCGTGCGGACGTCGAAATTGGACTGGATGGGCTCTGACACGAAATCTTGACAAAAGTCACGGGGGTGCCGGCTAGGGTCCTTGGAAGATCCGTGCCCGAATCTGTGGTCACATATGGCGTTCCAGCCAATGGTCAGCATGGGGCCACACTCTTTCTTGAGGGAGGTGATCAACTCCTGCCAGGTATCCTCCCGACTGGCGGCGTAATTCCAGCAGGGGTGCCAGCGAATGTTCTGTCGCGGCTTGCGGTACAACATGTCATCGGCGTTATGATAGGTGGGTGTAGTTTTGCGGGAATCGACGTGCGATGGGGGGGGTCAGCCTGGCGCCAAGGCGGGACGCGCTCCGCCGCATCGCTCCCGTGATCCCTCCTGGAAGCCCCTGGACTACGCTGTTCATCGGCACGGGGGGTCTTACGCACATGTTCGTCCTCTTTGCCCCCAGAGGCGCCCGTCGGACTGCTCGGCATGCAGCACCTGCCCGCGCTCAGGGCTAGGCGCTGGAGGCTTGTCTCCGGGTCGCTGCAATGAACCTCGCGGGCTGCGCGCGGGCTGTGCCGCGCCGCGTCGTTGCCCAGGTTGGCGGAGCTGTCCGGGGGACGCCGTTCCTGGTCGCCGCTCCAGTCGTAGCGGGCTGAGTTGTGAAGCGAGAGCGTGGCGCTGAGGGCGGGTCGGGGAACTGCTGCCGAGCCGCCTGCGGACCGTCCCTCGGGGATCGCTGGGCGCGTCGATCAGCCGCGCACGCCCGCCCTCGCTGCTGCCGTGGGGTGACGCGCTGGGCCTCACTCCTTGGGGGCGCTGGAGGCAGGGGCAGTCCGAGTCCGCGTCTCTCGGCAGGGCACACAGCGGGAGCGTTGGGCCCACTGGTCCCGCCGTCCGTCCCCGCCTCCTTGTCCTGACGGTGGGCAGGGGTGCCGCGGGCCGGGGCGCTGCTACTGGCAGACGAGAGGGCCTGCTTCCTTCGTGCGGCAGCTGCCCGAAGCCCGGCAACGTGTGGGTCCCGAAGGCTCCTGATGCTCTTCGAGCTCAAGTAGCCAAGCAATACTTCCTGGCTGTACCGCGCGGGGTCACGACCTCTCTTGCTGGCCTGGGGGTCGTGCTTCAGACGGTGCGCGTCCCATTCGTCGGGTCCGATGGGGCACTGGGAGGAGTCGTGGCGCCTTTGGCGGTGCAGGTGACTGACCAGCTGCTCCAGGGAGGCGTGCCTACCGTCCCATCGGACACCCTCGGGGAGCCCTGAGGGGGGAACGGCGCCGCCGTAGATGGTGGAGAGGAATTGCTGGCAGCAGGACGCAGGCCAGGCCCTGGGGTCGCCAGGCGCTCCTGATTGATTTCCTGACCTGAGGAGGGAGGAGCCCTCGTGCTCGAACGCCCAATTCCTCCAGCGCTCGTCGACCTGGGGGGATAAGGAGCGGGCATAGGCGACCATGATGTGAGCGATGGTGTTGTCCGCCCTCCTGGCTGTGGGCTCGGGGTCGACGTGCCCGACGGCTTCCAGCGAAGCGATCTCCCTTACCTTGAGGGGCGGGCAGGTTTGTGGGTCGACCGCGGGGAGGTCGTCCAGGAGACTGGCGGGAAGCCGTGGGGGCGGAGTCGGCGGCCTGTCCCGCACCTCACCGCCAGTCCTTCCAGCCGAGAAGGGACGGTCGGGTTTGGCCAGCGGAGGCGTTGGGGGGCCTGTGGTTGCCTGGGCGATGGTGATCAGGCGACGGGCTGGGGCGATGGTTTGGTGGCGGGGGTGGGAGAGCGGCGAGGATCGCCGCTGCTGGGGCTGGACGGGCGCCCGCGCGGGGACAGCGTTCGTCTGCCCCGCGGTGCAGCTATAGCTGAGGCGCGCCGGTGCGCCCTGCGCCTGGGTGGCCCACTGGCGGGCACTGAGCTGGGACTGCCGGAGCTGCTGGGGGGCTGTCGGCGGGCCGGGCTGTGGTCCTGCTCGGGTCGGGCGAAAGGGGGGGATAGCAAAGGGGGGGGGGGGGGGAGAATCAGCTCGCGTAGTTAGCTGATTTTCCCGGCGCCTCCTGGCTCCGGAGGCGGCTATGTATCGAGGAATGGGCCCCTCGGTGGAGCCGAAACCAGCTGCACGCAGCAGATTTCGTAACCCCCCCTTTCCCAATCCCCCCCTTTCGTCCGGCCCGACCTGCGGGCGACGCCTCCGCGATGGCGGGGGCGGGGGGGCAGGTAGGGCGGCGGGCAGCTGCGGAGCTTGCCGGGGCGCTGCATCCCGCGGGCCCGTGGCCCCAGGTCCGTTGCTGCCGTCGTCCGGGGGGGAGAGCCTCAACGGGTCGTCCTCACCGTCGGGTGCGCTGAATGATGGCTACTGGCGACGATCCTTGGATGGAAGGTGAACACTCTCACACACACACACACACACACACACACACACACACACACACGCGCGCACGCACACACACACACACACACACACACACACACACACACACGCGCGCGCACACACGCGCACGCACAAGTCATACGCCAAAGGCAAGTGGACGCTGACAGTACTGCTCAACGCTGCGCTTGACACATGCGCTGATCATGCACAAGATCAAAACTCAGATTGGCACGAAATACTTCCCTCTGTACCATGGTCGTCCACGCATTGCACGGACGTCCACAGCGCTGATACACCGCTGGCTGCCAAGCTAGGGGCAGCCAAAAGCGGAGGGAAGCTCGCGTTGACCTTGCTGCTGGCGTGACTGCGGCGTCGCCACTCTCGACGGGCCCCATCGACGAGCGCACCAGAGGGAAGGAGGCATTGTAGGGAAAGGAGAGCGATCAGGAAATGCTTCGGCTTCGGAAGCTGCAATAAGACCAGAAGGAGGAGGAGACTGCACATACATATATCTGGGAGAGGCTTATACCATGAGTTGTGTACGTGGGGTCTCCCTGACTGATTTCTTCTTCAGGGTGGATCATTAACGGGCTTCTCATTTCAACGGGTTCGGGCCTTCAACTAGGTAATCGTATAGGTGTTTCACCAGGACCCCCTGTCGGGCCTTCCCATGAGAGGTGTACTAGGCTTTCCACTGGGCTTTCGACACGGCCTTCTATAAGATTTCCTACGATGCCCTCCACAAGCCTTCGACTAGATCTCCGCATGCGTGTTCTACAAGTTTGATGACGGGCATTCGAGTAAGCGTTGCACCGAGCCTATGTCATACAATGCTGCCTACGAGGTATTGTAGAAGGCCTCCTACTGCACCTTCGAATCCCACCAGCCCTTTGGGCGTGAGTGGTTTAGAGAGCCCGCTCTGTCCTCAACCCCCCTTCTTCCCCTTCGGGGAGGGGTTTACCCCTCCCCCTACCCCCTCCCCCTGGGCCTGGAGAGGGACCCCCGCGGGTGGTCAGAGGGGTCTTTTCGACTCCTGGGAGGGCTAAAAAACGACGATCCTCACGAGGATTCTGGCCCCGACGGGGGGAGGGAGTTTGGCCCCTCTGCTCGTCTTTGAAGCAGAAATCATTGATTTTACTACGGTTTTGGCCCCATTTTGGCGTCCTGAGGGGGCCGCGCTCATCTTCCCTCATAGCAAAATCATTGATTTTACTAAGGTTTTGGCTCATTTTGTCCTTCTCAGGGGGCAGCGCTCCTTTGCGCTTCTGAGGAGGTCGCAAGAGGCCCCAAGATGGCCCCAAGAGGCCCCCAGGAGGCTCCCAAGAGGCCTCCAAGAGGCCCCCCAGAGGCCCCCAAGCGGCCCCAAGAGGCCCCCAAGAGGCCCCCAAGAGGCCCCCAAGAGGCCTCAAGAGGCCCCAAGAGGCCCCCAGGAGGCTCCCCAGGGCCCCCAAGAGGCCCCCAAGAGGCCCCAAGAGGCTCCAAGAGGCCCCCAAGAGGCCCCACGAGGAGCCCGAACGACTCACACCAGGACGAGGGGCCCGAACGACTCACACCACGAAGAGCCCGAACGACTCACACCACAAGGAGGGGCCCGAACGACTCACACCAGGACGAGGCGCCCGAACGACTCACACCACGAGGAGCCCGAACGACTCACACCACGACGCGGGCCCCGAACGACTCACACCACGAGGAGCCCGAACGAGTCACACCAGGAGGAGGGGCCCGAACGACTCACACGAGGACGAGGGGCCCGAACAACTCACACCACGAGAAGCCCGAACGACTCACACCAGGACGAAGAGCCCGAACGACTCACATCACGAAGAGCCCGAACGACTCACACCAGGAAGAAGGGCCCGAACGACTCACACCAGGACAAGAAACCCCAAACGACTCAATCCACGAGGAGCGCTTTCTCTCCCTCCTCCTCCGCCTCGTCCTTCTCCCGCTCCTACCACAAGGAGGATGTACAAGGAGGCGGGAGGAAGGAGGAACAGGGGAGATATGCGGGGGCAGGCGGAAACACGCCTGAAAAACACGACTGTCGGCATGCTTCGCGAGAGTTGCTGTTTTGAGATGGGCTGGTGGGGATACGCGAAGCGTAAAGAATTAGCCTTACAGCTACCATGTTTCATCTCTGGCATGAGTTGAGTACTACACATTTGCATGTCGCAAAGCTTCGCTCTCGACTTTCCGCCAAGCATTCCACTCAGCGTCCTTCAATCCCCACGCGTCACGTTGACAAGCTTTCTACAAAGCCTGACAGCACGCCGTCTTGTAGTCCTTCCTGGAAATGGGCCTCGCCCATACTGTGCAAACGTGCTTGCTTGGTCCTTCTTCCATGTGCCTCAACGATGCTTTGAACAACAAATGTGCTGTCAATGTGCTATGTTGCTGCATGTGCTGTCCTCTCCTTCGTTCGGAGTGGACCGCACCTCGGTCACCGAAACAGGAAGTAATCAAAAAAATGCTAGAGACTGATATGCGGTCCTTACCTTCCAGCACTACCGTAGGCCGCACTCACCGGGACAACTGTCACGGGCTACACTGACATCAAACTGCACCCCCAATGTACGGCAACGTGCGATAGACCAGGAATCCCGGTAGAACAGCGGGTCGGAGGCCCAGAAACAGTTAAATTCCATGCTTCAGAGCCCACTCTGGCGGCTAAGACCTCCAGTCTTCTGGCTCTGGAGCCTCTTGGTGGATTCAAGACCCCCCGTTAGCAGTGCCCACAGGGAAAGCTGGCATAGAAGAGGAAAAAAATGCGTAAACATAAACTGTTGGCGCTCCGCGCAGATTTCTTGGATCTGCGCTGGACCCCTCCCTGGCGAGCGGAGCGCGCCAGGGGCGGCGCCGGAGGCGCCGCCAGGGGACCCAGCGTGGATCCAAGAAATCCGCGCGGAGCGTCAAAAGTTTATCTTTATGGCGTCTGTTTCTCTTCGATGGCAGGCGGGGGGGCGGACCCATGTGCTCGTCGATCTCATAGATCTTCTCGATGGTGCTGGGGTCGATGAGCGGCGACCTCGGCCCAGAGGCAGCGTCACACTGCAGATACGGCCCAGCGAAGCTGCCACTATTATCACACCCCGACACGACCTGTGGAGGGCCTGGGGCCCTGGGCCCGCCCCGACAGGCCTCCGCAGCATCCAAGAAACGCTTCTCGCATCCAGCACGCGCCAGCTGGGCAGCGAAGCTGGAACAACGCCCAGCTGCTACCCTTTGAAACCCTTGGAAATCTCGAGCGCTAAACGAACTGTCTTTCACCTGGCAATGCGGATGCATGGAGAGACCATGGTAACAAATGCACTTGGTCGCCGATGGAGTTATGACAAAGCCTCGCACAGTCGGGGCGCCAGGCAAGCGAGAAACGACGAAATGCCAACGTGGCCCCACGATTTGCTACCCAAGGAGTCGAGGAAGATGAGGAAGATGGGAGGGAGCCCAGACCTGCAGCAACTGGACATTTTGTCTGTTGCCCCGTGGAGCGAACATGGCAATGCGATCCATGATCTGATCTGAAGCACCGTGCTCGGGCGGTCATATTGGTAGTGCCAGGGCGGTCATATTGCCTGCGTTTCCTTCTGTCCTCCCCCCAGCGATGCCGAAGCAACTCGACAGCTCCGAGCCGCAGGACCCCCGAACGATCGACCCCATCCCCAAGTCGTAACCTGGTCAAGCCTGACCGGACAAGAACGGGAAGAGTCCTTCTGTGTCCTGGGCTTATGAAATATCCTACGTTCTTGGTATGCGCTGCGCAAGTCAGTCGTGGCGTGCGAGCGTTTGCGCGTGCGCGTGCGTGCGTGGAAAATGTGCATGTGTGTCCGTGCGTGGTGGTTTGCAGCACCGCTGTGTTGTCCCGTACTGCTCTGCCGTGCTCCTGCGGTCTGCGTGAACGTATGTTGCCTCCCTGTGTGCGTGTGTGCGTGTGTGTGTGTGTGTGTGCGCGTTGGTGTTTGTGTGTGTGTCTGTGTGTGTGCGTGTGCGCGTGCGTGTGCCTGTGTGTGCATGTGCCTGTGTGCGTGTGCCTGTGCGTGCGGCTGTGCGGATAAATGTTCTGGGTGTTCTGCCGTGTTCCTGCGTGTTCTGCCGTGTTCTTATGTGTTCTGCCATTCTCCTGTGTGTTCTGCCATGGTATTGCTCAGCCGTGTTCCTATCCTGCCGTGTTCCTGTGTGTTCTGCCGTGCTCCCGCGTGTTCTGTCGTGTTCCTGCATGTTCTGCCGTGCTCCCATGTGTTTTGTGTAATCTGCCGCGCTCCTCCACCAGAGCTCGCCAGACTTGAGCCAGCGAAGCACCAGACGCTGAACTCCACGGTTTCCGAGGTCACAGTGGGGCCCGCACCTGGAATTCATAAGAGCCATAACCCGGAAGCCACGCTCATGGAGAGCTCCAGTAAGGTTGGCTGCCCCCGCGAAGAGCTCCAAGAACGCGCCACGAGGTGGTCGAGACCTCGAGGGCCCCGAATTACGCCCAAGACCTTCACGGGGGCCATGACGACGCCCAAGAAACCCATGCAGCACAAGACCTCCTGCGGATCCCTCGCGCAGACCGTCATCTTGTCCAAAATGTCCGAAGGGGCGCCGTCGAATCCCGAATCCGAACGTCTCGAACCGACTGGAACCGATCTCCCCCGCAATCAGGCAAAGGGAAGGACGTGGGATGATGGAAGGAAGAAGCTGAAGACGCATGGGTAGGAACACTTGTAGCTTTCCGGCCGCACGAGCTCGGCCACACTCCCTTGGATATGAAGCCCTCTCTGGGCGTCGGGCCGCGCCACCAGCTCGCGGCGGCCGCGCTGGGTCGGCGCCATGAGAGCCCCTCGCCCTCGACAACGCCCTGCGCGCAGGACACCTCGGTCAGCGGCTCGGCTTCCGCGATCCGCGACGCCGTTGATGCCAGGAACGCGCCGAGGGCGCCAGCGAATCTCGCACCCGGGCACACCGCCGCAGCGCGTCTGCACTGCGCCAGCAACTCAAGATTGGCGGCCCTGCCCCTCTCAAAGGCGAGGACCGACAACACGTTGCCACGCAGACTGAGGATCTCCTTGCCATGGAAGGCAACGTCGGCGGCGGCCCTCCACAGCGGCGCGACCGCGGCGCGGGCCTCAAGTGCGCGGATCCGCCCCGGGCGCCGCCACGCTCCCCTCCGCCGCTCGACCCAGCGGCCAGGGCCCGGCAGCGCGTCCGCCAGCGGCTCGGGCGGCGCCCCGACCCCCAGGCCCCAGCTCCACTCGCCGCCGCTTCGCCGCAGCATGGCGCAGCTTCGGCGGGGTCCGCAGCGGCAGCGGCTCCGACTGGTCAGCAACCCGCGGCACGGCCCTCGTAGAGCTCGTCGTCGGGCGCAACCTCCGCCTCTGCGGCGACGAAGCGCTGCCGCTCGCGCCACTGGGCGGTAGCCAGCACCTGCCAAGGCCCCAGCCTTGCCTCGCACACCGCGTAGCCCTGCAGCGAGCTGTCGGCGGCGAAGGCGACGCCCGACGGGACGCGGCAGAGGTCGACCTCCCCCAAGAAGACGAGGCCCGCCGCAGTCGCGAGCTCCCCCAGCACATCAGCAGGCAGTCGGGCCACGGGCGCCAGCTCGCCGTCGCCGATGAACGCGCAGCAGGCACCGGGCACGCTGCGCCCCGGCCGCAGGACCTGGACCGAGAAGTAGCGCACTGGGCGACCGACGATCTGCCGCGGCTGCCAGCGCGCCGGCCAGGGCCCCCGCAGCACGCGGCGCAGCGAGAGGTAGCCGCCACGCGCGCTTCGAGGTGCGCCTGAGCTCCCCCTCGCGCCCGTCGAACACCATCTCCAGGATGGCCAGTCCCAGCTGCGCTCGCCCCAGCTCGTGCCAGCGCAGGCCGCGCCTGTCGAGCTCCTCGGTGAGCTCTCGTCGAGCCAGCCGTTGATCGCCGAGGCGCTGAGCGAGACGAGGTTCCCGTTAACGACGCACGGCGCCCTGACAACCGACTGCCCGACGAGGGTCGGACCACGGGCCTCGTCAAGGCACCGGCCGTCGCGCGGGAGCCGGGCCGCATCCATCACGTCGACAAGAACCTCGCGGCAGATCCAGAGCGCCCCGCTCCACCCCGCGGGCAGCGCAGCGAAGCGCGGCCAGATCGGCCCGTCTCGGGGATCTCCTGACCGGATCAATCCAGACCCGGGTCAGCAAGAACCCACAAACTGCAATGCAGGACAAAACTGCCGCGCAGGGCTTCGCGAACCCACGTCAGCCAATATGCGCGGCCGCCTCGCGGCCACGAGCGGCTCGCTAACCCGGGTCCGCCAGAGGGGGTCTTCGCAGGATCCTGGGGGATCTGGCGCCCTGGCTGACCCCCGGCTCCATTGACCCTCGTCTCTTCAGCCCGACCGTCGGGGGCCACGCGCACCAGGCGCTTGAGCTTCTCACCATAGATCGCGTCGACCCCGAGCTCGTCGGCCGTGACCTGGACATCGAAGCACATCCAGCTCCCCCCGGACGGGTCAGCAAACCGGTGGAAACCGCCCATGAGGTCCGCCGAGCAAGCGCAGAGCGACTCGACTCGTAGCAGCCGTCGAGGTCGGCAAGGCCCCCGGGGCTCGCGTCGATCGCGCCCAGACGGTTGATCGATCGAAGCGCCTCGCCAGACGCCAGCACCGCGCGCGGGGGCAACTCGCGGAGCTGGTTCGGCTCTGACGCAGGCCCTGCGCCGACGGCGGCCGCCCGCCAGCCCGCGAGCGGCGAGGCGTCGAAGGAGGTCGGCGAGGCGCCCGCGGTTCCGAGGGGCTCGAGGATTGAGCAGCGGATCCCAGCACAGCTCGACGATGTCCTCCTCCTCAGGAATGGCGGCGACAGGACGCGCCACGTCCGACCCGAAGTTGTCGGGCACCTCAGCGACGTGCTGCGGAGCGATACGTCGAAGCTGCCGAGGTCGATCCTCAGGACTTCGTCAGAGCACATTGAGTTTGTCAGCGCCATAGTCACGACGACTAGACCATTCACCCATGTTCGAGTACTGAATCCTGCACGTGAGGAGCTCATGCAGGGCTCCAGCTGAATCCATGCCCTTCGGGGGCTCGCCGAAGCCGCGGACGCGACGTCGGACTCGTTCGATGACCGACTCCTGAGCGGTAGACGGCCTCTGCTTGCATGGCGCTCGGGGATCGAGACGCCCACCAGCCCGCGCGGCCGCCAAAGCGCCGAGCGCCCCCATGGCCTCGAGAGACCGAGCAGCACGCTTGGCCAGATGCCGAGGCAAAGCGGCACGTTCTCCCCGGCGAGGCTGACGAAAGAACCCCTCGCCTCGAGAGAGGGGGGGGAAACCTGCGGACTGCGCCCAACCCTCGGCGAAAACCCCCTCGGAGGGTTGCCCGGCTCGAAGCGCATCCGCAAGGCGCTGGTCGAACAGGGCGAGGGCGGGCCGGGCGGAGCGCCCAGCCACATCGGCGCCACCATGGCGCCGTCGACTCTGATCCTTCCCAGACCCCGGGCCCTTGGCCTTCGTCTTGGCCTTCGGGTCCGGCTTCGCGGGCCTCCCATCGCCGTTCAACCTCTCGCACTTCTTCGCCTCCGACTCCTGCTCCTCGCAGTGCTAGCGCCCCTGCTTGAGAATGATCCCCGGGCGCGCTGCCCCTGGGCCACGAAGGCGTCGAATTTCAAGGTCACCACCCCGCCGCTCTCGTCCAGGGAGCTGCTCGTCATCGGGCCACGGCCCTCGAAGCTCGGGCGACGAGTCGACGAGGGCACCGTGTCACCGCACGTTGAATCTGAAAGACACGGCGCCCCACCAACTCGAACGAAGCCAGGTTCGATGCGCCCAGGAAGTCGAAGGTCACGGCATGGCGCAACGCGTTCAGAAGTGCCGCATCTCCAGCGAGACGCCCGCGTTCTGCGAGACACCCGACTCCTAGACCCAGAACCCCCAGCACGACGCGAGCGCGAGCCCGGTCGCCAGCACCGCGGCCAGCAGCTCGGGGAGGGCCTTCGGCCCACAGAACGGCCAGTCGGAGATCTCGAGCGGATTCATCCTACCCGGCGCCTCCGAGAGCATCACCTGATGACCTGACCCGCGACGCGAGAGCGACGAGATGCGAGGGTCCCGTCCAGGCCCCCTCCTCTTCTCCGCGCGCCAGTCCTCCTCGTCGGCCTCCTGGGCATTCTTCCTGGGCATTCTCCACCGAGACCCATCCCTCAGCCTCGCTGATCACCGCGATGCCAACGCGTCGCGATACATCAATCGCTCTGGGTTGCCCGACACCTGCAGGTCGAGCTTTTTGCCAAGTCGGGCGACCCCGGGCCAGAGACGGTCCACCGCGGCAAGGTAGCCCCAGGCGGAGCAGCGGGGGCGGTCATGCCCATCACGATGGCGAGACCGCGCGCCTCCACACGAAGCGCCTCGATGTCCTCGTCGCTCTGGCCCCCGAAAGCATACACCTGGCCGCGAACCCTGGCAGGGAAAGCCGCCGCGCGGCGGAGTGCCACGACCAGGTGCCAGCTGAGGTCGAGCACGAGCACCTCCCCACCTGGGCTTGCCGCCACCCAGACGCCAGGGCTCAGCTGCACCAACAGGAATCGGTGGTGCCACCTAAAACGGTCGTCGTCGTCGAATTTCACGCATACCTGCGACCCCGGCACATCGAGCGTGCGTTGGGCCATCTGGCCCCCGAGCTAGATCAAGCGCGAACTGCTCGAAAGCGAGGCCGCGCGCCGCCCTCGGTCGCCTCCGAATCCTCGACAACCAGCGCGACGGTCGAGCCGCCCTCGGCGCGGGGCGCGACGAGCCCCGCCGCTCGCGCGGCGATCCAGCCAGAAGCCCGCAGCAGCCCAGCGCCTCCACAGCCTAGCAGCAGGCCAGCGGCCAGGGCGGCGCCCACCGCCCACTAGCCAGGCCCGCGCCGCAGGCTAGGCTGCAAATGGGGCAGACCGGGCAGCCAGGGCAGGTCCCGCAAGTGACCGCAGGCGCCGGGGGGCACGCGGGGCAGCTCCCACACGTGACCCGCGCCTCTGGGCAGGCGGGACACTGTGTGAGCCAGGCGGTCGCGACCGAGGCAGCCCACGGACCAGCCGCCAGCCACGGGGCGCCCATCCGCTACGGGGCCCCAGGATAGAGCTCGAAGCCAAGATGTCACCGCAAGAATGAGATCGTGGCAGGACTAAGCGACGATCGGAAACATTCGAGACCACTCGGTTGCAGGGAAACGAGTCTGAGACAATTCATGGATTTTGCCTCTGAGGGCCCTCTCGGGAGGCCTCGTGGTGGCTTCTTGGGGCGTGTTGGAGGTTCCTTGGGCCGTCCGGAAGCCATCGTGGGCGTCTTGGAGCGGGGTTTCGGCGATGGTCGTCCCTCTTGGAGCGTTTTGGGGCCTCTGGGGACCCTGGTGTTCTGTTTTGGGAGTTGTCTTGGGCCGTCTGGGGGCGTCCCCAGAGGCCCGGTCCCCCCATGCCCTGAAAAAGTCCCTGGGCGCAACAAGGGGGCCTCGTCCCCCAGGATACAAATATATGTATATACATATGTATATATATATATATATAGAGAGAGGTATATATATATATATAGAACAGCGCGCGCTTCGCGCGCGCTTAGGTTCTAGTCACGGTTGCGCCACGTTTTGCTGCTCTCGTTTTCGCTCGAATGATCATCGACGACGACGACGACGACGACGACGACGACGACGACAGGGGCGGCGACGAGTGACGACGAAGGCGACGACGACGATGACGACGACGACGACGACGACGACGACGACGACGACGATCACGACCACGACGAAGATCACGACGACGACGACGACGACGACGACGACGACGACGACGACGACGACGACGACGACCGCCACCACCACGACAACGACGTCGACGACCCCTCGAGCGGCCCCGAGGTCCGGACACCTTCCATTTTTGATGGTCCCGGGGACCGTTGGGGGCGTCAGGATGCCGAGAGTTTTCCAGAGGCTTCGGGATCGGCCACAGTACCTCAGGGCGTCTGGGGAGAGGGCTCTTGGGAGCCTCTTGGGGCTTCCTGCCGGCCCCGTGGGGCGCGCTTGGTTTTTTTTCGGGGGGGGGTTCTTGGAGGTCTCTCAGGGTCTCCAGGGTGCTTTTTGGGGGGGATGGCTCGAATTGTCGGTGGGGCACCCCTCGGGGCTGAGTGGGGAAGCTGTCCCGGGGCCCCCGACACTCGAGGGCCCCTCTTGAGCTGTCTTGGAGGCCTCTTGGAACTCTCTTTGGCTGTCTTGGGGCGATCTGGTCGGCTCCTGGGGCCGTCTTCGACGCGGTCGACGCCGAAGAGGTGAATATCGCAAAAACGCACGTTTTCCGAAAAAAGAATGGAACCATTTTTGCTTCTGGAGGCGCTCCTGGGAGTCCTCTTGGGGGACTCTTGGCCGTCGTGGGGCCTCCCAAAGGCCGTCTTGGAGCCATCGTCGGCTTTGGAGCGACAATTTGGGGATCCTGGGCCCTCGTGGACCCTCCTGGGACTCTCGGGTGGCTTTCCGGGGCTGTCTGGGGCTGTCTCGGGGGGGCCCCAGAAGCCCTCCATGGCCTTCTGGGACCGTCTTGGGGGCCTCCTGGACAGTCGAGGGCCCCTCTTAAGCTGTCTTGGAGGCCTCTTGGAACTCTCTTTGGCCGTCTTGGGGCGTTCTTGTCGGCTCCTGGAGCCGTCTTCAACGCGGTCGACGCCGAAGCGATGAACATCGTAAAAATGCACGTTTTCCGAAAAAGAATGGGGCAAGTTTTGCTTCTGGAGGCGCTCTTGGGAGTCCTCTTGGGGAACTCTTGGGCCGTCGTGGGGGCTCCCGGAGGCCGTCCTGGAGCCATCTTCGGCGTCTTGGAGCGACAGTTCGTGGATTCTGGACCGTCTTGGACGTTTGGAGCTGTCTGGGGCTGTCTCGGGGGGCCCCAGAAGCCCCGAAGGGCCCTCGGGGACCGTCTTGGGGGCCTCCTGGACAGTCGAGGGCCCCTCTGGAGCTGTCTTGAAGGCCTCTTGGAACTCTCTTTGGCCGTCTTGGGGCGATGTTGTGGGCTCTTGGGTCAGTCTTCGAGGCGGTCGACGCCGAAGATGTGAGTATTGTAAAAATGTAAGTTTCCGAAGGGAACGGGGCCGTTTCTGCTTCTGGAGGCGTTCTTGGGAGTCCTCTTGGGGGACTCTTGGGCCGTCGTGGGGACTCCAGGAGGCCGTCTGGGAGCCATCTTCAGCGTCTTGGAGCGACGATTCGGGGATTCTGGGCTCTCTTGGACGTTTGGAGACCTCCTGGGACTCTCGGGTGGCGTTTCGGAACTGTCTGGAGCTGTCGGGGGGGCCCCAGAGGCCCCCCGGGGCCCTCGGGGACCGTCTTGGGGGCCTCCTGGACAGCCGAGGGCTCCTCTGGAGCTGTCTTGGAGGCCTCACTCATGGAACTCTACTTGGCCGTCTTGGGGCGATGCTGTGGACTCTTGGGGCAGTCAGCGACGCGGTCGACGCCAAAGATGTGAATATTGAAAAAAATGTAGGTTTCCGAAGGGAATGGGGCCAGTTTTGCTTCTGGAGGCGCTCTTGGGAATCCTTTTGGGGGACTCTTGGGCCGTCGTGGGGGCTCCCGGAGGCCGTCTGGGAGCCATCTTCGGCGTCTTGAAAGGACGATTCGGGGATTCTAGGCTCTCTTGGACGTTTGGAGACCTCCTGCGACCCTCGGGTGGCGTTTCGGGGTTGTCTGGGGCTGTCTCGGGGGGGCCCCAGAGGCCCTGGTCCTCCCATGCCCCCCCGTGCCCCGGGCCCCGGGCGCGTGGGCCTCCTGCACGGGGATATGTATGTATATATATATATATATAAAACATATATATATAATATATATATATATATATATATATATATGTGAATATATATATATATATATATGTATATATGTATATATGTGTGTATGTATGTATGTATGTATGTATGTATGTATGTATGTATGCATGTATGTATGTATGTATGTATGTATGTATGTATGTATGCATGCATGCATGCATGCATGCATGTATTTATGTATGTGTGTATGTATGTATGTATATGTATGTATGTATGTATGTATGTATGTATGTACGTACGTACGTATGTATGTATGTATGTATGTATGTATGTATGTATACATATATATATATATAATTCATATATACATATATATTATCATATATATACACACTAGAACCATTGCGCGCGCTTCGCGCGCGCTCAAGTTCTAGCTAGGGTCATGATCATCGTCATCATTGCCATCCTCATCCCCGTCATCCTCATCGTCATCGTCATGGTCATGGTCACCTTCACCATCACCATCACAACAATCATCAGTATCACCATCATCATCAGCATGGTGATCACCATCGCCATCATCGTCATCGTACTTTTCAGCATCATCATCCGCATCATCAACATCTTGTTGGTCGTCGTCGGTGTCGTCGTCGGCATAATCATCGTCATCATCATCATCATCATCATCATCATCATCATCATCATCAGCGTCATCAGCGTCATCATCCCTGGTCCACTGCAGTTCCCTTACCCTCCTCCTCTTGCCGTTCTCCCTCTTCCCATCATCTTATATTCCTCAGTCTCTGGAGCCTCTCCTGGCCTTCCTTTGGAGTCCTTTGGGGCTTTTGTTGGCCCGTCTGAGGGCCCATTTCGACCGTTCTGGGTCCCTCTTGGCTCGTCGTGAGGAGCTCAGCCATTCTTGGGGCCCTCCTGGGACCCTCTCCGACAATGTAAGAATCCTCTGGTGGCCCCCTCGGGCTTCTTGGGGGCTCTCTTCGGCCGTCCTGTAGCTCTTCTGTGCCGCTTGAAGCTCTCTTCAGCCCATTCTGGAACCCCCTTTGGGGCCTCTGGGGCCGTCGGGGGCCCATTTTGGTAACCTCTTGGGCCGTCGCGACCGCTGGTAGAACTGAAAAGCGAAGCTCCCAGAAATATACGCTGTTCCATGGGAAACGCTTATTTTTGCCTTTGGAGGGCCTTCTCAGCGGCCTCTTGGACTGTCGTGTGGGGGTCATTTTGGGCCTTTTGTGGCCCGTCTGGGAGCCCCTTTCGGCTGTCCCAAGCCCCTCTTGGCATGTCATGGGTAGCTGAGCCGTCTTGGGGGCCCTCATGGAGCCCTCTCCGACCATGTAGGGATCCTCTGGTGGCTCCCTCGGGCCCCCTGGGGACTCTCTCGGGCTGTTTTGGAGCTCTCTTATGCTGCTCGACGCTCTCTTGAAGCTGTCTAGGAGCCGTCTTGGGGTCCTCGTGGACGTGTGGCGCCGATTTGGGGAGCCCTTGGAGCCGACGTGGCCGCCGATGGAACATCAGAAGCGAACATCCTAGAAATGTACGTGTTTCCATTGAAAGTGCTTTTTTTTTGCACCCGGTAGCCTTCCCAGCGGCCTCCTGGACCGTCTTCAGAGAGACCTGGTAGGCCTTTTATGGACCCTCTGGGAGCCCAATTCGGCCGTCCTGGGTCCCTCTTCGCCCGCCATGGGGACCTGAGCCCGTCTTGTGGCCCTCTGGGGGCCCTCGGGGGGCCCTTTCCGACCATGTAGGGATCCTCCGGTGGCCCCTTCGGGGTTCTGTTGGGCCGTGTTGGGGCTCTCTTGCGCTGCTTGAAACTCTCTTCAGGCCGTCTGAGGGCCCTTTGGGGGGCCTCTTGGGCCGTCTGGGGCTCATTTTGGGAGCCTCTGGGGCCGTCGCGGCCGCTGGTAGGACTGAAAAGCAAATATCAAAGAAATATACGGGCTTGGTTTGTGCCCTTAGAGGGCCTTCTCAGCGACCTCTTGGACCGTCTTGAATACCTTTGTGGCCGTCTAGGAGCAGTCTTGGGCTGTCTTCGAGCGCTCGTGGCCCGTCCGGAAGCCATCTCAGTGCGCTCTTCAGCTACCTTCCAGACAACCTGGGGCGCTTTGGGCGCCTCTTGGGCCAGCTTGGGAGCCTCTGGGGGGGTCCGGGGTCCCTTCTGAACCCTCGTGGGGCCCTAAAGGGCCCCCCCGGCCCCCCATACAAACCAGAGGCAGTAGTTGTGGGCCCTCCCCCGGCCGATTCCGATATATCGATATATCGATATATATATATATATATACATATAGATATGTATATATATACATACATACATACATACATACATACATACATACATACATACATACATACATACATACATACATAC
>CAUYUJ010006147.1:116459-148959 GCA_963575745.1 Prorocentrum cordatum
CTCCTCCTCCTCCTCCTCCTCCTCCTCCTCCTCCTCCTCCTCCTCCTCCTCCTCCTCCTCCTCCTCCTCCTCCTCCCTACTCCTGCAGCCGAGCCCACCCAGAGCCCGGCCGACTTCGCCCCAGGCGAGAAGGTGCGGGCCTTCTCATAAGGCTCAGAAGTCCCCCAGCCTGCTGAGAAGTGTCCTGAGCCGTCCCCGAAGACACAGAACAACTTCTCAGAAGGCGCGAGGGCTCCTGAGAAGTCCCGCCGCGTTCTGAGAAGGCATTCTCCTTCTCCTTCACCCCCTCGCTCGCCGCCGAGACGAGGGAGGAAGAAGTCCCCCTGGGCCGCCACGCTGGTCCGCTCCCAAGCCAACTCCGAAAGGGGAATTCTGACGGGAGGAGGAGGAAGAGGAGGAGGAGGAGGAGGAGGAGAAGGAGAAGGAGGAGGAGGAGGAGAAGGAGAAGGAGGAGGAGGAGGAGAGAGGAGGAGGAGGAGAAGGAGGAGGAGGAATGAGGAATCCCTCTGCCATCTTGAAGGCTCGGGGGCGCCTCGGAGAGTCGAGGGCCGGCCGACACTGGCCGGGACATCGGGGGCTTGGGGCAACGGGCACAGCGGCCCCCTTGGCTCCTCCTGGCGGCCTCCCCCGCAGAAACAACCCCTCCCTGGCCGTCCTTGGTCCGGATGCCGATCGCGGTGGAGCCGAGCTTGATCGCCTCGATGGCGTACTCCACCTGCAGGAGCCGCGGTGGAAGCGCTGCCGCGTCTCACGAGGGTCGCTCGAGGCCAGACGGCGCTGCCTTGTGACTGGGCCTGGTGACGGAGGCCGTGCTGGACCCCGGCGGCCCACGGATGGTCTGCCACGGACGCACTTCTGAGGACACAGGCCAAAAGGGAGGCAACAAAAACATTCTGAACATCGTGCGACGGTGAGTGTTCACGCACCGATCCCCCTTGGCCTGGAGTGGCTTCTTGAGGGCGTTCGAAGCCTCGGGCACCCCTTAACCGGCACCTCGGCGGCTCAGACGACCTCCAGAAGCTCGAGGAGGCCCGTAAGACGATCCCAAGATGCGCCCACGAAGCCTCCAGACGGAGCTCCTGGCCCGTCAGACTGCGTGCGCCCCCGAGGCCCCCACTGTACACTGCATATCTCCGCTCCGCCTCCGGTCCCATCGTCGACGTTGCTCGTTCGATGCTGCACCATAGGCACGAAGAGCCACTGGGGGGCGGAACGGGTAGCCTAGTTTTGATTTCGCTTGAGACTCGATTGAAAACAAGTCCTCTCTATCTCCTCGTGATGATAATTACAAGGCTGCTGTGCCAAGTATAGCCAGGGCCGCAAGGGCCCTCGGCCAGTGCGGCCGCGTCCTGATGGTTTCAATGAGTGGGCTCCAGCGCTCTCGACCGCACCTTGTGACCCCTCGGGCCAAAAAAGGGCCTCCAGAAGCCCCCCCCAACAAAAAATTGGGCGGTCCTGAGCTGTCCAACTCTCCTTGTGGTTTGATACATCGCTGTGATGGAGCACCTTGAATGCTCATCCTTCCCTTCCTCCTGCCTCCTTCCCCCTCTGTTCTCCTCCTTCTCCCCGTTTCCCACCTCCTCTTCCCGATCACAATGTACACTATCATCGTACAACCTCCCCGTATCTCATCGTCTCTTTTCCGCGTTCCTCGTTTCCATGGCATGTGAGTGTGTCCCTGTTGGATTATCTTGGGTCTGCCCGCCTTCTCTTTGGGCGCCACGAACGTACAGCTAGCGCAAAATCCCCCAGCCACCGGGGTCCAGCGGAGTGCATTAGATTTTGCCTCCCTGGGCCCTGCCGAGCGCACGAACGTCGGTGCTTCATGAGCCCCTGGGAGGTCCAGCGGAGCTCGCCCTCTGCCGGGCACCGGATCTCGCACCCGAGCTCTTCGTCCCACTATTTTCTGAGGGCCCCGAGGCCCGTGGAGGGTTCCGGGGGCCGCGAAGCCGCTTGCGCTCCGCTTGGAGGCCTCGTCCCGCCCGCCGGCCCCTCGTGCCTGTTCGGGAGCGGCAATGAGGGGGGCGTCAAAGAGGGGGGGGGTGCAAATCATGACCGGCGGCATGTGCGCGGCCCAGCGGGGGGGCCAGGGACGTCATGAAATAAGAAGAGGCGCCATGAAATCCGGGAAATATCATGGCCCCCGCCATGGTATACACCCCCCCTAGTCATCACCCCCCTCTTTGCCGCCCCCGACCTGTGCGCTCGCAGTCGTCTTGGCCAGGCTGGGCGCGTGCCTCTGCTCTGGGCGCTGGCTCCTCGAGGCGGGGCGCAGTCGCGCGGGCCCTCGGGCCCAGGAGGCCACCTGCCCGGCAGCCCGCCCCTGCGCCCCGAGCGCCGCCCCGCGACTCGCCCCGAGACCCACCCCGCGAAGCGCCTGGAACACTGGACCCCATCCTTCTGCGCCACTGTTCGAGCTGGATCGATTTGCGAAGGTCCACAGACCCGAAAAGGGGCGAAACCGCCCAGCTTGAAATAGATCAAGACGCCAGGATCGCGGGAACCCGCAACCCACCCCGCGACCCACCCCGCCCCCACCCCCTGCCCCCCCCCCCCTGCGAAAACAACAACAAAAAACGCGCGCCTGGAAGAGCCGTCCCTCCGGCGAGAACGTGTTGACCTCGGCCAGCGGCGGGCGGGGTCGGCCGTGCGGGGGCGTTGAGGCCCAGAGGGGGAGGAGGAGGAGGAGGAGGAGGAGGAGGAGGAGGAGGAGGAGGAGGAGGAGGAGGAGGAGGAGGAGGAGGAAGAGGACTAGTGCGGAAGACTCATCAACGATGTCGCAGTACCGAAAATCAGAGACCGTGCCAGAACATCATTCCTGGGACATCAACGCCTCTATATCACATCACTGTTACGTGTTACGTCTTGACAATCCTGAGTCATGCCAGAACACCGCTCGTGGGACTTCCACCGCGCCACGAATCAACGCAACTGTTGCGCCCTGACAGCCCTACATCATTCCGAAGCACCGCTTCTGAGACGCTAACCAAGAAAACCCTTAAAACTCGTGCAAACGTTTAAGACGCATGTCCGCGGCGCGAAGGCCAAAGCCACCCATTTAAAACTACTGGCCCTCCATCCGTGAAAGAACTTGGCAAACGTTTAAGACGCATGTGCGCGGCGCCAAGGCGAGAACCACATTTTGAAAACGGCCCGACCTCCATCCATGAAACTCTTGCAAACTTGTACGACGCATGTGCGCGGCACTCAGGCGAGATCCACAGTTTGAAGTACGATCCGCTCTCCTTCCGTGAATATCTTGAACTCTTTGATAAGAATGCGCGCGGCGCTAAGGCGAGAGCCACAGCTTGAAAAGAACCACCCCTCCATACGTGAAACTCTTGCAAATCTTGAAAATGCATGCGCGCGGGGCTAAGGCGAGAGCCACATTTTGATATAGACCCGCCTTCCATCCGTAAAACTCTTGCAGACTTCGAGCTCCAGGGACATGGAGGTTTCCGGCGAAACGCCTGGACTGCCCCGCCGACTGGTCTCGGGATGCAAAAGGGAGGAGTGATTTATGAGGAAGAGAGATGGGGGATCGGGGCGTCCAAGATGGAGGCGTCCGAGAGGGGGAGGCGCAAATCATGGCCGGCGGCATGGGCGCGGCCGAGGGGGGGCCGGGGACGCACTGAAACAAGAAGATTTTCCCTCTTGGGCCCGGAACAACGGTCTGAAGTCTTAAGCAGACACGTGTGATATAACCGCGCATCGGCGGCGCCGATGTTATCTGTCGAACTTACCATCGTCGTTTTCACCTCAAGAGGAGAATGTTTCGTCCTCCGTAAGTATCCAACCCCCCCTTGTCGTCACCGCCCGATTTAGCCGCCCCCGAGAGGAGGGGAGGAGGGCCCGGATCAGGCGAGGGTCACCAGCAGGGGCCGGGGCGGGAGGCACGAGCGCCGAGGAGCAGGAGGGCGGGGAGGCGCAGCCGCAGCAGCGACGAGACGAGGCGGAGCTGCGTAGGAGGAGGCGCCGAGGGGGAGGCGAGCGGGCCAGGCAGTACAACACAGTACAAAAGCCATGCGCCAACCCTGGGCACGGCGCTTGGGCACAACTGCCGCACTGAGCTGGGCTTCTGGCAGGGCGTGCGCGGCCATTCGACTGGCCCGGCAGCCCAGGACGTGGCCAGGACGAGTGTGGCCAGGCAGCCTGCAGACAAATCAGCACCCAAACGCGTCCAGGGGAGTCGATGCCAAGCGCCCGGCCCTGGGCAAGCCCCCCTGGGCCCGCCCTCAACCCAGTTTGTTCGCGCCCGCAGCTGCTCGTGGGAGGCGCGCTCGATGATGCAAACATGTCCTGGTCTTCGGGGCACCCCGGAACCGCTGACCCCAGATCGCCTCGGTTTGGGAACTCCCACCCGCTGTCGTATCGCGAGTTCTGCGCCGGAGATGCGGAAAGGAATGGTTACAGCACCCCCCCGAGGTGCTGACAGCGAGATGGGAAACAGGTCTCGAGATGCTGACACGTCGGCTTCGAGGTAGGCGATTGGCAGCGAGAATGCTGACAATCGGGATTGTGGTTCCTCAGCCAGCACTCCACAGATTCCTTCCCCCGCTGGCCCCAAATCTGAAGGCCTCCCAATGGGGCCTGAGAAAATGGGGTCGGAAGATCGCCACGCATCGCTAAAACACATCGCCGATGCATCGGCGACGCAAGCGTGGAGAGCATCGGGCCCCACATCGAGCCGAATAGCCCGACATCACCAACCCAGGTCGGCCAGGGCCGTGTCGCGAGCCTCGCGAGCCCGGGCCGGCCACACAAAGTAGCTCCCGGACCCGGGTCTGCGGAGGAGGAGGAGCAGCAGGAGGAAGAGGAGGAGGAGCAGGAGGAGGAGGGAGAGATGAGGGGGAAATGGAGGAGGGAGGGAGGGGGGGGAGAAGCAGATGAGGGAGGGAGGGAGGGAGCGATGGAGGGATGGCGGAAGGGGGAAAGGACCAGGAGAAGACGACGAGCACCGTTCTTCGGGGCGTCGGCTCACCAACCCCAGATCAGCCTGAGAAGATCGGAAGGCTGACCCCCGTCAGGGCCGAACCCCCGCCAGGTGCGCCCTGAGCCCTGGCGGGCGGGCCACCCCCCTGGGGGACATGCTGGGTCGACCCTCGCGGCCGAAGCGCCCGCAGAGGCGCGAGAGCGCCCCCCCCGAGCTGGCCCCAAGCGCCTTGTGCATCGGCGGTGGCCGTCCAAAGCCTCGATCCACGACCTGGCGGGGCTCCTCGACCAAGACCCCACGGGTACGGCGCGGCTTTGCGCGGAGGCCCACCGCGGAACGCACCCATGGAGATCGCGTACCCGTGGGATCGCGCATCGGCATCCAGACCGCGAAGGCATGGCTACAACAGGAGCTCGACCGCAAGAAACCGTCCGCAAGAAATCCCAACCCTGAGACCCAAAAACGTCCATTGACTTCTGGTGGGGGAACGTCGCGCTTGCCATAGCAGAGCCATCGAAACCCGGTAAACCCAGGGCACCCTGGAGGCAAGCAGGGCGTCTCTTGGCATGGGTTTCCACTGTACGGGAACGTTCGTCGCTCGTGACGCGGAGGAGGGCGTCTTCCGAGGGGGGCAGGCCGAGGCGGCCTCTCATGGAGCAGGGCAGTGGAGCCTGATGCTCTCTCGCGCGGCTCGGCCCTGTTCCACGCGAGGGGCGGATGGCGCCCACAACACGGTGCGAATACTCGGTCCGTTTGCCCTTCCTCCTGATCCTCCGCCTCCTCATCCACCTCCTCATCATCCTCCTCTTCTTATGAATATTACGAGGACGAATATTATCGTTACCATGATTCGTATTGCTACTAGTCGTATGCTGATGATGATGATGATGATGATGATGATGATGATGATGATGATGATGATTATCATTAGTAGTATTATTGATTAGGATTCGTCTGCGTCTTATTACTATCGCTCTGGAATTATCATGAGTGGTCGTTAGAATATGTTTACTGGTATGCGTAATAGTACTCCTAGTCGCAATAGCATGCGTATCGATAGTGTTATTATAAGTCGTGTTCGTAATAGCATGATTAATACGATTCGTCGTATGAGTCTTATAATTAATGTTCTTATCCGTGCTAGTTCTGTTAGTATGCTTAATATGATTAGTAGTCGTGTTCTTCATGTGTTCCACACTGCTCGTCTTAATAATATGGTTCGTCTTCGTTTTCGTGTTCTTCTTCGTCGTCGTCTTCCTCTTCCTCTTCCTCCTCCTCCTCCTCCTCCCCCTTCTCCTTCTCCTCCTCCGCCTCCGCCTCCCCTTCTTCTTCGTTTCCTCCTCCTCCTCCTGCTACTCCGCCCACTCCTCCTCCTCCTCCTCTTCCTCCTCCTCCTCATCATCAGCATCATCATCAGCATCATCATCATTATCAGCAGCAGCAGCAGCAGCAGAGGCAGCAGCAGCAGCATCATCATCAGCTTCAGCATAATCAGCATCAGCATCAGCATCATCATGAACAACAACATCAGCATCAACAGCGTCATCATCATCAACAGCATCTCCATCGGCATCATCATCAGCAGCATCGTCAACATCATCAGTATCAACAGCATCAGTATCAGCACCAACATCATCAACATCAGCATCAACATCAGGATCGTCATCAGCAACAGCATCATCAGCATCAGCATCATCATCATCAGCAGCAGCGTCATCATCACCATCATCAGCATCATCAGCATCATCAGCATCAGCAGCAGCATCGGCATCATCGTTAGCAGCATCATCAGCATCAGCATCAGCATCAGCAGCATCATCGTCATCAGTATCAGCATCATCCTTATTAGCATCATCATCATCATCAGCAGCATCATCATCAGCAGCATCATCAGCATCATCATCAGCAGCAGCAACGTCATCAGCAGCGTCATCATCGTCATCATCATACTCAGCACCGTCCTCAGCATCATCAGCAGCAGCAGCGACAGCAACAGCAACATCATAGTCGTCAGCAGCATCAGCATCTACATCAGCAATTGCAGCAGCAGCAGCTGCATTATCATGACGTCGAGCGGCACAAGCCACTAAGCCCCACACGCCGCGGTCGTACTCGCTCCTGGCACCCCCATCTCATGGTCAAGCGTATGGCTCCCCCACCAGACTCTACCGCCGACGGCACCCATTCGCCAATAGGAGCGGTGCTGCAGAAACGATCTCCGTTGGAACAGAGAGCATGATGCTCGGCATTGGTGAATCGTTACCCATGCGGCTAGTCGAATTATGGTGCAAGACAAAAGAATCACGCACACACACACACACACACACACACACACACACACACACACACACACGCAGCCACTCGGGAGGACAACACCCAGAAAGCAGTCCTGCGGACTCGCGTCCTGCACGAGCACGCTCGTGCAGTGTTGTGCTTATGCCTCGGCCGCGTGGAGAGGCACACAATTCCATCAGAAACCAACGCAGCTTCTCGTGGGCCCATGCAACCGCTCCATTGACGCCGCAATGGATCGCCCCCGCCCGCGTATGGCGCAAAACAGTGCACAGCACAGCACGGACACCGTCGCCAAGGCCACAAAGCAAGATGGTAAACCGAAAACTGTGACACTGCTCTGTGCTGTGCATGCGGGAGACGATACGGGAGACCATACGGGACACCACACAGAGAACCAGCAATACGGGAGACCAGACGGGAGAACATACCGTAGACAACGGGGAAAAACGGGAGACAACGGGAGAATGGAAGACGATCGGAGACGGGGCACGGTGCCAGGGAAACAGGAGTAGGGATAGAGGGATAATGATAGGGATCAGGATGGGGACAAGGGTATAGGATGCGGGCAACAAGTGATAGGGATAGGGGTAGAAGGCTAGGCCTATTACGTACCAACCTACTTCAGCCTTGATCGCCAGAAAGAGTTTCGAGCACCAGAGAAAAAGTACCGAAACTCTAGGGTTTTCACGTGTCGGGCCCTGGGAGGCACTCGTCCGACACTGTTTCGAAACTGTTTCGACACTCTTTCGATACTTTTCCGGGTGCTCGAAATCATTTCTGGGATGCGGTCATTAAGTACAATGGGAGCATCATAAGCCTAGGGATGGCAATAAGGCTAAGGGCGACAACAGAAGTCAACGGGAAACAACGACAACGGGAGACAATGGGAGACAATGGCGCCGGACCGGTTCCTGATCACGGTCCCCCCGAACTTGGTCTCTCAAGGGAAATCGACATGAAATATAACGATACCCTTTCTATATGTTTGGAATCTGGGAGGGATGCGGACTCCCCCCAAAAAAAGAAACGGGAACCCCAAGAGAAATGGGCTGTTTTTTGGCCCGTGCGGGGGCCCATTTCGGCCGTCCCGTGTCCCTCTTGGCATGGAGAGCTGAGCCCGTCTCCGACCATGTAGGGATCCTCTGGTGGCCCCCTCATGCCCCCTGGGAACTGTCTTGGGCTGTGGAGTTTTCTTGTGCTGCTCGAAGCTCTCTTAAGGCCGTCTTGGGGCTCTCTTGGGGGCCTCTTGGGCCGTCTGGGGCAAATTCAAATGTATGTTTTACCATCGGGAATGATTGATTTTTGCCCTTGGGGGGCCTTCTCGGCGGCCTCTTGGACCGTCTTGAGAGAGTCCTTTTGGGCCTTTCTTTGCCCGTCTGGGGGCCGTTTAGGCCGTCCCGGGTACCTCTTGGCATGTCATGGGAAGCTGAGCCCATCTTGGAGCCCTCGTGGGGGCCCTCTCCGACCATGTAGGGATCCTCTGGTGGCCCCCTCGGGCCCCCTGGGTACTCTCTTGGGCCGTCTTGGAGCGCTCTTGCGCTGCTTGAAGCTCTCTTCAGGCAGTCTTGGGGGCCCTCTTGGGAGCCTCTTGGGCAGTCTAGGGCTCATTTTGGGAGCCTCTGGGGCCGTCGCGGCCCCTGTTAGGACTGAAAAGCGAGCATCCCGGAAGTTGACGTCGTTCCATCGCAAATGCTTGATTTTTGCCTTTGGGGGGCCTTCTCGGCAGCCATTTGGACCGGCTTGAGTGCCTTTGTGGCCGTCAAGGAGCAATCTTGGGCTGTCTTCGAGCGCTCGTGGCCCGTCCGGAGGCCATCTCAGTGCTCTCTTCAGCCATCTTCCAGACAAACTGGGCCGCATTGGGAGCCTCTTGAGCCAACTTGGGGGCCTCTGGGGGGGTCCGGGGCCCCTTCAGGGCCCTCCTGGAGCCCTCAAAGCCACCCCAGACCGCCATGCAAACCAGAGGCGCCGTTTCCGGCCCCTCCCCCTGCCTACTCCCTTACACACACACACACACACACACACACACACATATATATATATATATATACATATATATATATGTGTGTGTCAGATCATACGTATATAAATATATGTATATATAATGTATGTAACGACCCGCCCTCCATCTGCTAAACTGTTGCCAGTGTTTACGCTTCAGGCTCATGACAGGAAGGAAGTCTCAGGCGAAACGGCCAGCCCGCCGTTCTGACTGGCCTCGGGGTGCGACAGGGAGGAGTTATTCATGAGGATACGCAGGGAATGGAGGAGGACGCCGACGACGATGATGAGGTTGAGGAGGAGAAGCCCTCCTGGACAGGAAGCTCATCCCGCTTGGCTGCTGGAGGTGGTCGGCCGCCACGCGCAGGACCTTCCCCCCGGGCGTCGGCGGGAGCGGACGAGCGAGGACCGGAGGGGGGCGTCCGCGCGGAGCTGACACCCCACACCGCGCAAGCACCTCCTTCTCCTCTTCCACCTCTTCTTCTCTTGTCACCAGCACCCCCAAGCGCCGATCCGATCTGATCCTTGTCCTGTTTTCCCCCCTCGTCCTCATCCTCCTCCAATTTTTCCTCTTCCTCATCTTCCTCTTCCTCCCCATCCTCCTCGTCCACCCTCCTCCTCCTCCTTCTCCTCTTTGTCCTCCTCATATGTTCCTTCTTCCACTTGTTAGTATTACCAGTATTGTTACGAGTACGACAGTACTATTACTATTACTAGTAGCAAGTATCACTAACACGATATTACTGATTTTACTGATACTATAAATTACTATTACTATTACTATCACTACTACCATTACTATTACGATTACGAATACGAATACGATTACGATTACGATTACGGTTCCTATTACTATTTCTATTACGATTGCGATTACGATTACGATTACTATTACTATTACTATTACTATTACTATTTACTAATTATTATTTACTATTAAATCGCCTCTTGGGCCCTTCTCGAAGCCAAAACCCTTCCAAAACCTGAAGAAAATCCATGCTTTGTGCTTTTTCGCGTGTTCACTCTTCGAGCCGTCTTGGGCCATCTTGGGAGCCTCTTGGAGGCCTCTTGGGGGCCTCTTGGGGCCCTTTCGGGGCGGTCCTGGGGCGCTCTTGGGAGCCTTCGGGGCGCTCTTGGGGCCATCTTGGAAGAGATCTATCAAAGAAGGGGGGGTCTTAATTCTTGACGCTTCGCGCATCCCCACCAGCCCAGCCAGAAACGATGTCCAGGCAAGTTGAAGAGATCAGGGAAGTGGGGGAGCCGATCCGTGCAAAGGATGAGGCGGAAGAGGAGGCCAGATGGATAGATGAGGGGGCGGCGAGGAACCGAGCGAAGGAGGGACGAGGAGAATGATGACGCTGGGTGGATGGTTGAATGCCGCTCGGATGCCTCTTTGAAGCCTTTTGGAAACCTCTTCGGGCGTCTTGGGGGTCTCTTGGCGGTCAATGGGGGCTCTTGGGCGTCTTGGGTGCTTCGGGGGGGCCTCTTGAGGCCGCTTGGGATCCTCTTGGGGGGCTCTTGGGGGCCTGTTGGAAGCCTCTTGGGGCCTCGTGGGGGTCTCTTGGAGCTTCATGGCGGCCTCTTGGAGCCTCTTGGAGGCCTCTTGGAACCATCCTGGGAGCCTCTTGGAGCCTCTTGGGGGCTTCTTGGGGCCTCATGGCGGCCTCTTGGGGCCATCTTGGCGCCTCTTGGGGCCTCCTGGGCGCTTCTTGGGGCCATCTTGGAGGCGATCGATCAAAGAAGACGGTGGGGTTAATTAGCCTTGCCCCCCCAAGAGGCCAAAATGGGGCCAAAACCCTAGTAAAACCGATGATGTTGGCTTCCTCGCCGAGGCCGTTTTGGACGCTCTAACTACCAGCGCCCCCCCCCGTCCAGGTCCAGGGGAGGGGGTTAGGGGGAGGGGTAAACCCCTCCCCGAAGGGGAAGAAGGGAAGATGGAAGAGGAAACTCCCGGAACCACCTACGCCCAGAGGGCTGGTGGGATTAGCGTCGCCCCTCTGGCCCTCTAGAGTGCTTCGAGTCGCCTCTTGGGCCCCAAAAGAAGCCAAAATCCTTCCAAAACCTAGGGGATTCAATGTTTGTTGCTTTCTCGCCTTTTCGCTCTTGGAGCCGTCTTGAGGCCATCTTGGACGTCCCAACGCGTCGCGGAACGCCCCGCCCAGGTCAGCGGGGAGGGGTAAGGGGAGGGGTAAACCCCTCCCCGAAGGGGAAGAAGGGGGGTTGGAAGAGGAAGCTCTCTAGATCACCGACGCCCTAAAAGGCTGGTGGGATTATGATTCCATCTTTGCGCGCGCTCTCGAAGACAGGAGACCGTGAAATATGAGCAAGCGGTCGATGGTCAAATGCCCGGGTCTGAAGCGAGCCTGGTCTGCAACCTGTTGAGAGTCAAGTGTTGCTTGGTGCCGTTTGCAGAGAAGTCTGCTGGATAGCTTGTGCGACAGAAGTATATCTCATATAGGTCGGCAGTTTTGCAGGAAGTGCGAGATCCCTGCTTCACGAGATAACCGCGACGACCGTGCTCTTCCAGCTGGTGGGCGGCGGAGCCTTGAACTGGCAGATCATGTTGTAGTTATGGAAGAGTGCGTCTGTAAGTTCTTCCATCCCTTCATTCAACATCTCTGCTCGTAGGCCCTGGTTGTCGTGGGCTCTGCTAAACCGGAGCCCTCTGACCGCAATAGCTAACTCTGTCCCTGTTGAAAAATAGGATTCCACATCGCGCTGCTCTTGCTGCGTCGCCTCTGCCGTGGAATCGTACAATACCCGCACAACTCGGCAACACACATCTGCAATGTCTTGCCGCGCCGTGCGTTGTGAGCCTTGTGTGTCTGTCATGTGCGTCATGAGAACCCGCCTTCTACGTGTCTTGATTCGCGGGATGCTCTTCAGGTCTCTGAACTGCTCAAGCAGGCTTCCAATATGGGCTCGTCGTGACTTCCGCTTCTGTGCCTGGGTCTCCTGCTGTATGAGCTTGCCCGATTGCTTGCGGATTTGGCGGTCGTCGTTCGGCGTCTGGCGTCGCTGTGCGATTAAGAGGTGTAGCCGCTGTGCGTCTCCGTCTGGTTGTTGATCTGCGTGTGGTCCCCCGGCGTTGCTGGCAACAGCGGCGTCGATGAGGACGGTTTGGATGTGTTCGTTCAATGACTGTGAGTCGGATGGTAGCTCGTCTGGGTTCAGTCGTGGTCGTTGCTGCTCCTGGTGTGCACTTGGATTCTGGATCTTGCCTGTCAAAGCTTTGGGTGGTCCCAATGTGCGCTGCCATCTTTCCTCGTCGTGGCCCATCTGGATACCGGTCGTCGGTATCTTCAACTCGGCGAGGCCAGCCTTGTGGTCGGATCCCAGGTCGGCAGTGTTGTTGGCCTCAGCATTCGTGCATTGCCAGAAAAGTTTGCGGCCCAGTCAGTTTGTTTTCTGGTATGTCTTGGTTTGTTGGAGGGGGGAGTGTAACGGGGCAAGTAAGAGGTGGAAACGGGGAGGGAAAATGAGAGAAAGAGGGAATGAGGATGATGAGGGAACCGGGGGGTGGTTCGACGCCACCCCTCGACGGACCCCAATCGCCTACCATCGCCTGGCAGGAAGTGGCTGACTCCGACGCAGCGGAAAAATGACGAATCAAGTCTGTCAGTAGTGACGTCTGGATTATCATCATCAACGCGAGAAAGACTCACGTTGCGGCCAATGGATGTACACCGCGCGAGGATGACGGGAAGGTGGCTCGGGAAAAGGCGCGAGGCAGGCAAAGTGACCAGCGCGAGCAGGTCGGCAAAGAGCAGCTATTCCAGACAGGGGATGCAGGAGAGGGGGGAGAAAAAAAGCGAGAGAAAGAGAGAAGAAAAACAAACAAACAAAAAAACCTGGGGCACCGATCCTCCCATCACTGCACTGCTGACCCTCGCCAACATACACACATGACAGCAAAAAAAAGCGCCTGGGTTTTTGGACACTCACACAACAACAACAACAACAACAACAACAACAACAACAACAACAACAACAACTACAGCAACAACAACAGCAACAAAAACAACAACAACAACAACAACAACAACAACAACAACAACAACAACAATCATTTTAAGACTGTTCGCCCTTATCTGCTCGAGTGTCGAATAACGCGAATTCACCAAACCCTCGATACCCGCCCTTTTCGTCTTCGATCGAACCCCTTGTGGGGGGTATACCTTTCTTCCCTGCAGGCCGGGCCCCGGCAAGCGGCGGGGCGGCCGCGGATCGTCGGCCTGGCCAGCGGCAGCGCTGATCCGCGGGGCGGCCGCGGACCGTCGACCCGACCCCAAGAGGGACGGACAGGGGACCGACCACGACGACGACGACGACGACGACGACGTCGACGACGACGGCAACGACGGCGACGGCGACGACGACGACGAGCGAAAACGAGAGCGAGAGAGAACGACAGCAGAGCCACGAAGGACACGAAGTAGGCCACGTAGGGCGACAGCGGGGACACGAAGGGAATGCGTATGGGGCCACGAAGAGTGCGAACGAGCGTGGGCCACGAAGGGCAGATAATGCGGGGACACAGAAGGCAACTATGGGGCCACTGAGGGTAGCACCTGGGCCACGTAGGACAATGAGGGGGCCACAAACGGCGACAGCGTGGCCACGAAGGGCATGCGCATGGGGCCACAACGGGCGCGAACGAGCGGGGGCCACGAAGGGCATACGTATGTTTGGCCGCGGAGGGTACGGACGGGACCACTGAGGGCAGCAACGGGGACACGAAGGGCAGCGAGGGGGCCACGAAGGGCGACAGCGGGGCCACGAAGGGCATGCATATGGGGCCACCACGGGCGCGAACGACAGCAGGGCCACGAAGGGCATACATATATGGGGCCACGAAACAAAGCGAGGGGGCCACGAATGGCTGCAACGGGGCCACGAAGGGCAGCGAGGGGGCCACGAAGGGCTGCAACGGGGCCACGAAGGGCTGCAAGGGGGCCACGAAGGGCAGCGAGGGGGCCACGAAGGGCTGCAACGGGGCCACGAAACAAAGCGAGGGGGGCACGAAGGGCTGCAACGGGGCCACGAAGGGCAACGAGGAGGCCACGAGGGGCTGCAACGGGGCCACGAAACAAAGCGAGGGGGCCACGAAGGGCTGCAACGGGGCCACGAAACAAAGCGAGGGGGCCACGAAGGGCTGCAACGGGGTCACGAATGGCAGCGAGATCCCGATTCCTAGGTAATCTGTGAAGGAGTCCTAAGCGTGAGCGCGACTCCTGGGTGCCTGGGTGTCGGGAGCGCGGCGCTGGAGTAAATTGCAAGAAATTCCAACGCAAGTGCGCTATTCTCCAGTAAATTGCCAGCAAGTCTCCAGCGAGAGCGCGACTCCAGAGCGCAGGAGGAGCGATTCCTGAATAAATCGTAAGGAAGTCCCAAGCGAGAGCGCGATTCTTGAATAAAATGCGAGGAAGTCTCGGGCGGGAGCGGGGGTCCTGGCTAAATTGTAAAGAAGTCTTAGGCGGGAGCCGTTGTTGTTGTAACCCGGGGGCCAGGGGGCCAGTTTGAGCAGGAAGACTTTCCTTAACAAAAAACAAGGTGCGAGCCCCGGGGGGGGCACTTCAATTGCCAAAAACAATGTGCACCGGTGGGGGGATCGACAATAATTATTTTTGAAGAATGAGAGTTCAACAACAACAACAACAACAACAACAACAACAACAACAACGACAACGACAACGACAACGACAACGACGACAAACAACAACAACAACAACAACAACAACAACAACAACAACAACAACACCAACAACAACAACAACAACAACAACAACAACAACAACACCAACAACAACACCAACACCAACAACAACAACAACGACAACAACAACAACAACAACACCAACACCAACAACAACAACAACAACAACAACAACAACAACTACAACAACAACAACAACAACACCAACAACAACAACAGCTGCAGCAACAACAACAACAACCACAACAAAAACAACAACAACAACAACAACAACAACAACAACAACAACAACAACAACAACAACAACAAACAGCATAGCACTACAACAATAGACAGGGACAGGGAGAGGGTGTGCGCAGGGATAGTTCCTTCTCTCCCTCCTCCGCCGCCCCCTCCACCTCGTGAGGTACTGGCTCGGTGGGGGGCTCCAGTGGAACGGAGAGAGGGGAGGCACACCAGTATAAAACCTGACCGGGGGTCAGGTACGCACGAAGTAGTGCGCCAAGCGGCAGGGATAGACTCGAAAAGGATGGACGCTCCAGCCAGATCAACATGCGTCTCCGTGCAAGGACACCCCACAAGCAGCAGCACGGCAGGAACGCACACCGGTGAGTCAACATCTGAACGGGCGTGCGTGACGAGGGCTGGTGGCCAATGCTGCACGGAACCGAGCACGTCACGAGACGACACGGCGCGCAGGCACCGCACGGCAGAGCTCGTCCGTCGCATCCTTCAGAGAGCAGGCGCGGCACGGCGTGCGGACACGGCACAGCACGGCACATGTCTCGCACCTGGGAACCTACAGATGACACGGAACACGGGCACGGAACGGCACGGCACGCTTGTCGCATGCTCGAAGCCAGGCACGGCACGGCACGACACGCAGGCACGGCACGGCACAGCATTTCTCGTAAGCCAAAGCCAAAGAACGGCACGGCACGCGGTCACAACACAGCACGGCACCTGTTTCGCATTCTCGAATCTAGCGATGGCACCCAACGCGGGCACGGCACGGCACTTTTCTTCGCATTCTCAAACGAAGGCAAGGCACGGCACGGCACGCGGGCACGGCACGGCACGGTTTGAGCATTCTGTGGTTCGAAACTGAGTTCCCTAAAACACCATGGAAACCACTTACAGCACTCGCTGTTTAGAAACTACTCCCTGGGATAGGGTCGAAGGGCAAACGGGCCAACTATTGAAAATTTGGCGATTTGTTCGACGCGGGGCCGGCTCGGCACGCCGGAACGACACGGCACGGCTCAGGGCGGCACGGCACGGCTCGCGGGCGGCACACCCATCGCCTTCCGCAACGCGGGCACGGCACGGCACGCGGATACGGCAAGGCATGCGGGCACGACACGGGACGCAGATACGGCAAGGCACGCTGGCACGGCACGGCACGCGGGCACCGCACGGCACCGCACGGCACCGCACGGCACCGCACGGCACGGCACAACACCGCAAGAGGGGGGCACACGCCTCGCATCCGAGAATGCATACACGGCACAAGACACGGGTACGGCACGGCACGGAACGCGGGCGGCACATCTCCACATCCTAGATCACGGACACGGCAGGGCACGCAGGCACGGCATGGCCACGGCACGCGGGCGGCACAGTTTCCGTATTCGAACTCGCAGGCACGGCAGGGCACGCAAGCACGACGCGGCACGGCACGGCATGCGAGCGACACACTTTCCGCCCTGTAGAGCGCAGGCACGGCAAGGCTGGCAAGCAAAGCAAGGCACGCTACGGCACGGCATGCGGGCGGCACATGTTCCGCATGCTAGAACGTAGGCGCGGCACGGCACGCAAGCACGGCACGGCACCGCACGGCACGCGGGCGGCACATGTTTCGCATTCCACAGCCTCGAAACCTGGTTCTCCTAACGCCGGTCCGCGGGCCAGCGCTGGCTTACAGCCAGTCGATGTGCAGCCGAAGGTGCGTGGGTTTGCACCAACGAAATTACATCACACAGACTGCAGCACAGATATCCTCAAGCCAAAAACTATCATGTCGGTGGAAAAATATGGATCCGATTGGATCCAGGTACTTGTGTGAGAAAATCACGTGGATCCAATGCGTCGGTCGTCTGAACCCATTTGTTTGGTGCGGCAGCCTCGTGAATCAATATTTCTCCTAAGGATTGACCCCACAAAAAATTCATCCACAGAGCCTCGGACTTGCAGGCCAATGCTTTCGTTATACTGGGAAAGGTGGTAATGGCACAACAACACGCATGTAGGTCGTGCACACCAGCATGCTTTCGTCTTTCGGTTGCTGTTCGGGTTACGGTGGTCCCTGCGCAAAAGCATGCATCAGCATTTTGGTTGCCGTTGGGGCTTCGGTGTGGCATTACAAAGAGAAGTACCCAGCCCTTTGCACGCAGGCACGGCATGGCACGCGGGCACGGCACCGCACGACGCGGCACGGCACGCGGGCACGGCACAGCAACGCACGCCACGCGGGCGGCGGCACGCTCTTTCGCACTCCAGAGCGCAGGCACGGCACGGCACGCGGGCACGGCACGGCACGCGGGCGGCACAGCTCTCGCATTCTAGAGCGCAGGACCACCTCTCACTAACACAGTTCCGGCCCCTCACCGAAGTCGCTGTTTGGGGGAACACTCGTTGCGTCAACGACTCGACAAGCAATCAAGCCGATCAAGCCGTCCAGAAGCTATTGCAGAAACTTCAAGAGGGGGTCAGGATTCGTCGAGGAAATGAGCACTAGGAAACGCGCTTCCTTGCCCTGCTCAGTTGGGTGTCCTGGCGTCTAAGAAGCGCTTCGAGGCACAAGGGCGGCATGGCGTCGACACATCCCCACATGCCGACCTCCTCCTCTTCCTCCTCCTCCTCCTCCTCCTCCGCCTCATCAACATCAGAATCATGATCAGCATAGTCCAATTGTTCATCCTCCCCTCCACAGCGTCCCCATGTCATCACGTCATCCACCTCTTCCTCCTCCTCCTCCTCCTCCTCCTCCTTCACCACGGGTACACCGTCTTCATCTTGGGTACACCTATTCCATCCCTTCACTCCAACTCCGCCTCCCACCCTCTCCGTTCCTATACGAACCCCTCTACGAACCCCTCAACACCGCCTACTCCTCCGTCCCCTCTCCTGTTGCCATCCCCCCCTTTCCTGCTTCCAACTGTCCGACCCTCTCTCCTCCTTGTCCTCTTCCTCCTCCTCCTCCTCCTCCTCCGCCTCTTCCTCCTCTTCCTCCTCCTCCTCCTCCTCCTCTTCCTCCTCCTCCTCCACACATTCCTGGACCGCTATCGGCGGTGGCTGCCTATCTTTTGCAGGTGGGGTGGAACCCGAAGTCAGCTGTGGAGTGGGAACTCAATAATGGTATCAGGGCGGATCGGACGGCTTGGAATTTCGAGTCCGATTATGTCACCTCGATGGGCCAGGCAAGGCCGTTACTCCCCGACTTTGAGGAGACGCTGAATATGCAACTGTGCCGGTCGGCGACGGAGCAATTCGACGGGGCTGGAGTGAAAGGCATGCGCGTTGTGGTAAACAATTACCATGATTAATGGTTAGCAGTGCAGCGGGAAACGCATGGACTGGAGCAGGGCGTCAGGCAGCTAGTCTGACGGAGTGTGGGCGGTGTGCGCGTTGTGCCAAGGAGGGGGGGACTCTCTGCATAAGTTCTGGCTGTGCGTTGACAAAGAGGACGTTAACACAGCGATAAAACATCATGTTGTGTTCACTCGCGAAGCCATTGTTGAGCAAGAGTTGTGTTCAGCATGCTGGTTCCGAGGTTTGATTCCAGCAGCGTGGACGGCAGCGGCAGCACCTGCAACGGGTGACGACTGGAGTGCTGGGCATAGTTCTGGGCCGATTCCGAATGATAGCCTGGGCCATGCATCAACAGGTCGACCTTCGTTTACTATTGGACGCGCGTCTGGGGGCGGGGGGAGGGGCGACACGCACGACGTTCGACTTAGGAGAGTCGAAGTGTCAGTGGTCGTGACCCGTGCTATCTCGCCATTGCAATTGGGACCTGCCATGTTCGGGCCCCTTTCATTTTCGGGCCGCCCAATGGGTCCTGCCCGACAGTACCGCGAGGAGAACTACGTGCATTGCTCGTCGTGGTGGAGTTCTCGTCTGGTTACGAGTTCTACGTCACGGACTGCGAAGAGGTGACCAGCGGCTGGTGGGCGGAGTCCTACACGCAACCAGCAGGCCCCCAGGCAGATCTGTGCCGCGAGATCGGGGCCACTCTCGAGGTCCAGCAGCGGGATCACAGCATTATCGTGGTGCCGCAGGTGCCGCCGCAGTTGACAGGGCGCGAGGTGTTGGAGAGGCGGCTGCCTCCGTGACCTGTCCAGGGCAACGAGGTAACCGACATGTTGACAGGTGACGCTGCCAAGCGGCATCGAGCAGCGGAGACCGATCGATTTTTTTTTTTTTGCACCTCGGGCCATTCGCACGCGGCTCTGGCCAGTCACCCTCCAGGTGGGGTGGCCTGACGGTGCCTGGGCGTGCCGAGTGGCGGGGACCCAGGGCAGAGACCGCCAGGCGGGAGGCCCCTCACAAGCCCGCAGCACCACCGAGTGGCGGTGGGGGCTTGGACGGGGGCCTGGCCGAGAGGACAGGGGTCAGGTGACGAGGGAGCGGGCGCCCTTGCCCCTCGCCTTGCCCTCGTACTTGCCCTTGTCCTTGCCCATGCCCATGGAGGTGCGCACGTCGCCGTCCGTCCTACCCTCGGTGGCATTCTCGTGGGCCATGGTGAGGCGCGTGGCAGTCCAGCCGTACTCCGAGGTCTTGAGCACGCAGTGGGAGTCTGCCATGCGTGAAAAGAGGCTGTCAGCTGCAGCCGACCCGTCGTACTCCGAGGTCTTGAGCACAACCTTGTCGCCCAGCACATCGTTGATAGACGACGTACGTGGCTGGATGTCTAGCTCCTTCTGCTTGCCGTCGATCTCGTGAGAACCGTCGGTGATGCTCGCGGCCGTGGAGGCCGCCTTGATGTCCGTCTCGATCTTCTCGGTGAGGCCTACCGCGAAGAAGTGCTTGTCAAGCAGCTTCTCTTCCTGCAAGGAGGCGGGCTTGTAGGCCGCATTGCAGGTCTCCTCCGTGGCCGTCCTCAGCTCCTTCAGCTTGCCCTCGAACTCGTGAGAGCCGTCGGCGAGGTTCACGGCCGTGGCGGCCGTGTTGATGTCCGTATCGATCTTCTCCGTGAGGCCAACTGCGAGGAAGTGCTGGTCCAGCAGCTTCTCCTCCAGCGGCGTGGCCGAGTCGACCTTGTCGCCCAGCTTCGCGTCCATCATCTCGTTGGACTCCAGCATCGCAGCCGCGGCGCGGGTGGCAGCCACACATTGTGGCCGACGAATACCACCGCGCCCGTGCTGCACGCGCTTCTTGGCCTCCGCGGCGGTCGTGGGGAGCTCCGCCGCGCCGCACCCGAAGTCGGCGTGCGACGAGTGGTTGCGCAGCGTGCGCCTGCCACCCGTGATGACCGCCTCGACGCCGGCCTTGCCAGCCCGCGTGCGCTCCCGCAGCACGGGCGCGATGCGGCCGAGCCTGGCAGCCACCTCCTCCTCGACATCGGGGTCGCCTCCACCGCCACCGGGAGCCGCGGCAGCGCGGACGACCGCCGCCACGAGCAGCTTGGCCCGCCCGTTGGAGCACGGCGCGCAGGTGATGGCCTGCACGGCCGCACTCACCACCGCGCTTAGCGCGGTGCCAGCGCCAGGAGCGCCGCCCGTAGCCACCACCTTGGCGCCGTCCCCCACCGACATCGCGGCAGCCGCGGCGAAGGGGATGGAGACTGAGCCGCTCTCGAGCGCAGCAGCAGGAGAGCGAGATAAGGCGAGCACCTAGCCCGCCTGGCGCCCAAGGCAGGCTTGAGCCAAAATGGCTACGGACGCGGAGACCGATCGAGCATCGGGGGGGGGCTTAGCGGAGGAGGAGGAGGAGGAGGAGGAGGAGGAGGAGGAAGAGGAGGAGGAGGAGGGAGTAGGAGGAGGAGGAGGAGGAGGAGGAGGAGGAGGAGGAGGAGGAGGAGGAGAGGAGGAGGAGGAGGAGGAGGAGGAGGAGGAGGAGGAGGAGGAGGAGGAGGAGGAGGAGGAGGAGGGGAAGGGGAAGGGGGCTTCGGCGCAGGTCGTGCGGCGGTGGCTGCTGCGGGCGGCGCTGCTGACGGTGCGGGCCGAGAGCCGCGCGGCGCGGTCGCAGCGCCAAGCGGCGCGCCAAGGGCCTGTGCAAGATGCGGTTCCTCCCCCTGTCAGCCTATTCCCCAGATGTGGTTCCTTCCCCTGTGGTTCCTGCAAGATGTGGTTCCTTCCCCTGTGCAAGATCCCAAGAGACTTCCAAATGGTGACCACAGGCCCGTCTTAGGGGCAGTTTCGTCATCTTAGGAGGTTCCCAAGCGGCGCGCCAGGGGCCTGCAAGATGTGGTTCCTTCCCCTGTGCAAGATGTGGTTCCTCCCCAGACCAGCGCCCTTGGTGCATGCACGCTTCGCGTCCCCGCACGCCTTGACCGAGGACGGGCGGAGTTGTAGCGTGTGCAGGTCGTCGAGCTCCCAAGCTGAGATGAATGGCTCGCTAAAAAGTGAATGCGCCTCCCTAGACGTTTTTTGTTGCAAGAGGGTCGTAAGACTGGCCCAAGGGACCGCGTTTACCTCTCGTTGGAGGCTGGGCCCACCCCCCGCCCTTTTTGGTGTATAAAGAAGCGCTCCAGATGTGGTGGTGACCAAACTCAGGGGTCTTGCAAAGCTTTGCACAAAACCAATCACGAAGACGCGCCGCGAGTACCGGAATAGGCTATCACGCGGCGCGCGCCCCGGAGCCTGAGTTGCATGAACTGTTGTATCACTCTTGTGACGACGGTAATCCTGGTAATCACCCTCCTCCTCCTCCTCCACCTCCTCCTCCTCCACCACTCTCCCGCCCCTCCAGCCTCCTCCTCCTCCTGTTCCTCCTCCTCCTCCTCCTCCTCCATCTTCCTCCTCATCCACACTCCACCTCATTACAGATTACAGAAGCGACAGTGGTCCACCGTGCAAGCACACTGGCCTCAAAAGAAAGGAAAAACAGAAAAGAGAGGGATATCCACCTTGGATCATCCTGCTGCTGCTGCTTCCTCCTCCCCAGAGAAAACCCGCCTTGCCCTTCGGCAACGACTGCACCAGGAAGGTGTCGTCGCACGGCGGGGCGCGGGGGAGGGGGGGAGGAAGGGTAAGGGGTCCAAGAAAGCACACAACATAACCAAACAACTTGGGCCCCTTACACGAGGTGGCTGGCAGCACTGACATGCCCTTCATTAGCTAGAAGTTGGGGCTGGGTCCTCAATAGACGGAAAGGGAAGCATTCAACCTCATACAACCACACTTGAGGCCCCAGCACCTACTCCTTCTTGCGCCTCTTGAGGGCATCAATCTCCATCATGAACTCTAAATTCTGAGTATTGAGATCGACGATCCTGCCACGCATATAGTCTATCTGGTCGAGAGCCCGCTTGAGCGGGTCTGACTCTGACTCGGGGGGATCTGGATCTAGCACAACTGGGACAGAGGCACTGGAGCTGGAGGGGCAGGATGGAGGAGGCAGCACGGCAGGATTCGTGCTGGGCTTCGGCGCGGGGCGCTTCTTCGCCACCACACTTGGCATTAGACGACCAGCAGGCTTAGCTTGAAATGGCTGCTGGGGTGGCGGCTCACTTGGCGGCCTCGGGGGACCGATCTCACTATCACGAGCCTCAAGCTGGTCGGGAGTGAGCCACGTCCCGTTGCACTTGACCCCATCGCGGATCTTCCTACACAAAATGTTGGGATTCGCCTGCGCTCTCCACTGATGAATCCAGCCTCCACATTGGTGGTGGCGCTGGCACTTGTAAATCATACCTGGAGCTCTCGGGGCGCTCGATACAGAGAAGCTGCGGCGGGGGGAAAGAGGAGAAAGCAGGCCCACTCTCTCTCTCTCGGACCCCACCCCGACGTTTCCGCGCGGACGTTCGGCGCATCTGAATCCGCACTGACGCGCGGCACGCTCCTGCGTCCCCGAGGCAACAGCATAAACACAACAAAAAGAAACACTCGAGGGGGGGCACGCTCCGTCGCCTCTAAGGGATCGCGCCCACCCGCATGGGCGCCACGCCCCCCACCCCCCCCCCCCCCCCCCCCCCTCGAGAAGGCAAGCAAACAACAACGCAAGCTAGAAATCGAACTGGACAGGGTCTGAAATTCTGAGGCCCCCAGATCCTGGGAGCTCCCGCTTCTGGAGCTTTCTCAGTTCAGAGGATACCTTACGGGTGCAATTGCCCAGCAACTTCGGAGAGCCTCTGCCTGAGGTGAACCCTCCGCACTCACTACAGAATATTAATGGGAGCCTGCTGCCAATTATGGCACAATACACAATATTATGGTGGCGGCCTCTGGCTTCGGCTGCCACGTCTCTGATCTTGTTTGGCACTGGTTTACAAGAAGTGCGGTTGCGGGCGCTAACCACTTTCAGGCATGATCTGCATCTGAAAACTGATCCATTCCACACTGGGTCATGGTCCTGGACAAATGGGCGACCTGCTCTCTGCGGCGCTGGCTTCGTGATGTCTGGCCACAGTTCCTTGGCTGGGGGCCAGAGCGCAAGGGCCTTTCCTGCACCTAGGACAAGGGACTTATATAATCGCATGGCGGCCTCATGCTCCCCCACTTCATTAGTATGTAAAGCATGCAGTTTAGCTGATGCACCTGCGTGGTAATATGCAGCTTTGTTGCCTTGGGTGTCCAAAACATCTAGAGAGTCTGCTGCTTCTTCTGTCTTGCGATGCGCCTTGGTTTTGCGCAACTCAAGCCAGGAATCGGAAGGGAGGTAGGATGCAAGTTTGCGCCAAAAGGTGGCAAAGATGCCGGCCCCTTGGAGCGCTGCTTCGGGCTTTAAAAATCCTTTCATTAGGCCAGAGCAGTCGACAATTATGGGCGCGGTCCGTGGATGTTCCGACCACTGCGCCGCTAGTAAAAGTCCTGGATGCTCCGCATGCCCTGACATTTGCGGATACTGTCGTGGCAAGGGTGCTCTGACTGCTCGTATAAAATTGCCTTCGTTGTCTGTCTGGACTGCTGAAGATCCTGCTCTCGAAATGTGAGGCATGGATGGACTTAGGCAGCTGCCATCAACATATATGGGCAGGTTCGCTGCCATGAATTCTGGATTACAAGGACCATATGGTCCAATATGTTGTGGGAGGAGATCTTCGACTGGTGGGTCTACTATGGGCCTCGGGACCCACAGCCTGTTAAATAGAAGTCCTTCCTCACCTGCTGCTTCGGCTGGTTCAGTGAGGTCTGACAGAAACTCCTGGCGTACCTCCTCAGCATGGGGGCAGAGCCAGATTCGATGGTAGGGTGTGTCCATCTGCTGGCAGTAAGGGCATAATCCATCAAACTGGTAGCCCCACTTAACAAGTGTTTGGCCTGTTGTCAGACAGCCGCAAAATAAATGTCTGACGCATCTGGCCGCCTGGAAACTCACATGTTTGGAGACCTTCCTGAGTGTGGGGATAAACAGGTCCCACCAGAGTCCTTGCTGTGCAACTGGGGACTCGGGGGGAAACTTGGAAGCGGCATATTCCTGGATCAGTTTGCCCTTATACTGCCAGACAAACTCTTTAGAGGTCCAACGCGGGGAAAATTCAAGTATGTTAAAAGTGCACCCATATCTATCACTTAGATGGGTTGCATATGGGGTTTGCCAGCCTGCCTGTTTTATCCAAAGGGGCATCTGGGAAACAGGGCCGCGCGACTTGGCAAGCCAAGTCTTGAACTTCGAATTGGCGAGTCCAGCTTTGGCGACGTTGAACACACGTGCTAGCTCCTTTGCAGATAATGTGTCGCGATGGGCCCTATGCTCAGGTCTGGTGGAAGTTGCCGACCACCATTCTAGACACCAGCGTTCCAAGGACGCGCCTATCATGTTCAGCGGGTCATTGTCTGCCACCGACGCCCACCACATGTTCATTTCGGCTCGCTTGCAGTGATGGGGGGAGACAGACGCTGCAAGTCCTCGGAGTCGCCTGATTTCACTTGGTGTGAATCCGTGGGATGCAGCTCCGTAATGCATGGTAAACTTGGCTCCTACAACAAAGAATCGGCTTCGTGTCTTCTTTATATTGCTGCCCTTTAAACGACGAGTTCTGTTGACACGGGCTGCTAGATGGAGCCATCTTTTATGTCGTGTTACACATGCTGCTTCATGTTGTTTTGTGGTTGCCCGCCGTAAAATCAACACCCAGGTTGGCTGCACCCCAACTTGCTGCCCCCCCCCCCCCCCAGGTCTCCCAAGAGCTTCTTTCCTTTGTTGAGCAGATCCGTGGAGGAGGCTACGAGGGCGATTTTGGGGCATGCCAAGGTAAGGGCCAGCTTTTCAATTCCTTCCTTGATCTGGAGCACGAACGTTACGAATGACTCGAGACAATACACCTTGGAATCAGCCCAAGCAGAGAGAGTAAGATCGTCGATGCGTATACTGCTAGCTGCGTTGGGCGAGAGGGTTGAGGTGATCAGCGGGTACATGTAGAGCTTGGCCTCGTACGTGGCTGGAGAGGCTCCTGAGACAATACCTTGCGTGGGGTATACATGGTCTGAAATCGATCCTTCTAGCATCAGGCGTCTTGGCCATTCATATGTATGTAATGAATATACCACTACATCTATGGGGTAGTTAGCCTGATGAGCATGAACATAGATGATGGCATGGTCGAGGGTCTGATAGAAAGACTTGAGATCACATAGTAATGCTACGTAGCGCGTTTTGCCTGATGCTGCAAGTTCTGCACGAGCTGACTGCCTCCAAACTGCGCCCTCTGGGCCCCTAGCCTGGGATGCCGAAAACTCTGGAGCCAGCCCTGAAGACGCTTCCCATGATCTGCATTTCCTGGACATGAGTTCCCCATGGATACGTTCAAAGCCAGGATAAAAAACCCAGACATCTCCTTCCTCCTCCTGTGCGCTTCGGCGCGAGAAGGATCTGAAGCGGCTGGATGGGCGACGGGGCTGCTCCGATCATGTCCATGGCTGCGAACAACCTGGCCATTATCTTCAATGCTTGTTCGCTGCATAACCTGAAATGTATGGGATGGAATCCGTCTGGAATGCATGCACGCATCTTGAACTTGCTCGAAATGTTTGCCAAGACTGCTGGATGGGTTGGAGGAGATACTACATATGCTGGGCAATTCATGCTGTATTCTGGTCTTCGAGATGATCCTTGGTCCAACTTTCCTCCAGGCTTGGCTTTCCACTTCTCTGACCAGTTTTTCGAATGAGCGTCCAGCAAGTTTGGTAGCGACGAGGTGCAGCCTGATTCTAACAATACCTGCTCGACACTCCTCTCCTCCTTTCCTTTGATACATTTGTAAATAAGCCCATCTGCTACACTGCCCCACCATTCTGCCCACTGCTGTCTCTGCGCTGACTTGTCCTGGCCTATGTTGCCCTGGTGATGTTCGGCGAAGACGTCGGCAACGGTGGCGATGAAGTCTCCCATTTGCTGCGAGGCTGGGCCCCATAGCTCGGAAGCGACACCTTTAAGGATGAAGCGGTAATGTACTCCTTCTTCCCAATACTGCCTGAAGGGGCCACCTGAACGGGGGAGGAGGTGAAGCTGGAAAACGAGCTTGTTGAGATATTCATCCATTAGCTGGTGGTCCTGGAGCTTCTTGTATCTTCTAGCTATTTCCTTTAGCTTATTTGCTTTCCAGAGGAGGGCTCGTTCTTTTTGTCGCTTCTTCTTGTGTTTGGAGCAACTTTCTGAGGGGTATCTCCTGGATCACCAACGGGGCTCCTGGCTGCCTACCTTCTGGTGGTGTTTGGGTATGCTGCTGGATTTCTAAGCAGATAAGCTCCAACCACTGATCGTAGACCTGATCCAACACTCCTTGGCCTCTTGCATGCTCGTCAGCTTCCCGTTTCGGCACGCTGGCGATGTCGCCCCTGTCATTCGTGTGATCCTGGATAAAACTCCCCAGTGATTCCTTCAGATGCGCATGCGAGGGAGGGCAAGGGGGCTGGTCCAATGGCTGGGTCGGTGGGATACCGCTGGCACTTGCCTGGTATCTTTACCAGGAACTCATCTATGTCGGTTCTGGGCACAAGCTTCACTGGGCGATGAGGAGAGAGGGGAGTGTCCAAATCCACTGAAACTGACTGGAGGCCTGGGTCAAGATGCTGCTGATCCAGAAATAATCGATCCTGGATTCATGTCTCCGCAAACACACGTGGGTTCCAGCGGGGCCTTGATGGACATACCGATTTTATCGAGGTCCGCATTCCCGATCATGTCAACTACGCTGATAATGAAATCCCCACCAACTATGACTGGCAGGCCCGTGGAATTAATGTCCTGCCCCAGCTTTCGGAGGATGCTTAAGTTGATGTCGTCAAAATCTACTCTATCCTTTAGGTATACGATGTACAGGCCTACGACTCCCAACTTCAGATGGCGGAGATAGCATTTGCATAGCCTGCCAGGCACTAGCAACTGCTGGGACTCATTGGGGATCCATGCATCCAAGTGAGCACGCACAAGTATGAGCACTCCTGACGACGCTCCTCCGTTCTTCGACATGAATGCTGGGGCCCCGAATACTCCCCACCCTTTCTGCCTGAGGGAGGAGACGACGACTGAGTACCTGCGAGGTAAGAGCTTGTGCTCCTGAATGAGAAGCACGTCGACTGTCGAATCTGCTAGCTGGGGCAATATGTCTTCTGCTGTGCCCCACGACGATACATTCAGCGTACGAATCTCGAAAATGCTGATCTGCTCACTTTGGGACTGCCACTGCCGCTGCTGCCGCTGACGCCGACGCCGCTGCCTCTGCGATGGTCGCGGCACATGGGGCTGAGGGCGGGGGCGGAATCCCTGTTGGCTTTTGCTTTTTCCCAGAACTTCGACAAGCACGTTGGACACCAGCGAGGAGTTCTGGGGAAAGATTGAGAGCATTGGCCAGACTCTTGCCCCCTGGGTCCAACATGTCCGACGCCTTGTGTTTAACTCCTCATGCGCCCTCCATCGGGGTTGGTTCTGGGACATTTGCCTGGTCAAACTTCTGGCGGAGCTGGTCACGGTCGGGATGATTGAGAATAACTTGCTCCCAAATTCCCAGCCGACTGGTGAGGGTCTCAACTGTAGACTGGAGCTCCTCCTTCTCTGGGTCCTCATACTCCTCCTCATCTTCGTCAAAGTCCTTCTCCTGATACTTCTGCCAAAATCCACCTTCCTCTGGTGAGTCTTTATGCACTGACGTGACGATCTCAATTTCCAATCGGTCGATCTCACTCTGCACATGTTCTTTCTCCTCGAGCACCTCTTTCTTCCTCTTCTGCACTGCCTCCAACAGCTCCTCAATATCCTCCTGCTCCTTCTCCAATGCTGCCAACTCTGCTTGCTGCTGATCAAGCTGCCGGTCCACACGTAGCAGGCGCTTGGACTTTGGTAGGTCCTGTTCCTTGGAGCTGCGATAATCCTGCATGAGGGAGTCCAGCTGGGGAATGAGGTGCTCTGGGATATCTGAACAATCCTTGGAGTGGGCATGCTGGACCAGGAGGTTGAGAAGGGTGGGCCCGTTGAGTTTCGGGCGGGGTGCGCCTCCTCCTCCTCCTTTGCCTTTCCACACTCCCTTCGGGCCCCCACTACCTCCCCAATACAGGTCGTGGGGTTGGGAGGGGTGGGTGAACTTTCCGTAGCCTTTGCCTTTGCCTTTGCCTTTGCCTTTTGTGGTACTGCCTTTGCCATTGCCTTTGGTCCTGGGTCCTTTGGTACCTCTCTGCCCACTCGAGAGGTCGGTGAAGCGGGAAGCCCATTTGCCCATTGGGGATCTCTCCAGTGTAATAGCAGGCCCATGTAATAGACTTGCAGAGCAATGGTAACAGTAAGAATACCAGAACAGCTTCTTAGCATTCCCACATTGGAGGCACTTGACTGTCGCATGGCTGGCACGGCTCATAACTTGCGGGGTAAGCTTGGGGTTGTTGGACGGGGCCAACGTTCGCTGGGAGTTGAAGGGCTCCCACCCTGCAATGCCGAAATGCGTCCAGACGCCTCCTTGGTCCGCAAACGGCGATATCTTAAGCCAAAACGGCTACGGACCACCCTCCACCTCCTCCTCCTCCTCCTCCTCCTCCTCCTCATCATCATCATCATTATCATCATCCTCCTCCTCCTCCTCCTCCTCCTCCTCCTCCTCCTCCTCCTCCTCCTCATCATCATCATCATCATCATCAGCATCAGCATCATCATCATCATCATCATCATCATCATCATCACATCATCATCATCATCATCAGCATCAGCATCAGCATCAGCATCAGCATCAGCATCATCATCATCATCATCATCATCATCATCATCATCACCATCACATCATCATCATCATCATCATCATCATCATCATCATCATCATCATCATCATCACCATCATCAGCATCATCATCATCAACATCATCATCATCATCATCATCAGCATCATCATCATCATCATCAGCATCATCATCATCATCATCATCATCATCATATCGTCATCGTCATCGTCATCACCATCATCATCATCATCATCATCATCATCATCATCAGCATCAGCAGCATCATCATCATCATCATCATCATCATCATCATCATCAGCATCATCCTCCTCCTCCTTCTCCACCCTCCTCCTCCTCCTCCTACTCCTCCTCCTCTTCCTCCTCCTCCTTCCTCCTCGAGCCTCCTCCTTCTCCTCCTCCTCATCCTCCTCTTCCACCCTCCTACTCCTGCTCCACCCGCTCCTCCTGCATCCTCCTCCATCATCCTCCTCCTGCATCAGCATCCTCCTCCTCCTCCTCTCCTCCTCCTCTCCTCCGTCCTCCTCCTCCTCCTCCTCCCCTCCTCCTCCTCCTCCTCCTCCTCCTCCCCTCCCCTCCCCCTCCGCCCCCTCCTCATCCTCCTCCTCCTGATCATCAGCATCATCATCATCATCATCATCATCATCATCATCATCATCAGCATCATCATCATCGTCATCATCATCAGCACCATCACCATCACCATCACCATCATCATCATCATCATCATCATCATCATCATCATCATCACCATCACCATCACCATCACCATCCCCATCACCATCACCATCATCATCATCATCATCATCATCATCATCATCAGCATCATCATCGTCATCATCATCATCATCAGCATCATCATCATCATCATCAGCAGCAGCAGTATCACCACCACCGCCAGCATCATCATAATCAGCAGCAGCAGCATCACCATCATCAGCAGTATCAGCATCAGCATCATCAACACCATCAGCAGCAGCATCATCCTCATCATCATCCGCATCATCCTCAGCATCCCAATCATCATCATCCTCAGCCTCAGCCTCATCATCATCCACATCATCAGCATCATCATCATCATCAGCATCATTGTCGGCATCATCAGCATCATCATCATAAACCTCATCAGCATCATCAGCAGCATGAGCATCAGTATCAGCATCGGCATCAGCATCATCGTCAGCATCAGCATCGTCATCATCATCAACATCATCAGCATCATCAGCATCATCAGCATCGCCCTCACCACCACCAGAATCATCACCATCATCATCATCATCATTAGCAGCAGCATAATGATCATCAGCAGCATCGTCAGCATCGTAATCATCAGCAGCATCGTCATCGTTACCATCTGCATCAGCATCAGCAGTATCATCATCACCACCGCCACCGTCATCATCATCATCATCATCATCATCATCATCATCATCATCATCATCAGCATCAGCATCAGCATCATCATCATCACCATCAGCATCAGCATCATCGTCATCGTCAGCATCATCAGCATCATCCTCATTTTCATCCTCATCATCAGCAGCAACATCATCATCAACAGCATCATCATCATCATCACCACTACCACAACCAACACCGCCATCAGCATCATCATCATTAGCATCATCATCATCAGCATCAACAGTAGCGTCACCATCATCATCACAACCATCAGCATCAGCATCGTCATCATCATCATCAGCATCAGCATCCGCATTATGATCAGAAGCATCATCAGCAGCATCAGCAGCATCAGCATCAGAAGCAGCATCACCAGCATCATCGTCAGCACCCGAATCCGCATCATCAGCATCAGCATCACCATCATCAGCATCACCCGCAGCATCATCATCATCAGCATCAGCATCAGCATCATCAGCATCGACAGCTTCATGAGCATCAGCATCATCAGCAGCATACTCATCATCATCACCATCAACAACAACATCATCAGCATCAACACTATCATCATAATAATAATCAGAATGATAATGATACTCGGCATCATCATCATCAGACTAATCATCATCCATATCAGCATCATCGGCAACCTAATCATCATCTGCAGCAGCACCATCATCCGTACAGTCGTCATCATCCTCATTATCCTCAGCAGCAGCAGCATAATCAGTAGCAGTATCATCTTCATCATCAGCAGCAGCATCATCATCAGCATCATCATCATCTTCAGCATCATCAGAATCCTCATCCTCTCCGTCGTTCTGCTTACTAGCACCACCCGTAATGCCCCAGTCCCACTGCTGCCAGGGCAGACGGCAGGCCAGATGCTACTCTGACCTCGAGCCAAAAGTCGGAAGCGCGGCCTGGACTGGACGGACAAGAAGGTGAGGAGGAGGAAGAGAAAGATACCGACCCAGGGCGTAGAGGAGGGGCGACGGCGACACCAAAATACACGGCCAGTGGCAGACAGCTGCCTGTGGCCGTTAGCATGCCCGCCGCGGCTATCACTTAACCCAAGACGTTCTCGCATCCTCGGGGCAATCACCATCGGTTTCTCGCAAAACGTTACAACACGCGCGCCATGTTTGCAAGGCTGTTCCAGCAGGTGTTCAGAAATGAGCCTGATCCAAATCGGGAAACCTATGATTGATGTGGGACGTGCGCTACGACACAACGCGTTCACGAGGAACCACCATCTTGTTGTACGCTTATGCGCAGACATATGTGACTTGAGCATGTAAGGTCGATGTCCAAATTCACTGAATCGCCTCCCAATGGGAATGACACGACACAGTGCACTCTGGTCTGGCCTGGCGACAACCGTTACACTTAGGTGTAGCATGATCCGCCATGCAGCTTACTATGCCGATTTCCAGCTCGCCCCGCGCACTGCACCACTGCCAGCACGTGGGCATGCCCTGCCTCGCGCCCCAGGGTGCCGCACACGGACTGGAAAACGATGCCCAAAGCGAGGCCCACGCGGCACCCCTCCGTCCCGGGCGGCCCCCTCCCTGGCCCTCCAGGCTGCTCCTGCGCCTGCCCCGAGACGGGCCAAAGACGGGGGACGGCCATCTTGCGGCGGAGTCACAGCTTCCCCGAGACTGCCCCCAGACTTCCGAAGACCGCCCCAGGAGCCTTGTCAACGCCCATTGGACCGCCCAAGACGGCCCGAGCATCTGAAAAAGGGCTCCTCCGAAGAATCGCGGAGGCCCCCCATGAGGCCCTCGGGGACCCAAAGAGGGGCAACCACCGAGGGCTCGGGAACCGACTCTG
>CAUYUJ010006147.1:153959-198959 GCA_963575745.1 Prorocentrum cordatum
CCCAAAGAGCCCCAAGAGGCCCCAAGAGGCCTCCAAGAGGCCCCCAAGATGCCCCCAAGAGGCCCCCAAGAGGCCCCAAGAGCCTCCCCCGAGGCACCCAAGACGCTCCTGGAAGCCCCTGGGGCCGCCAAGAGGCTCCCAAGACGCCCCGAACGGCCTCCAAGAGGCTCCCAAGAGGCCCGAAGAGGCTCCCCCAAGGCACCCAAGACGCTCCTAGAAGCCCCTGGGGTCGCCAAGAGGCCCCCAAGACGCCCCAAAAGGCCTCCAAGAGGCTCCCAAAAGACATCTACTACTACTACTACTACTACTACTACTACTACTACTACTACTACTACTACTACTACTACTACTACTACTACTACTACTACTACTACTACTACTACTAACTACTACTACTACTACTACTACTACTACTACTACTACTACTACTACTACTACTACTACTACTACTACTACTACTACTACTACGACTACTACTACTACTACTACTACTACTACTACTACTACTACTACTACGACTCCTACTCCCTACCCTCCCTACTACCCTACTCCTACTACTACTACTACTACTACTACTACTACTACTACACTACTACTACTACTACGACTACTACTACACTACTACTGCTACTGCTACTACTACTACTACTACTACAACTTACTACGACTACTACGACTACGACTACTACTACATCACATCTACTACTACTACTACTACACTACTACTACTACTACTACTACTACTACTACTACTACTACTACTACTACTACTACTACTACTACTACTACTACTACTACTACTACTACACTACTACTACTACTACTACTACTACTACTACTACTAAGTACTACTACTACTACTACTACTACTACTACTACTACTACTACTACTACTACTACTACTGCTACTACTACTAGTACTACCACTACCACTGCTACTAGTACTACTGCTCACGAGGAGCCCGAACAACTCACACCACGACGAGGGCCCCGAACGACTCACACCACGAGGAGCCCGAACGAGTCCCACCAGGAGGAGGGGCCCGAACGACTCACACCAGGACGAGGGGCCCGAACAACTCACACCACGAGAAGCCCGAACGACTCACACCAGGACGAAGAGCCCGAACGACTCACACCACGAAGAGCCCGAACGACTCACACCAGGAAGAAGGGCCCGAACGACTCACACCAGGACGAGAAACCCGAACGACTCAAACCACGAGGAGCGCTTTCTCTCCCTCCTCCTCCGCCTCGTCCTTCTCCCGCTCCCGCCACAAGGAGGATGTACAAGGAGGCGGGAGGAAGGAGGAACAGGGGAGATATGCGGGGGCAGGCGGAAACACGCCTGAAACACCACGACTGTCGGCATGCTTCGCAAGAGTTGCTGTTTTGAGATGGGCTGGTGGGGATACGCGAAGCGTGAAGAATTCGAACCTGGGTCAGTCAGGCCTCGCAAAATCCTGACCCTGGCCAATGCAGCCTTGGCTCTGCAGGATCCCGCAAGATCCGGCGCTCTGGCTGACCCCCTTCGCATTGACCATGGGGGAACCAAAAAGTACCGACACCACTACTCCACGGACCTCCTGGGGTGCGTTCTCACCAGGGCTTCGAGGCGGACCCAGCGGTGGCGCCGAGGGCCTCCCAGGAGGCCCAAAAAGGGGACAACGAGGGAAGGGTAGCGGTTTCGGTAGCCTCATGCCCCTGAGAAAAACACCTGGGGGATACTAAAGTTCTGGTCCTGGGGTGATAACGAACGATGTGTCTCAGCAAGTCGTATGTAGGATGTACGGTTGACGAAGACAGAAGAGGTCGTCGTCGTCGTCTTCGTCGTCGCCGTCGTCGTCGTTCCGCTGGCCCTGCCACAATGACCTGTTCCTCCTCCGAGACCCGTCTCTTGAGCCCGGGAGGGGCGTCGACCTCGCTCCTCCCCCGGCAGCGAGCGCAGCTCCTCTCCGCGCCGCCTGGCCGCCCCCTGGCCGGACCCCCTCGCCCCCGCGGCCACTACTGTGCGTCGGCCGCCAGAGAACCAGCGTGTCCTCCTCCCCCTCCTCCTCCTCCTCCTCCTCCTCCTCCTCCTCCTCCTCCTCCTCCTCGCCAGGGAGGGGCGTCGACCTCGTTCCTCCCCCGGCAACGCGCGCAGCTCCTCTCCGCGCCGCCTGGCCGCCCCCTTGGCCGGACCCTCTCGCCTCCGCGGCCACTACTGTGCGTCGGCCGCCAGTTGGCGGCGCGCAGAGGGGGGTAGGGGGAGGGGGGAAGGCTTCTTAGAAGCACCCCCCTGCTTCTTAGAAGGCGCGGGCCTTCTCTATAGACGTAAGGCTGGGGCCTTCTAAGAAGCAGAGTGCTTCTAAGAAGCCTTCCCCCCTCCCCCTACCTCCTGTTGCGCGCCGCCAAGCCAGAGCACCAGCGTGTCCTCTGCGGGGGGCAGGCCGGGCGCCAGGGCCGGCGAGCCGCGCGGCTCGTTAGAGAAGCCCGCGACAGCCGCAGTTGTTGAGAAGAACAAAACACGGCGTAAGCAGCAACTTTTGGAAGTCCGCGCGGATTTCTTGGATCTGCGCTGGACCCCCCTCCCAGGCGCGCGGAGCGCGCCAGAGGCGGCGCCAGATGCGCCGCCATGGGAGGGTCCAGCGTAGGTCCAAGAAATCAGCGCAGATCGCCGAAAGCTTACATTGATGCAGCTGTTTCTTCTTCGAGTGTTGCCATTCGTCCCTCCCAGCGACGGCTACCGCACAGCTGTAAAGGATCTCTGAGGGATCCTGACCGGGTATCGACCGCCTTGGCAAGAAGTTGCGCCTGCCTATGAGAGTGCGCCAGCAGCGAGGCCAACTCGAACAGCCCGAATTGACAACTGGCCGAGACAAGCGCCTCGATGTGGTGAGGTACGCTCAGGCTGTGCTGAGCTGGTCGTACCTGCGCTTGTAATAGACCAGATACTCGGGATAGGCCTGGGAAGACTCGTAGATGACTATCTCCTTGAAGGTGCCCCTGCACTTCTCGCGGTCCCCGAGCACGCAGTCGTACGGCCCCTCGAGCACGTCGCGCTCCAGGGCAGCCGCGTCAGGCTCGACCTCGTCAGTGTACCTGACCTGGCCCCCCATCACTCGGCAGAGCATCAGGCAGTAGACGCCGCCGTCCTCCGCCTGCGCGTACTCGTCCGCCTTGGTGCAGCTGTCGCTCATGTAAGTCCCCCTGCCGTACAGCGGCAGCTTGCTGGTCACGGTGCCCGCCAGCGACTGCTTGAACTCGCTGTCCGCGATGCTCAGGGCGCCCTTGGCCGAGGCGCCGTGCCACAGGTACCACTCGTTTACTGCCTCATCTGGGGGGTCCGAACCACCAAGCGTCCCTGCAAGTCTGGAGGTCCTCATCACGCGCGGCTCGAATGGCTCGACGTCGTCGTGGGCTTCAACCATCAGAGCCTTCTTCAAGATGTACTTCAACCAGGCGCGGACATTTTCGTTGCGGTCCACTCGCACAACCTCGTAGCCCTGCGGCACCTCCTTCCTGCGACCCTCGCCCGTCCAGCCGCGGTCGCGCGTCCACTTCTGGCGCGAGGAGTCGTCCATGAGGCATTGGATCCTCTGGACGACATCCTCCCCGCACTCCACGCGGTGAGACTGGCCTTGCTGACCCACGGCCAGCAACAGCTGATGCTCCTCCACCGAACGCGCCGAGTTGTAGGCCTCCCACGTCTTCGGGATCACCGCCAGTATCTGGTCCTTCGGGGAGGCGGAGTGGTACCCGAAATGATGCTTACAAGTGCAAAACTCGCTGTCCCCCTGGAAGACAAAATGACTACATCGGCATCCCTTCACAGTGCACGGTATGTCGTACTCACCGCTCCTGCCCTTTTGGCCGACAACGCCTACGCGCAGGGGGAAGCCGAACGCTTGGCCGCGAGGGCCTGTCGCCCACTCCACAAACTCCGGAAATGAGATGTAGCCGTTCCCGTCGGTGTCTATGTCGGTCCAGATGTCATGCACCAGCTTGCCCTTTAGCGAGAAGAACCACAAGAGCTGCAGCCAGTCCCGCAGCGACCAGTGCTGCACACCGCCGAGCGCCCTGCGCACGAAGGACGACTCTCCTCCTGTGGAGGCCTCGTCTCTCGCGCGCAGCAGCTCGTGGAGGGCGCCGATCTCGTTCACGAAGCCCCTCTGCTCGGGGTCCATGAAGGTGAAACACTGCCGAAGCGTGGAGAACTCAGGGACCCCATTGTTGGAGGAAGGAAAATCAGCTGACGCATACACTTTCGGAGCTCCGCGTGGATTTCTCGGCTCCGCGCCGGACCCCTGGCGGTGCATCCTGCGCACGGAGCGCGCCATGGACGGCGCCAGAGGCGCCACCAGGGGGCTCCAGCGTCGTTCCAAGAATCCCCGCGGAACTGCGAAGATTTGTGTACACCGTTTTTTCTTCTTCGAATTGTGGACTCGGACCGCGAAGCCGTAGTCAGCGTCGCAAGGGTGGCTGAACCTCCTCCTGTGCTTCTCGTCGGCGCACCTGGCGCAGCGGGTGCTCCAAGGGCAGGGGAGCCGGGTCCTCTTCCTCCTCACGGCCCGCAGCGCCCACCTCCTGGCCAGGACGAAGTTGCACACGCAGCACAGGCAGCAGCAGCCGCAGCAGGCCAGAGGGATCAGCGCGCACACCAGCAGGAGGAAGCTCGGGTCCAGCAGGTAGTAGGACGGCACAGACGCCGCCGCCAGGCCGTGCGGGCGCGGCGCGTGCGCGGGCCACGGAGCTCCAGCCTGGTCGGCCGGAGCGCTCCTGGAGGCGGCACGGATGTGGCCAGAGCAGCTGGGGTCGCATGATCCATCACTGGAGTAGGGGATCAACTACAGAATTAATGAACCCCAGACTTGCTTTGTCGGTCGAATCTACGAAACATCGTGGAAGGCTGCGTAGATCTACGGAACAGCCTACTCAGTTTTGCAGATTCGACGGTCAAGCCAATTTTTGTTGGTAAACGAATTCTGTAATCGATCCCGTACTCGAATCACCAATGCATCGGCGATGCATGGGCGAAATCGGGGGGTGGAGAGCATCGGGTTGGGGATCGCTAATGCGTCGACAACGCGGCGCGATCTTCCGACCCCACCTCCCATCTGGGCGGCCCGTCCCTGGAGGTCCCGTGAGGCTTGCGAAAGAGGCACTCACGGTGCCGCAATACGACCTCACCAGTCTTTCCACTCAATCCTCTTGACTACGGGAAGCGCCCTCTTGAAAGGGAGCGCCCCATGGGTCAGCGCGGGCCCCACTCTTTAAAAAGGGGCGCCCTGCGTCAGCGTGCCTGTGCCATTTTCCTACGCTTCTGGTCATATGATTCCAGCGCGGACCCCACAACAATGAATCTGCACAACAGATGTGACACAAAACAACGCAGTGCGAATCATATGTGAAGCACGTGGCCCCGACGAGGCACCAAACAGGCGGCGAAGGGGCGCCAACGCGGCGGTGAGGGGGGGGGCCACGGGGCGGGTACTGGCCGAATCTACGGGAACACAAACACAAACGATGACGATGCACCCGTGAATCCACAATGGGGCGCTAACGGGGCGGGCACACGCCACATTCTCGGAACACGAGCCCAGCGCCGTAGAAACATGTGCAGGCCCTTGACGCGAAATCTGAAGAAGCCACCAGGGATAGTCCCGTTTTCAAACAAAAAAACGTCGGTCCGTGCAAATATCGTTGTCAGTCCAAGCGCTTATACACACAACCACAAAATATGCTTATATATATATATACATATATATATATATATATATATATATCCGCCGGCCCCCTTGTGGGGCCACCAGGCTGTAGGCGCGAGGTTCGCAGTTTCCTGTACCAGTCGTAGGTTGTAGTTTCCAGTGTTACAGTTATGCTTCTTGCTGGTTACTGTAACTAGCTGATTGACCGCGCGAGGGGGGGGGAGGCCCAAACAGGATTTTTAGCACCCCCTGGGCGCGCTGTCTGAATTGCTGGGGGGGCTCCAAATCGACACCCCTCACGCAGATCCGCGGGGTCAGGGTCCAAAAACACACGGGATTTGCCACATTTCTGAAATTCGGTGCCACCCCTCACGCAGATCCGCGGGGTCAGGGTCCAAAAACACAAGGGATTTGCCACATTTCTGAAATTCGGTGCCACCCCTCACGCAGATCCGCGGGGTCAGGGTCCAAAAACACAAGGGATTTGCCACATTTCTGAAATTCGGTGCCACCCCTCACGCAGATCCGCAGGGTCAGGGTCCAAAAACACAAGGGATTTGCCACATTTCTGAAATTCGGTGCCACCCCTCAGACAGATCCGCGGGGTCAGGGTCCAAAAACACAAGGGATTTGCCACATTTCTGAAATTCGGTGCCACCCCTCACGCAGATCCGCGGGGTCAGGGTCCAAAAACACAAGGGATTTGCCACATTTCTGAAATTCGGTGCCACCCCTCACGCAGATCCGCGGGGTCAGGGTCCAAAAACACATGGGATTTGCCACATTTCTGAAATTCGGTGCCACCCCTCACGCAGATCCGCGGGGTCAGGGTCCAAAAACACAGGGGATTTGCAACATTTCTGAAATTCGGTGCCACCCCTCACGCAGATCCGCGGGGTCAGGGTCCAAAAACACAGGGATTTGCCACATTTCTGAAATTCGGTGCCACCCCTCACGCACATCCATCGCAAGGCGTGGTAACCCAAACTGCGAGTACTCCCTCGGCCCTTTAATCCCAAGGTGTGGTAACCAAGCTCGTAAACCATACACGTCTTACCAATCGCCCTGTGTGGTAACCCCTCTTGTGATCAGTTGGTTTTGCCGATTGCGAATCGGCCTCGCATGAAGTTCCGATACTGCTGCACGACAGCGCCAAAGCCTCATGACTTAGCTCTTCCATGGCCCATTCTCCGAGAGAGGGGGCGGCGGCAGGGGGCGAAGCCCTTACGGATATATATATATATAGTATATATATATATATATTATATATATAAATGTATGCAAGACCAAAAAGAAAGTACGCACTTCTAAAGCGAGAGCCACGTCCTGAAAACTACCCGCCCTCCATTCGTGTAACCGCGAGAAAATTGTAGACAAGCGCGCACGACGCTAAGTCGAAAGCAGCACCTGACACGGACCGCCCTCCGTCCATCCGCGCAGCTGCTGGGGAGCTCAAGCGTCGGCAACATAAACGGCGGGGGTGAACTCTGGCGACACGCCCGCCCCGCCACACAAACACGACTGGTGGCGCGACAACGAACTACTCGTGCGGAGGGAGTATCGACGAAAAGATTGAGAAAAACGTGGAGAAAACAAAAACGAGAACTGTGCGCACAGACTGGTCCTGGCCTAGGACCGATGCATCCCCCTTCTTGGCTTGGTCGGGGAAGCTCATACGCCAACCCTGGGCCAGGCCAGGAACGGCGACGCAGATGTTCGACGCCCCCCGAAAGGAGGAGGCGGATGAGGCGGAGGAGGAGCAGGAGAAGGGGGGGGAGGAGGAGGACGAGGAGGAGGAGGAGGACGAGGAGGAGGAGGAGGAGGAGGACGAGAACGAAGAGGAGGAAGAGGAGAAAAGGAGGAGGAGGAAGAAGAAGAGGAGACGAAGGAACAGGAGGAGGACGAATGGGAAGAGGAACGTTGGCATGAGCCTTGCCCTGGAGCGCGGTGCACGCTAGGGATTCAACTTTGGCAGAGCAAAACGTAACGTTTCACCGCGCACTCGCGGACTCGCAAAGCCGCGAACGCACGAGCCAGAGCCTATTGGCCACAGCGAGAAACTTCGCACCGACAAAAAAACACACACACACACACACACACACACACACACACAACGGCCGCGCGTGGACTCGGTTGCTGCACGGTTCCCAGGCGCGCCACTGGCAGGAGAACTGACGAGACCGAACTACATGCCGCAGTCCATTTTTCGAACGAGCCCAGACTCAGATAACGACACGCCTCCCTGGCCGCGCCGCCCCAAGCCACCCGAGAGGCACCACTCCGTCGGGCGATTCCACACCCCCACGCACGCCAGGGCGGGGCACCCTGGCCGTGGGAATAATGGGCGTGGGAACCACCATGAGCCCGCCGCAAAAGACACGCCTCCAACCCAGGCGTACGCGGTGTACGCGCCAGGCCACCACAAGGGGAGGTATGGCGACGAGGGTGCAACTTTCTCTCCCCATGGCCCCTAACGGGCAAACAAGGGTCACGAACGGGTTGCTACACGCCTGTTCTCCTGTGAAAAAGGAGGAGGAGGAGGAGGCACAGGAGGAGGCAGAGGAGGAGGCGGAGCAGGATGGGGGGAACAGAAGGAGAAGCGAGAAGAGGTCACGGCATCATCATCTTGCAGGATACCCATGCCACCAGCGCCAGCGTCTGGAGGAGGAAGAGGAGGAGAAAAAAGAGGAGAAGGAGGAGGAGAAAGAAAGAACAGGAGGAAGAGGAGAGAGACAACAGATGTGATGGAGGAGTAATGGCTAGATGGAGGCCTGGAGCTCCGGGCGCCCAGCCCGCGGACGCCCCATCCTCCGCAGCGCCGCTGGGCGTGGAGCCACAGCGCCAGCGCGCACACGGCCGCCGCCGCCGGCCGAAGGGCCCCGCGCCCGCCTCGGCCAGCCCCGGGCACGCCGGCCATCGCCCCGCCCCGCGCAAGGGCTGCTCTCGCGCACCGTGCCGAGGCGGAGGTGAGGGGCAACGATAAAGGTCGAGCGCGAGATCGACTACAGAATTGATGTACCCCAAATTTGTTTGTTGAATCTACAAAAACATGCACAAAACAAATTCGTTGAATCGAATTGCTGGCATATCTAAAAACATTATACGTCGTGGTCGTAAATATGACGAATTGGCCTGGCGAAGGCCCAACCATATGCAATTGTCGGCACCGTCGTTGTATGCACCACATTCGGAGGAATTCCATATGAAGCCACGAAAACGTGTGAGTAGTGTGCCAAAATGGGTGCGGTGGGCGCATGCGAACGCTGCACCTGGGGCCGTCGGTTGAACTCCTTATGTGGCCACGAAGCGTGCGAGGGGTGTGCCAAAATGCGCGCGGTGGGCGCATGCAAACGCACCACAAGGGCCGTCGGTGGAGCACTTTTATGGAGCCACGGAACGCGTGAGGGATGTGCCAAAATGATTGCGGTGGGCGCATGCGAACGCACCTGCTAGCGCCGACGGTGGAGCTCCCTGTGGGGCCACGGAACGTGTGAGGGGTATGCCAAAATGGCTGTGGTGGGCGCATGCGAACGCAGCCACTGGGGCCGTCGGTGGAACTCCTTATGTGGCCACGCAACGTGTGAGGGGTGTGCCACAATGGACACGGTGAGCGCACGCGAACGCTGGCATTTGGGCATTCGGTGGAGCTCTCTATGGAGCCACGAAACATGTGAGGGGTGTGCCGAATCAGAAGCATGCGAAGGGCAGAGGCACGGATGGGAGGAGGCAAAGGGCAGCGGGAGGAGAACGCGAGGCGCTCTCTTGTCAAAACGAGGACCCAACACCACAGGATGGACGGGGGGAGGGGGGGGAGAGGGGGGGAAAAAACAAAAAAAAAAAAAAAAAAAAAAAAACATGCGGGGGTAAATAGATAGGATGGCGCGCCGCTGGGTCACCCAAAGGGGGGGGGAGGGGTCCGTGACCCCCTCCCCCTTTTTTCCCCGATCCGTCGTCGGCGGACCCCCCCCCCTTCCCGCTCCATCGTCGGCGGACCCCACCTTCCTTTTCCCGATCCGTCGCCGGCGGACCCCCCCCCCCTTTTCAAAGGGAGGGGCACGGTCCCCCCCCCCCCCCTAAGCGTGAAATTCGACCCCCCCCTTTCGCTACGCCGCCCCCTAGGTCAGGAACCCGATCCCTACCAAACCTAACCTTCGACCAACCCCTAACCCCGAACCAAACCCCCCATTCCTAACCCGATCCCCTACCCTACGACGAAACCGTAACCTTTACCCAAACCCCGACCCGAACCTTTCATTCAAGCCCTAATCCCCACCCTTAACCCTACCCTAAGCCCCTACCCCTAATCCTTGTTCCTTATTATTATATACCCCCACCTATGTCGTATTCCGGCCGATAGCAACCCAATCCGGGACCTCCCATCCGGACTGAAAAAAATCAATACAAAGTGGCCTTGTTTTTTCTCAACATCGTCTTTGTCGTCGACGATGCGAAAAGCGTGGCAGGGATGGGACGCGGCGCACATCGCGCGCGGCAGTCAATCTGGGCCCGCCCATCCTGACTGCAAAAAATCAATACAAAGTCTGAATTTTTTTCCTCTCAGCATGGCCTGCCTTGTCGCCGACGGTGCGAAATATGTGGCAGCAGTGGGACGCGGCGCACATATGGGACGCGGCGCACATCGCGCGCGGCCGTCAATCTGGGCCTGCCCATCTTGACTGAAAAATTATCCTGGCGAAAGACCCAACCATAAGCAATTGTTGGTAACGCGTTGTGGGTGCCGCTTTCGGTGGGGTGGGGCTCCTTGGATGGGGGAACCGCATGCGGATGGGGCCACGAACGAAACGCTGCCCTGGGTGGGGGAACCGCATGCGAACTGCGCCACTGGGGCCTTCGGTGGAGCTCCTATGGGGCTACGAAACGCTGCCCTGGGTGGGGGAACCGCATGCGAACACCCCCACTGGGGCCTTCGGTGGAGCTCCCTATGGGGCCACGAAACGCTGCCCTGGGTGGGGGAACCGCATGCGAACACCCCCACTGGGCCTTCGGTGGAGCTCCCTATGGGGCTACGAAACGCTGCCCTGGGTGGGGGAACCGCATGCGAACACCCCCACTGGGGCCTTCGGTGGAGCTCCCTATGGGGCCACGAAACGCTGCCCTGGGTGGGGGAACCGCATGCGAACACCCCCACTGGGGCCTTCGGTGGAGCTCCCTATGGGGCCACGAAACGCTGCCCTGGGTGGGGGAACCGCATGCGAACACCCCCACTGGGGCCTTCGGTGGAGCTCCCTATGGGGCCACGAAACGCTGCCCTGGGTGGGGGAACCGCATGCGAACAACCCCACTGGGGCCTTCGGTGGAGCTTGCCCTGGGTAGGGGAGCTCCCTATGGGGCTACGAAACGCTGCCCTGGGTGGGGGAACCGCATGCGAACACCCCCACTGGGGCCGTCGGTGGAGCTCCCTATGGGGCCACGAAACGCTGCCCTGGGTGGGGGAACCGCATGCGAACACCCCCACTGGGGCCTTCGGTGGAGCTCCCTATGGGTCCACGAAACGCTGCCCTGGGTGGGGGAACCGCATGCGAACACCCCCACTGGGGCCTTCGGTGGAGCTCCCTATGGGGCTACGAAACGCCCCCACCCTGCTCCTGGGTGGGGGAAAACCGCATGCGAACACCCCCACTGGGCGCCTTTCGGTGGAGCTCCACCTTGGGGCCACGACACGCCTGCCCTTGGTGGGGGGAACCGCATGCGAACACCCCACTTGGGGCCTTCGGTGGATGCTCCCTATGGGGATACGAAACGCTGCCCTGGGGTGGGGGAAACGCCTGCGAACACCCCCACTGGGGGCCTTCGTTGGAGCTCCCCATGGGGCCACGAAACGCTGCCCTGGGTAAGGGAACCGCATGCGAACACCCCCACTGGGGCCTTCGGTGGAGCTCCCTATGGGGCTACGCAACGCTGCCCTGGGTGGGGGAACCGCATGCGAACACCCCCACTGGGGCCTTCGGTGGAGCTCCCTATGGGGCCACGAAACGCTGCCCTGGGTGGGGGAACCGCATGCGAACACCCCCACTGGGGCCTTCGGTGGAGCTCTACTCCCTAGAATGGGCTTTAGTTGGATTGGCTTATCTACGAAACGCTGCCCTGGGTGGGGGAACCGCCCCACCCCCATTGCGAAGAAACACCCCCCACTGGGGCCTTCGTGGAGCTCCCCGATGGGGCTATTAAAGTGGAATACGAACGCTGCCCTGTTTGGGGGAACCGCAAATGCGAACACCCCCACTGGGGCCTTCGGTGGAGCTCCCTATGGGGCCACGAAACGCTGCCCTGGGTGGGGGAACCGCATGCGAACACCCCCAGTGGGGCCTTCGGTGGAGCTCCCTATGGGGCCACGGAGCGCTGCCCTGGGTGGGGGAACCGCATGCGAACACCCCCACTGGGACCTTCGGTGGAGCTCCCTATGGGGTCACGAAACGCTGCCCTGGGTGGGGGAACCGCATGCGAACACCCCCACTGGGGCCTTCGGTGGAGCTCCCTATGGGGCTACGAAACGCTGCCCTGGGTGGGGGAACCGCATGCGAACACCCCCACTGGGCCTTCGGTGGAGCTCCCTATGGGGCCACGAAACGCTGCCCTGGGTGGGGGAACCGCATGCGAACACCCCCACTGGGGCCTTCGGTGGAGCTCCCTATGGGGCCACGAAACGCTGCCCTGGATGGGGGAACCGCATGCGAACACCCCCACTGGGGCCTTCGGTGAGCCTCCCTATGGGGCTACGAACTCTTGGGCCCTGGGTGGGGGAACCGCATGCGAACACCACCCACTGGGCCTTCGGTGGAGCTCCCTATTGGGGCTACGAACGCGTGAGAGGTGTGCCGAGAAGCAGAGGCAAAGGAGGGGAGGAGGGAGGAGGGGGAGGAGGACGGAGGAGGGGCAACGCGGGGCACCGTCTCTTCAAAACGAGGACCCAACACCACAGGATGGTTGGGAAAAAACCATACAAAGTCGCAGTTGCTTCCTCTCAGCATGGCTTGCCTTGTCGCCGACGGTGCAAAATATGGGGCAGGAGTGGGACGCGGCGCACACTGCGCGCCCCCATCCTGACTGTGAAAAAAAAAAACAATACAGAATACCACTACCACTACCACTACCACTACTAGAGCTACTACTACAACTACCACTCCACCTCCTCCTCATCTTCCTCCTCCTCCTCCTCCTCCTCCTCCTCCTCCTCCTCCTCCTCCCCCCCCCTCCTCCTCCCCATCCTCCTCCTCCTCCTCCTCCTCCTCCTCCTCCTCCTCCTCTTCATATTGTTATGGTTATTAGTATTCTTATTAGTATTCTTATTATGTTTCTTCTCCTTATCACTCTTATTCTTATTATCATGATTCGTCTTCGTATTACTAGTGTTAGCAGTATTCTTCTTGTTATTATTGTTCTTGTTATTATTATTATTGTTATTCTGCTTATTATGATTCGTATTCTTCTAATTATGATTCTTATTCTTCGTAGTATTATTATCATTCTTCTCCTTATGAGTATTATTGTTCGCATCAGTCGTCTTATTCCTCTTCTTAGTATTCTTCTTGATCTTATTAGTATTCGTCTTATGCTTCTTATCATTATTATTATTCGTCTTCTTTTTCTTATTATTACTCTTCTGCTGCTTATTATTCATAGTATTATTATTCTTCTGATTAATATATTATTCTTCTTCGTATTATCCTTCTGCTTAGTAGTACTCTTACTCTTCTTATTATTCGTATTATTATTCTTCTTACTAGTATGATTATTCTTCTGATTCTCCTTGTTATTCTTATTATTAGTATGTTGTTTTCTTATGCTTCTTCTTATTGTTAGTATTAGTATTCTGCTTTTTACTATTACGATGTTTATTATATTTTTCTTCATACTATTATTATTGTTCTTATTATTTTTCATATTTTTCTTTTTATCCCTCTTCTTTTTCGCATTCGCCTTCTTATTCCCAACCCTCCTGCGTTGGGTACTCGTTTTGAATAGAGCACTGCGGTCTCCACCTTCCTTCCTTCCCGCCTCCTCCTCCTCTCTTCCCTCTTCCTCTCCTCTCTTGCTTCCCTTCTCCGCCTCTCTTCGCTCCTCCTCTTCTCTCTTGCATCCCGTCTCCTCTCTTCGCTCCTCCTCTCTTGCTTCCCTTCTCCTCCTCTCTTCGCTCCTCCTCTTCTCTCGTGCCTTTTACGTCATCCCTTTGGGGCTGCGATCTGTGAAACTGTCGCCACTTTCGAGGGCTGCTGGTGGGTCCAGCGGAGTGAGGCACCACGCAGATTCAGATTAGACCTCGCCATCCCTGGGGGTCTGCGATCTGCGAAACTGTCGTCACTTTCGAGGGCTGCTGGTGGGTCCAGCGGAGTGAGGCACCACGCAGATTCAGATTAGACCTCGCCATCCCTGGGGGGCTGCGATCTGCGAAACTGTCGCCACTTTCGAGGCCTGCTGGTGGGTCCAGCGGAGTGAGGCACCACGCAGATTCATATTAGACCTCGACTTTCGAGGGCTGCTGGTGGGTCCAGCGGAGTGAGGCACCACGCAGATTCAGATTAGACCTCGCCATCTTTGGGGGGCTGCGATCTGCGAAACTGTCGTCACTTTCGAGGGCTGCCGGTGGGTCCAGCGGAGTGAGGCACCACGCAGATTCAGACTAGACCTCGCCGTCCCTGGGGGGCTGCGATCTGCGAAACTGTCGTCACTTTCGAGGGCTGCTGGTGGGTCCAGCGGAGTGAGGCACCACGCAGATTCAGATTAGACCTCGCCATCCCTGGGGGGCTGCGATCTGCGACACTGACGCCACATTCGAGGGCTGCTGGTTGCGAAACTGTCGCCACATTCGAGGGCTGCTGGTGGGTCCAGCGGGGTGAGGCACCACGCAGATTCAGATTCGACCTCGCCATCCCTGGGGGGCTGCGATCTGCGAAACTGTCGCCGCTTTCGAGGGCTGCTGGGGGGCCCAGCGGAGTGACGCCCTACGGGGACTCAGATTAGACCTCGCCATCCCTGGGGGGCTGCGATCTGTGAAACTGTCGCCACTTTCGAGGGCTGCTGGGGGGGCCAGCGGAGTGACGCCCTACGGGGACTCAGATTAGACCTCGCCATCTCTGGGGGGGCTGCGATCTGTGGAACTGTCGCCACTTTCGGGGGCTGCTGGGGTGCCCAGCGGAGCGACGCCCTACGGGGACTCAGATTAGACCTCGCCATCCCTGGTGGGGCTGCGATCTGTGAAACTGTCACCACTTTCGAGGGCTGCTGGGGGGGCCCAGCGGAGTGACGCCCTACGGGGACTCAGATTAGACCTCGCCATCCCTGGGGGGCTGCGATCTGTGAAACTGTCGCCACTTTCGAAGGCTGCTTGGGGGGCCAGCGGAGTGACGTCCTACGGGGACTCAGATTAGACCTCGCCAGCGCTGGGGGGCTACGATCTGCGAAACTGTCGCCACTTTCGAGGGCTGCTGTGGGGCCCATGAAACTGTCGCCACTTTCGAGACCTGCTGCGGGGTCCAGCATAGTGACGTCCTACGCGGACGCAGATTGGACCCGTCATTCTACTTCGATTATCCCGCATCTGCGATCGACTGTATGTGTGCGAGGAACTAGACATGGAGTGGTCTGGCACTGACTGACGTCAAATCGTTGTGTGCCAGTGTCTCCTGGGGTGTTGCCTGATGTGGATGCAGCTCGTCGGCGCTGCGACTCGAGCTGGCGGTCGTCCTTCGGACCCGCAGAAACATCTGCTGAGCTCGATGAGCTAGGGGAACTACAGGAAAGAAGTGCAGGAAACGGAGGCCGGTCATGCACTCGCCGATACCTCGTTGCTCTGTCATCGTCTTTGCTGTTGCATGATCCTTATCTGGCCTGCCGGCGCCGCGGCTCGAGCTGGCGGTCGCCCTTCGGGCCCGCGGGAACATCTTCGGAGACAAGTGGACGCCGCCGCCTTACTTGCAGGCAGCGCATTGCATTCGCGGACAGCAGCATGGCAGACCGCAGTGAGATCCTCAGTCGCGTGGTGTTGCCAAGCCTGGTGGAGACGCGCGTGATCGACCTGAAGTCCCAATCGCGCGTGCACTGTACCTGCGCGGCGTTCAGGCACGCGCGTGATGCTGCTCGCTCCGCGTTCAACCAGTACGTCGCCAGTGCAACTTTGGACGATGGACAACCGATTGATGATACGCGACCCCGGCCTTGAGTTTCTTTCCCGCGGGCCGCCCGCAGACCTGGCGGCGCGCCTGCGAGCGTTCAGCTCCCGCGCTGAAATGTGCGGGAAGGAGGCGGAGAAGCTAGCGGGCGAGCTACGCCTCGCTCGTTCCTTGCACTCTAAACAAGTTTAATCATGTGGAACTCTGCGACGACATGGCGCAGGCAGCGCTGCGGGTTTAGCTCGCACTTGAAAAACGCGGCAGTCTTCTGTCTCCTCCCGCCACTTTCATCGTCGTCCTATTCCCCGCCTCACCTTCTCCATGCACGCTGCTGCTTCCGCGATGGCCTTTCGCCCCCCCCGCCCTCCATTCCATCCCTCTCCTACCCCTCGTTCCCGTGCCCGTTCTTCTTCGATCCTGGGGCCTCAATCCTCGTTCTTTCGATCGTCGTCCTGTGAATCGTGCAACGCATGCGCATCCCATGTAGCTTGCACAGCAAATCGCCGCGTCTACACTGTCGCTGTTCCTGCTAATGTTGGTATACTCCTCTTGCCATTTGATGCACGTGGGTTGGGTACGTCGCAGGGTAATTATGCTAATTATTATGTTTCGTCTGCTTCTTTTTCTCCTCCCCCTCCTCCTCCTCCTTCGTCTTCTTATTATTATTCTTCTTATTCTTATTATTAGTATGCTTATTATTATGATTATTTGTATTATTATTCTTCTTATGGTTATTATTCTTTTCCTTCTTATTACTCTTATTATTATTATATTATGTAGTATGCGTCTTCTTCTTCTTATTATTATGTTTCTTCTTTTTATTAATATTAAAAATTCGCATTGTTCTTATTCTTATTATTCTTATTCGGCTTCTTCGTATTCTTCTTATTAGTATTATTTCTTATTTTTCAAATTATTCTTATTCGTCTTCATATTCTTCTTATTCGTATCACTAGTCTTCTTATTCTTATTATTATTTTGTTGTTTCTTCTCCTCCTCCTCCTCCGCCTTATTATTCTTCTTTGTTATTATTATTCTTGTTAGTTTTATTGTTATTATGCGTTTGCTTCTTCATCTTCTTAGTATTATGTTTATTCTTATTGTTAGTATTCATACTCTTCTTTTTATTATTCTTAGTATTCCTCTTATTCTTACTATTATAATTCGTATTCGTCTTATTGTTCTTCCTCTTCCTTTTCCTCCTCCTCCTCTTCCTTTTTTTCTTCCTCCTCCTCCTCCTACTACTACTACTAATATTACTACTACTACTACTACTACTACTACTACTACTACTACTACTACCACTGCTACTACTACTACTACTACTACTACTACTACTACTACTACTACTACCACTACGACTACGACTACGACTACGACTACGAAACTACGACAACGACTACGCTACTACTACTACTACTACTACTACTACGACTACGACTACCTACTACGAATACTTACTACTAGCTACTACTACTACTCTACACAACGACTACTACTACTACTACTACTAAACTACTACTAACTACTAACTACTACTACGAATACTACTACTACTTCTACTACTACACTACTACTTCTAAAACGACTACGACTACGCTACGAATACGACTACTAATACTACTATTACTACTCACACTACTACTCCGCTAGTATTAACTACTACTACTACTACTACCAGTACTACTACTACAACTACTAACTACTACACTACTAACTACTACTACTACTACTACCACTATTATTTACTACCTACTACTACTACTACTACTACGCTACTACTACGGCTACGACTAAGAAACTACCACTACTACTACTACTACTACTACTACTACTGCTACTACTACGACTCCCACTACTACTACTACTACTACTACTACTACTGCTACTACTACTACCACTACTACTACTACCACTACCACTACTACTACTACTACTACTACTACTACTACTACTACTACTACTACTACTACTACTACTACTACTATTACTACTACTACTACTACTAGACTACTACTACTACTACTACTACTACTACTACTACTACTACTACTACTACTATAACTACTACTACTACTACTACTACTACTACTACTACTACTACTACTACTACTACTACTACTACTACTACTACTACTACTACTACTACTACTACTACTACTACTACTACTACTACTACTACTACTACTACTACTACTACTACTACTATAACTACCACCACCACCACTACGCGCCAGCACCGTTGCGCCAGCATTGTTTCTTACGTTGTGGGAGGGCGGAACGTGTCCGTTGTTCCTTTCAACATGGCCAGTCTTTTCGTCGACGATGCGAAATGCGTGGCGGGAATGGGACGCGGCGCACATCCCGCGCGGACGTCAATGCGGTGTCCTGGGGTATCCTCCACTCGCACTGAAATGCCCGCGCAGCCCCCAGTTGTGCCATCACTGTTTCTTATGTTATGGGAGGGCGGGTGGGAATGGGCACGCCATGCTTGACTCGCTCGAGCTGGCTAGCTCGACCCTCACCCCTACCCTAACCCCCGATCCTAACCCTGTCGCGTCCTACCCATCAAAAATACAATGTCCACGTTTTTCTCGTCAACATTGACTTTGTCGTCGTCGACGCTGCGGAAAGTGTAGCAAGAATGGGGCGCGGCGCACATCGCGCGCGGACGCCTGGCCAACCCTACGAGGGATCCCCCGTCCTACCTGCCAGAAAACACCGCAACGTCGAAGTTTTTCTTGCCAACATGTACTTTCTCCTCGTCGGCGCTGCAAATCGCGCAGCGGGAATGGGACGCGGCGCACATCGCGCGGGGACGCCTGCTCGTCAAAATGGACCTTCTTGTCGTCGACGCTGCGGCCCGTCGGGTTGAGGAGCTGGGCGGGCGGCAAATCATACTGCCTCAAGCAAGAGGCATTATCCTCTTCCTCAGTTTCTCCATCCCACCCTCTCTCCCTCCCCTCCTCCTCCTCCTCCTCCTCCATGCGCGGCAAGAGCGAAACGATGGGCGGTGCAACACGCGTGGCTGGAATGAGACGCGGCGCACTTCGCGCGCTGGACATGTTGTCGCCGACGATGCAACATGAGAGGCCGAAGCGGGGCGCGGCGTACATCGCGCGCGGTCTTGTTTCTCGTCGACGTTGCTCAATACGCGGCAGGAATAGGACGCAGCTCATGTCGCGCGCTGAACGTCTAGCCGCCAACGATATAAGATGAGCGACAGGCGTCGGACGCGACGCACATGCTTCTTATGTTGTGGGAGGGCGGGTGGGAGTGGACGGCGCCCTCTGGTTCGTTCGAGCTGGCTAACTTGACCCTAATCCCAACCCGTAGCCCCTACCCTAACCCCAAACCCTAATCCTTACCCCGACCCTAAATCCTAACCCTACCCCTAACCCCTAACCCTAACCCCTACCATAACCCTAACCCCTACCTCAACCCTACCCCCGAACCCCGAATACCCTCACCCTAACCCTAACCCCTACCCTAAACCCGAACCCTACCCCTTACGCCTAACCCTAGCCCCTAAGCGTAACCCTAATTCCTGACCCTAACCCTAAGAACTAACCCTAACCCCTAACCCCTACCCCCACCCTAACCCTGCCCCTAATCCCTAACCCTTACCCTAAGCTCTAATCCAAACCCCGAAACCCTAACCCTAACCCCCAGCCCTACCCTAACCCCTACCCTGACCCCCAACCTGAACCCTAACGCCTACCCTAAAACCAAACCCTAACCTAACCCCTAACCCCTAGCCCAACCCCTAACCGTGACCCTAATCCCTGACCCCAACCCTATGCCCTAACCCTAAACCCTACCCTAACCCCTGACCCTAACCCTAATCTCTAATATTAACCCTAACCCCTAACCCTAACCCCGAAACACTACCCTAACCCCTACCCTAACCCTAACCTCTACCCTAATCACCAACTCAAACCCCAGCCTCCAGCGCTCCGGAGCGGAGAGAGCCTCCCCACCTGCCCCCTCCGCCCTTGCCTGGCCAAAGGGGGGGAGAGGGGGGGGGTCCGAAATCGCCCCCCCCCCGTCGCCAGTGCAAAGGGGGGGAGGGGGATCCGAAAATGTCCCCCCCCCCCTTGAAGGGGTGAGGAGGGGGGGTGTTCTGGGAGCACACACACACACACACACCCGTTTTCAATTACGAGGGGATCCACTGCCGCTCTTTCAATATACAGTGTAGTCGATCTCCTACTCGACAGGGGGATTCAGAGCTTTCGGGCGTGCTCGTCGCTCCTCGGCGCCTTTGCGGCCTCGGAATGCCTCCCAGCGGTGGCGCCTCGCCGAGGACGCTCCCGGCGTGCCCGGATCGCCCCAGACGGCCACCGGAGGCCCGAACCGTGGCCCGGAAACCGGCAGGGAGCCGGCTCAAATGGGACACATCGACCTGGAGTCGGCGGTGCAGCGCTGCCGGATCGGCGAGGCGCCCCCGATGGCGAGGCCGTGCGTTCCCGGGCGGAGCGGGCTGTCAGGCCCGCCTCGGCGATGAGTGGGCGATCCATCCCCCCCCCCTAAAGTGACGGGGCCCCCGGCCACGCAAAGAAACAGACAAGCAATCCCAGAGTTCCCCGATATACTCTTCCAGACTTTCTGGGCGTTCGTCTTCCCCTCCACTTCCCATCCTTCCCATACTTCCCTGGGCATCGACGAGCACGAGTATCTGTGTGTGTGTTTTTTGTCGCCCCTCCTAACTGAGCCTGTCCCCCCCTAGCGTTGCCCCTGAGGGGGGCCGCACCGCCGCTGCGGCGGCGGCCCCGCTCCATGCTCCAGCCGGCGGGCGCCGGCCGCCCAGCAGAGGCGAGACATCGGCCCAGCCCCCGCGCCTCCCAAGCCTGAGCCAGATCGAACCGCGGGATCGGATCCGAGGACTCGAGGGGGATCGGATGGGGTCGCCAACGAAGCGCCCCGCTCTCGCCTCGGAGCAGGATCGCCGCGCCCGGCCCTGGCCGGCAGCCTGCCGACGTGTGTTCATCGAGCCAGATCGAATCCAATCGGGATCGCGGGCCCAGCCCGCGAGCCGCATCGCATCGAACCGGATGCGAAGCGGGGGGGGAAGTGGGAGCGAGGGGAACGAGCCAAGTAGGGTGAGCTCGAGCCACGTCTGACATCGTACCCCTCTCACCCACCCCTCCCCATTGCGCCGGCTGTGTCTCTATCCGCCGACGGGTGCTACAGCGGACGTGGTACTCCCAAGAGGACCCCATCGGAGCGAGGGGAGGAGGCAAGGAGCGAGGGACGAGGCCTCCTCCTCCTCCTCCTCCTCCTCCTCCTCCTCCTCCTCCTCCTCCTCCTCCTCCTCCTCCTCCTCCTCCTCCTCCTCCTCCTCCCCCTCCACCTTCTCAGCCTCCTCCTCCACCTCCTCCACCTCTTTTTCCACCACGAGCCAGGGAGGCGCGGCCCAGAGTTCCTTCGTGAGCGTGGCGGGACAGCAAGAAACATGTTTCGCACGCGCCCGTCCAGAGAGACGAGTACCGAGACGGGCCCACAGGCGGGCATGCCACTGCTCGTTGAAGCCCCAGGCACTCAAGAAGCGAGGGGTTCTTGGGAGGCTAAGCCGCGTTGGTCCCCAGCGGCGCCCACGAGGTGGCTGGAGGCCTGCGTCGGCCGTGGGATGACCCAGGGGCCAAGTCCGGGTTTGGATACCGGAAAGAAAGACTTCCACGCACACCACATAGCACTACACTACACAGCACACAGTACACAAAAAACATCACGCACTACACACTACACACGACACTACAACAACTGCTGTGAACCCACCCACCCCCTTTCCGAAAACACACGTGATGTTGGGCGCCCCAGCCGCGTGGGCGGCGACGCGGCGGAGTCAAGGCGAGAAATACCCCACACACACACACACACACACACACACACACACACACACACACACACACACACACACACACACGCACACACACACACACACACACACACACACACACACACACACACACACGCACTCCTTGGGACCGCTATTTCCGCTATTTGCCGCGCCATGAAGGGTTTGATCCCTGAAGCGCAACGCGGCGGCAGCTGCCGCCAACCGAGGCGCCTCCGCGCCCGAGCCTAGCCGCGCACGCGGCCGACGCGCGGGCGCCTTCGGCGCCGGGGGGGGGGGGAGGGGGCCCCGCCCAGGGGAGAGGAAGGGGCCTCCAGGATCTCTCGGGGCAAAGGAAGAGCGGGGGGGCGAGGCCCTAAAGATGGGAAAGGCCAGGCACCAGAGGACCCCGCAAGGAGGGAGGAAACAGGCCGACGGGGGCCCCAAAACGCGGGCCCCAACAAGGGGAGCGGGGCCCAATGGTCTACTACTCGCCCCCAGGCCCGGCGCGCTGCCACCCAGGATATCAGCCTGGCAGCTGCAACACCTGTCCTGGGCGGCAGTGCCCAGGCCTTGGGGCACGGTGGGCCAGGGCTCGCCTGGCGTGCCACCCCCTTTACCCCCCCAGCACAGGGCCCGAACCAGGAAACCATAATGGGAAGATGAGGCGGCTGGGGGTAAGGGGGGTGGCACCAAATTATGTCCCTCGGGACCCCGACGGCTCAGCCCCCTCACTGGGCCACCTCGGTGGTCGGTGGTGTTGTAGTAGAGCATGATTCTGTCGCCCTAGAGCTTGTGGTACTCGACTCAGTCCTGCTGGTCGAAATCGTATGATGAGCCCTCCATTTGCTCCATTCACTCCATTCAACTCAGCATCGCTGATCCAGTGGTCGTCTGTCTCGATGATGGTAGGCTCTTTGTACTTGGCTCGGTCGCCTTGGTCGAGTAGCACTGTTTGACTGTGTTGGGCTCAGGCTCTGGTACTCGTCTCAGCCGATGAGGTGATTGTCGTGCTGGTTAGGGTCGATGGGGGCCGGCTTGTTGCTGGTAGGTGGAATAGATTGTGGGCGCACTCAGGCCTCCATGCACCGACTTCAAGTAGGGTTCATGGCGGCCCTACCTCGTCCCGCTATGGCTAGGGGTCACGGTGCCCTCGGTGGGGGCGAACCCCAGGCCAAGTGATTCTTGCTGTCGATGAGGAAGGTCAACGCTGCCCTATGCTTCGCCCTTGGGCGCTCGGGAGCTCCGTCTCCGCCATGGGAATGGCGGGGGTGGCGAGCTAGGGCGGACCGCGGGGGCGCGGGCAGTACTCGTCCTGCCCCCCCCCTGCCCCTCACCATCCCCCCTGGTAGGCGCGGGCAGTCCTCGTCCTGCCCCCCCGCCCTTCGAGCCCGTCTCGAAGTTTGATCCTTGCCTCACCAGGGCAGCGTTGACTCGTACTTGGTGCAGTTGGGGTAATCTGGCTGGTACCTCCGAGCCCTGACTGAACGGCGGCCGTGTCCGTCAAAGTGCAAAACGTGGCGACGTGTGCCTGGGGCGTTCCCTCGCATTCGGGGCTTCCCCAGGACTTGCGCCCTGATGACTTGTGCAAAACTTGGCGACGTAGCCTGAGGTGTTCCCACGCACTCGGGGCTTCCTCAGGACTTGCGTTCTGATTCTTTTGTACTTGTCGTCAGGGCGCATCGTCGCGATCCGCGTTGTCAGCCTGTGCCCGAACAGCTCCTGTCGAGGTGGTGGCCCTGCCGATTGCCTTGCCGGGTCGGTCCTGCAGGGCCCACTCCCTTGCCTCTTCCAACCAGGTCGGTGAGCCACTCCGCCTCGCTGGGCCCCGATGGTAGTCCTGACCCATCTCCCTGGTCTTGTAGCGGTCGAGCGGCTGGAAGAAGTGGGCCACGTCGTCGTCGATGTGCCACCCCTGGACGTCGCTAGGCGACTCGCCAAAGCGCCACCTTATCTGCTTCGCCAGTGCGGTCGCGATGGCCTGGCACATCCTGTTCGGGTACTCCTTGGCCGCCGCGGTGCGCCACTGGCCGTCGTCGTTGATGCCTGCCAGCTCCGCGTGGTAGGAGGCCGTGTGAAAGCACCTCCCGCTTCCAGGCAGTCTACTGATTTCTGCTCGGAGGGTTGGTAGGGATACCGCCATCAGGCTTGTGGACTTCCTCGAACGCGCTCCACAGGTGCACTGGTCGAATGTGATCAGCTCGACTCCCTGCTGGTTCAGGAGGTGGCGCGTCTCGGGAAGCTTCCAGGAGCTGGCGAAGTGCTCCTCGGTGGGCTCGGACGGGTGCTCGAGCATGCCTGGGACTCCCAGGTTGAGGCACATGTACATGAGCTCCAGCTGTGTCCTGTATAGGCGGTTGCCTGTCGCTACTTGCTCCATCTCTGGGCGGGAAAGGTAGCGAAGGCCCCACAGGCTGCTGCTGCTCCTTAGGGGTCTTGGTGGGCGACCCCTGCAGTCATTGGGGGGCAAGTGGCGCGCTCGGCTCCAGGTCTCGCACGGCGGTCCGCCGATGACTCCTGCAATTCTCCCTGCATGTGCCATGTCTCGCCACTTGCTGACTGCGACTTCTGATGTCAGGTCGCCGAAGGTCGGGTCGTTGGCGATGTCCAGGCTGAGCATGTGTATGTCGCAAGCAGCCCGACTGCTGAGGCGGTCGAACCAGTCCTGAACATCTCCCTCTCGGCGACGGCCGCTGAATAGATGCAGCACGTATAGCGTCCGAGCTGGTCTGGGCCTAGGTACAGCAGCTGGCGGCGGTGGTGGCTCCTCGATGAAGGGGAGTTCTAGGCTCTCGTAGTGGCCGCCGTTGCTGTCGTCGCTGTCCTCGTCCGCATGTATTTCTGGAGGACGAGCAGGGACTGCAGGCTTCTCTGCCCAGTCGATGGGCCTGCCCGCCCTTCGGTTCGCCTGCTGCTGGTCGCGGACAATTTGCTGGTTGTGCTGCAGCTCGGCTCTACTTAGGATTGCTGGACGCGTCTTTCGCCAATGTCGAGCGCACCTGCGCACTCTCAGCAAGTGTTTGACCAGCCTGTTTGTAGTATGGTAATCCATGCCGCATCCGTAGCAGACCGAACCAGTTGCCCACGAGATAGGATGACCCGACGAGGTGTGGTCCTTGGTGATGTGTGCTCGTAGCACTGCTGCACTGGCTTCGGTACGTCCGCAGTGGTAGCATAGGTACTTGCGCTGCTGCTCGAAGTGCTGGTCTGGGAAGGGCGAGATGGCTTCCGTGTTGGTCCACCGTTGGAGTCGAAGCCGCCATCGAGCTTGGTAGTCGTGATCGTACTGGCGAGCTTTGCCACGTTGGCAAGCTTTCTTTACTGCGCTGAGGTAGCTTTGGTAGTCGTTCCTGGCCCAGTCCTTCCAGTCCTCGAGCGTGTATGCTCCACCACGCTCGTCAGGTCCTGTGTGGTCGCGGACCCAGTCTAGGTCGCGGCGTAGCAGTGCCACCCAGCCGTAACTACCATCCCATGCTTGGCTAAGTAGCCGGCGGAGGTGCAGGGGTCCCCAGTTGAGGCATCTGCCAAATAGTCGTAGCCGCTCAAGTCGCAGGACTATCTCTGGGGGCAGCTTGTCAACCCCTTCGAGAATCTGGGTGTTCGTTACCTCCTTTTTCTGTCGTACTTTCCAAGTGATCCTTTGCGCGGCAGCGTAGTTGACGATATACTGGTTGTTGAAATTCCTGGCCTGGCCTGCGGTGAGTTCGGGCCAGGTAGACGCATTGTATAGTAGCTGGGATAGCACCACGCTGTCGGCTAAGTAGGCCTTGTCTTTGATGGCCAGCTCTGATCGCCGGTGGACTTCGCGATGGAGAGGCCTCGTGGATGTCGCTGCAGTGGCTACCTTCACTGCGACATCCACCCCAGGGGATGCATTGTCGGTCACGTAGGTCCCGAGGAGCTTGTGGTGACGAACCACCTCGACGTAACTCTCTGCAAGGGGGACCTCGATCCTCGGCACTCCCTCGGAGTAGAAACTGGCCCGCGCTTGCCGGCTCCCAGGCCCACTGAAGTCGATCATCACCTTGGTCTTGGTGAGCTGCAGCTGGAGGCCGAAGGTGCTGGCGGCGCAGTAGACGGCTTCGCAGAACCCGGTGGCCTCATGCTGAATGTGGTCGGGGCTGGTGAACACGTGCATGCCCGTTAGGTCGTCGACGAACGATAGGCCATGAGGCTCATGCTCCTGGAGTGGCCCATCTGTGGGGTCGGTGTCGCATGCGAAGCTGCTGTCAAAAGGCTTGCCCTGAGGTCGTAGCCCTCGCTGCGCAAGGTAGCTGTCAATCATGCGGTGGACTCGGCCGAATAGCAGATTGAAGTCCGCGTCGGCCAGGGGCACGCCAGGCCTCGTGCCCTTGTGCGGCGCCATAAGGTTCTGGGAGAACCTGTGTGATGTCCACCTGTTGCGGTAACCTTCTGCAATGAGGGCAGCCAAGTGGGAGCCGTCCAACACTGTGTCGAGTATCCCTGGGTTGGCCATGAGGTGCTCCAGCTGCGGCTGGGCCCACAGGGGAACCTCGAGGTTCTCTAGCACCTCCTTGACTTCGTCCTCCTCGCCTGGGATGCCATGAACCAGCTGGACTACAACCGAGTAGAAGGCCTCCTTTAAGTCGTAGCAGCTTATCATGGAGCACTTCCCTTGGGCCTGACTTCTCTCTGTGAAGAGGCGCGCTGCTAGGACCGCCATGTCCGCCCCTCGCTTGGGCCGGCCGCCAACCTGGATGTCCTCCAGCGCTATGGCGAGGGTAGCGTTGAGCATGGTCCTTCGGTATTTGTGGTGGTGCTTGCCCAGGACGTTGTTTAAGAGGATCTCGCGGTAGGCTTGGAGGTACCTTGGGTCGCCTTTTCCTTTGGGAATTGCGACCAGGTCTCCACCCTTGAAGCTCAGCGGCTCTCTCACGGTGGTCGCCACCGTGGTGAAGAGGGGGTGCAGTAGCCTCGCTGCCTCTGCGGGGGCCGCCCTGAGGACAGCGTTCGTGAGCCCGTCGGGGCCTCCTTGCGCCCCAGCCTTGGCCGCGGCGAACTGGGCCTGGCAGACGGCCAGGGGCATCACCATGGAGAGATCCAGCATGCCGTCGAAGGGCCTGATCTTGCTGTCGTGATTGTACTTGTTAGCAAGATCATCCGCTGTCACGATCTTGCCCGCCTGTATCTTCGCGAAATGGTTAAGCTCCTGGTCCGCCATGTCCTGGGAGTTGTGGATCACCTCTCCATCCTTGTCGAGCCGCATAGGCTTTCCTGCTGGGAATTTCGCCTTCCTCCCTCCATACCTTAGTAGGTCTCGGTAAGCCTTCCACTGGACCGCAGCGTCGTTCGCAGCGGAGGCGGAGGACGCTGTCGAGGCAAGCCGACTGAGGAATGCGCTGCGGTCCTTCTCGACGGCCGCGGCAACTATGGGCCCAGACCTGGTGAGGAAGGAAAGGATGGCCATGGCGTAGACCATGGGCGAGATTGTCCAGTTCAGGAGGAGGTGCGCGTAGTGGTGGATGTCGTGGATGGTGCCATCGTCATCGCCACGCTCTCTGCTCCACAGGGAGAGTGAGTCCCCTACTTCGCCTGCACGAAGAGAATGGGCGTGGGCTACTAGTCGCCCAGGTCGGTCGTCATGGGCTTCTCCTCTGAGCACTGCACGGTGGACTCGGAGTGTGAGGCGCCTGGCTCGGATCAGGCCCATGGTAGTCTTGGTGACGTAGGGCTTCCTCGTTGCCTTGGAGGCCTTGCCGAAGGCCTGGATGGCCGCGTCGTTGACGACCCTATGACCTCCTCGCAGTGGGTGTTGACGTCCACCTCCCAGGGGATGATCGGGGCCTGCTTGAGAATCTCCTTGAAGCTGGCCTTGGCGACGTCATTGTTCAAGTTGGTCAGGTCGGGCCTCGGTCATGAGGCCTTGGTGGTCTTGCAGACGGCCCACTTGAGGGTGGCTAGTACTGGTATGTGGTATTGTGCAGCTGTGCCTCGGTCCAGACCTGGCTCCGTGCTGCAGCTCGCGGCGTACGGGGCGATCGAGGAGCTCAGCAGGATGTAGTCTATCCTGTGGTGCTGCCCCTTCGATCCGACGTGCGTGTATGAGTTGTTGCCTGGATCCCTCGTGGTGTTGATGACCTCCATGTTGGTGTCGGCAGCGAAGCTGATGATGTGCTTGCCATTGCCGTTGGTCGCTTCTGGGTACCCACTGGTGCCAACTCCTGGGGACTCGTAGTCGCCAAGACGCCCGTTCAGGTCCCCCATGAAGATGTCCACTCGGTACTTGTCAGACAATCGCTGAGCAGACTCCCAGAATTCTCTCTTCTCCGCCGCGTGGGAGTCTTCGTGGGGTGCGTATGCTGATGCGATAACCATGTCTGTGCCTGCAACGCGGGTCTTGATGATCAAGAGCCTGTCGTGCTGGTGGAGGACGAGGGTGCCTTTGGCACTTAGGTACTTCGCTGCCCCACTCGCGCTGATTGGTTGGGAGACGTTGAGCCAGATGTCGCATCCTCTGTTCTGCTGCGTGTGGCCTGATGAGTAGCAAACGTATTCACCTACATTGCGGACGTCTCCTTCGCTCTGCGTCTCCTGCAGGGCGACGACGTGCAGGCCCATGTCAGCAAACTGTGCTGCTAGGTGCGTGACCTTGGAGAGGCTCTGCTTGCTTTTGCCGGCCGCCTTGCCTTTGCCCGACTTGAAGCTAACGGTGGCCTTGAGTGATCTACAGTTGTAGGTGCACAAATTCACGTTGAGGTCGGCCTTGATGGTGGTGGTGCTGATGGGCCTCTGGATCGCTCCTGGGGCTGCCTGCGGCTGGGTGGCCTCGATGATGAAGTCTTTGTTCCGCAAGGGCGGGTATGCGGCCTTGACCGCATCTGGCTCTGATCGCAGCCATTCCCAGGAAAGGAACTTGTTGTGGGCGATCGCCTGCACTGCTGCAATGTTCGGGTCCATCAGGTCGCTGGCCGAGGCTTGATCTGCTATCCCATCTGCGAGCTCGTTCCAAGGGTGCCCGATGTGCGAGTTAATATGGTGCCACTGGGTAGGTCGGGCTTGTTGGAGGAGGCCTGCAAGCGTGCGAATGACGGCCCCCAACCTCGGATGTACGTGGCATTGGGCTTCGCCTTTGGCCAGGTTGATGACGTTGAGGGCGTCGGGCGTGATCTCGATGGGCGCGTCGGTGTCTTGACCAAGGGCCCACATCAGTGCCCAGAGTACTGCCGTGAGCTCAGCTGTGTATGCCGTCACCTTCTCGTTGTTTGCCATGTCGTCTAGGGTCTCGGTGACCTTGCCAGCAATGAAACCCCGAAAGCCGAACGGGCCTCGTAAGTTGCGCCCGTCGTCGTACTCGTCGACAATGACAACTGCCCAGGCGGCTGTATGTGGGATGCCGTTGTAGCTGCCGTCCGTGTAGATGTGTGTCCGCCTGGTCGGCAGCTCGCGTGATGGGCACATCTCCAGCGCCATCCTTGCCATGCTGTGCAGGGTCGTAGTGTCGACGTCGTCGCAGACGTTGACGCGGCCTCGGCCGCGAAGGGTCTCGGCTACTGGGTCTTGGCTGAGAACTGGCAGCACTGTCGTTTGGCCTCTTTCTCGTGCTGTCGTGGTGGGGATCTGCCGTCGCTTTCGGCCACGCCTGGCCCTCTCTGCATTGACGTACTCGGGGGAGTACTCGATGTCGTCGCCTGGCGCCAGCCCCATGCCCTGTAGAATGGGACCTGGTGTAGTGGTGATGTGGGCTGGAGGTGGCCGTGGTGTCGGAGAACGTGTGGGTGGGGCTAGTGATATGGCCCCAGCCTGAGGCGCACTCCGCTTCACGGGTGGTAGTGATGGCATTTGGCTCCCCTCATCGTAGTTCAAGTTGTCCGAACCAGCCCGCGCGGCCTGACTGAACAGGGGCTCGCGTGATTGGGCGTGGAGCATGCTGTCACGTAGACGATGAGGTTCGCCATCCAGGGCGTCTGGGTGGTTGGTAGCACCCGTGCCGTGGTGGGAGCGCGCTGATGCCGAGGGGAGCGTTGGCTTCAACCTGCTGGACCGTGGTGAGCTGCTTGGGTCCGTCGGGACTGGGGCCACTGGTGCTGCTGGTTGAGCTGCTGAGTCCGACGGATCTGGATCCACCGCCAGGGCATGGTACTTGTTGTGGATGCTGCTGTTGTCCCGACGACTGTGGCTCTCCGCAGCGCGCCGTGCGCGGCGTGCACTCCGCTGGGCTGATCGGAAGGCTGCGACTGAGCGCGCTTGCCTCCACTTCTCGTAGCACTGCTCCATGCCATCCTCTGCCTCGCTGCCAGCCGAGTTTTGACCGTCGAGAAAGGTCCTTTCCACGTTCTCGATCTCGTGGACTCGGATGGCGGAGGGGGACACACTGAGTGCAAGGGCAGCCAGTAGCGCATCCTTGCAGCCATCTTGGTGGCTTGTGACCTGGAGTGCTGACGGTTTGGCGGATGCATCACTCATCCCTGGTAGTGTGCCTCCTTGGTTGCCGCCTAGCGCCCCTCGGGACGCGGCGGGCGGCCCTCGCGTCGGCCGCGGTGGTGTCACGTTGGCCCCTCGAGACCCAAGTGACTGATACCGCTGTTGATGCTGGCTGCTGCGATTGGGAGTGGCCCTCCCACTGCCAATGCCCGTTGCGGTAGCACATCTGCTTGGAGTCGTGGCCCCTCGGGGCCCTGGACTCCTGGGGGTACCTGATCTGGTGCGTGAGATTGTCGGAATCTCCGCTGGTCTATTTGTTACAAGACGGCTGTCGCAATTACCCCCAGGGCCCGCCGTGCTTTCAAGCCTCTGGTGGTGGGTAGGTCGAGCATCGTAGTGGAGGACCCCACTGCCGTGCTGCGGGCTTTGGGCCCCAGCTGCTCTCCCCGATGCTGCCCAGGAGATCGATGCTGTCGAACTGATCGGAGAGCGTGACGAAATCCCACATCCGTCGTGCTCTGCCCTGTTGGACTCATCGGCCGCCTCCTGGCAGTGAATTCTGTCATGCATGGCCTGAAGCCTGGCGGCGCTGCTAGGCCCCCTCCCCCCCTCGGGGGGATTCAGCGGGCGCTGCTGCTGCCTGCTCCTCGGCTCCAGGAGTTGCAGGAGGGGAGGGGGTTGCTGTGCCCCTTGTCTCGTCCCTCCTGCGGGCCACTCGGCCACGAAAACGTGCTATGCCTGACTCTCCAGAGTCTACCCGCTGACCCTTGTGGGCCTGGCTGATGTCTTCTCCTGGAAATGCGGGCGCGGGTCCAAACGCCTCTTCGAGGGCTGCAGCTGCGGCGGCGGCTGAGGTGTGCTGGCGCGTCATGATGTCGATGCCCTCGTACTGCCTCTCGATGCTGGCCGCTGCCGCCTCCGCGTTCTGCTGGGACGCAGGGGGAGGGGTCAATACGAAGCTGTCGGCTCCCTCTCCACCTCCATGGCCACGCTGCTCATCATGCCCGAATGGAACTGTGGGCGTGAGTGACCTCTCGCTGAGTGGCGCTGGCGATGCTGGGATGAAGATTACCTGAGATGCTGTCGGGGTAGGAGGGTCGCCTTGCTCTGCTGGTACCGAGCTAGCCCTTGACGTGGATGCCAGGTCTGTGTCTGCCTCGTGCTGCGTGGTCCCCCTCATCTCCTCACCCTCCTCGGGTGTGGGGTGATCCTGGCTCCAGGGCGGCCACCTGGCGGGGTAGATCATCGGCGCGCGCTCCGAGCCGTCGTCCTCCGCTCGAGAGTCCTGCGCGCCTGCTGTGCCGAACTGGGTCAAGGGGGCCTCCTCGTAGTAGCGCCTTTGGATCTCCTTCGCCTCGTGGTCCCTCACTACGGACTCCAGCTCCTCCTCCATCTGTACGGCTTCCCATTGTGCTTTCTCCTCAGCAGCTTGTCTGCGCAACTCATCTTGTTCGCGCTCGTATCTTTCTGCCTCCTCGTGCGGGTCTGGCCTGTCGGGGCTCCTGGACCTGCCACGCTCTATGAGGGGGGGCATCGCCTTCGTCGGTCTGGCGGGCTGCTGACCTGGCTGACCTGGTTGATGCTGGCCTCCGAGGCGAGGAGCTGCTCTGCCTGCGGCCCCTGTTGGCTGGGCGCTCCTCGGCTGCACCAGTTTGGAGATTGGTCGCAACGGGGGGCTCCGCTGTTGCGGTCGCTGCCTCGGCTGCTCCTCTGGCTTCCTCGTACAGGTCAGCGGCCTCCTGGTAGTCGTCCATGGACTCTTGGGACGTTGGGAGGTGGCCCCCTTGGACGAGGTGATGAGCTGCCCTCTTGGTGAAGTCGTAGCCCTCCTGCCCGTATTGCCTCATCTCGGCGTACAGGTTGACCATGGCCTTGCGTTCACGGTCCCTGCTGGCTGCAATGGCTTCCAGGCTCTGCATCCTCAGCTTTAGCTCCTCTGTCTCCGACGCGCCCTGCTGCTCCTTCTTTGCGATGGCGTCTAGCTCGGTGTGCAGCGTGCTGGAGCGCTGGAGGCTTTCTTGCAGCGCGAGGTGAATGGCCTCCTCCCTGCCCGTCCTCTGCTGGCTGGCGAAGTCTTCCATGGCGGAGGCCTCCTCCATGCTGGCGATCCTGAAGGTGAGGGCTTGGGCGAGCTCCTCCTCCAGCGCCTGCTCCTGCACCTCTGCGTTGGACCTTTGCTCGCTCAGCTGCACCGCGTAGCTGCTCAGTTCCTGTCGCAGGCTCTCTGCGTGCAGCTGCAAGTCACGTGCGTTCGCCTCTTCTATCATGACTTGGCGGGTGAGACTCGACCTTATTCGCGCAGCACTGCCTTCGAGCTCTGCCCGCATTGCCTCGCCTCAAGCTTGGAGTACTGCTGGAGCTCGTGCATGCGGGCTTCAGCTGCCTCGAGCTCGCTTTTGGTCTGCTTGAGCCGCTCCTGCTGCCGTGCTGCTGTCTGGACGATCCCTTGCAGCCTGGCCGCCTCTGCCGGCGGGAGGGCCCCTTTTCCCTTGGCATTGGCAACCACTTGGGCCTGGGCGATTGCCTGGACCCTGGCTGATTCGGCGGCAGCTTCAAGCTCGAGGGCGTGGTTCTTTTTGGCCTCCTGGAACTTCTCTTCCATGACCAGCTCCTGCCTGGCGAGCTGCTGCTTGAGAGTGCCCGCTGTAGCTGTCGCTTGGGCGCTCTCGTGCTGGGCCCGTCGCAGTGCCTCTTGCGCCTCGGCTCTTGCCCGCAGCAGGTCTTGGTAGACCCTGTCCTGGGGTTGCGGCTTCTCCCGGTGCTCCGCTCGAACTTGCTCAAGCTGCTCATGCAGGTGATTTGCCCGGTGGGTCGCAGCTTCGGCCTCTGCCTTGGCTTGACTGAAGGCTGTGTCATGGCTGATTATCCTGTCCTCCATCTGCGTCGCGAACTCGAGCTGCTCGGCTTGTTGCTTCTTGATCTCATGGCGGAGGGCCTTGCGTTGCTGCTGCTGCTGCTGCTGGGCTGCGCTCTCCGCTGCGGTGATGCGCCGCAGCTGCTCTGACTCCTCCTTGAGTGCCAGCCTGAGTTTCGCCTGCTCGCCGTTGTGGCGGAGTGCTTGTTCTCGGGCGACCCTCCTGACTTCCGCCAGCTCGGCAGCAAACTCTTGCTCGGCTTCGGCATGGCGCTGCTGCTGGTGGGCCCGCTTCGCATTCGCCTTGGCCACCTGATCTGCGAAGCCTCTGGTTGCGCTGCCTGCCGAGCTGGCTCTTGAGCGTGGCGATCGCCCCACCACTCCCGCTGGCCAAGCTGGGAATCCGTCACCAGATGCTTCGCTGTGCAGGCGCCTGTCGATCACGGCCTTGTGGAAGGCATCCCAGCTCGGTGCCAAGCCGAACCCGTCCGCGCCCCAGTCGCCCTCGTCGTCCGCCGCGCCGCCGTCGGCGAGCACGGCCCGCACGTCGGCGACGTTGGACTCGAGCTGCCTCAACTCCTGCTGCTTGGTCTTGAGGTCGCCCCGCAGCTCGTTCGTCTTGGCCTCGAGGGCGATGACTTCAAGTTTGACGGCCTTGCGCCTCTTGCTGAGCACCTGCAGCTGGTCATTCGGCCTCCTCGTGACCAGCTTCTGGTATTTGATGACCGAGATTTCCATCAGCTGCTCCTTCGTGCTGTCGCCCGCGGCCTGCTTGGCGACGACCAGGTCGCCGAGTTTCCTCAGCCTCTGGTCAGCACTGCTCAGGAACTTCTGGATGCCTGCACGGTCAGCTGGGGGCGCCTGCCACTTTGGGTGGGAGGTCGCCTCGTCCAGCGTGCAGGCTGCCACGGAGTCAATGACTTTTTGAGCCCTTTGGTCCGCTTTGCTGGAACTGGCCTGGCCGCCTTTGCCCGCCCTGGGCTGCTGCTGCAGCTGCTGCTGCTGCTGCTGCTGCTGCTGCTGCTGATGCTGCCATGGGGGCTGGCTGGGCTGCTGCTGCTGCTGCTGCTGCGGCTGCCATTGGCGAGGGCTGGCCTGGCCAGAGCGCCGCGGCCGTGAGAGCGTTCTGCGCCAGGGCGGGTCCTCGCCCGCTGGCTCCGCGTTCCACTGCTGTTCTTGCCATCCAGCGCCCTGCCACCTCTCCTGGCGCCACGGGGGCGCTGCTGGCGGCGATGCTCCTTCCTGGGCGTGGCCCTTGCCGCCTCGGCCACCGCTGCCTCTGCCCTTCCCATCTCGTGCCATCGCTGGCTGGGCAGAGTGATGGGCGGCCATGCGCTCAGCCGCCGCCCGCAGGCGGAGCAGGAGCCTGTCCTGGGCTCTCTGCTGCCGCTCACGGCGGTGTGCGGCGCCCTCTGGGCCTCCTCCTCGGCGATGTGGCGGCGTCCCGCCGGTGGGCCGCAGCGCGGCCGCGAGCGCCGCGGCCTGCGGCAGGGGGCAGGGAGGCACGGGTGGCCCCCTGCCGCAGAGGATGGCGCGCGGCGCGCGTGAGCCCGGCCTCGGGGGCTGGCCGATGCGCGATGCGCCCTGCCACCGCGATCGATCGGGCGGCAGGCGCCGACCGACCCCGATGGATCGATCGGGATCGGCTGGCCCGCAAGAGGCCAAATGGCTTTCCTTGGGACCGCCCCATCCCCCCTCGAGAACCACACCCTCCCCTTCCCGAGGATGGGGAGGGGGGCGAAGCGTCCCCGAGCAATCCAATCGCCGTCCGCCGGCGCCCAAGCTGCGAGGCGGCCACGGGCGGCCCACGGGCGACAGCCGGGAAACGCCAGCCACCGCACGGCGCGGCCACGAGGCGGCCACTGGCGGCCACTGGGCGAAAAGACTCGGAAACGCAGACCGATGACTTCAAAAGACACGTGGGCGACGATCAAAAGCGGGTCTTACGCGAGATGACGTAGCGACCTCACGCCGCAGCTCACGCGGGCCGCCAGCGCGGCACGCCACAGTGGAGACGAGGGCGCCTACGCGCGACCTTACGCGGGCAGCCTACGCGCCGATGTCGGCGCAGACGACCCCCCTTTTTCTTGCGTCCCTCACGTAAGAAGCCGCCAGTGCACGCACTGCTCGTCGGCGGCGAGCCGAGCGGGGCAGGCGGGGGCGGGCCTTCTTCAGAAGGCTCGGCGCTCGGCCACCTTCCGAGAGGGCCCGCCCTCTCGCGCGTCCCCTCGGGCGCGCTGCCCGGTCTGGGGAGCGGTACGTTCCCAAGGACGCTCTCGACCCGGCGCGCCCAGATCACCGCGCTTCGCGAGACCGTGCCTGGTGTGGGCCCCACGAGCTGGTGGGTCTCGGGGCTCTGCGCGCCGCCGTGCTGGCTCTCGCGCCCTCCAGCCGCGAGCCTCGAGAAGGCAGCCATCGGGTTCCGGGGGCGCGGGCGATCTTGTGCAGGACGCCTGGCTTGCTGGGAGGGGTGCGTTCCCGATCTCGGAAGGAAATGAACCATACAGGCGGAGGCGGGCGAGGCTCGGCCACGATCTTCCAACAGGCGACAAAGAAAACATCGTGAGCTCTGAATGCTTCACGCAGCTGCCTTGCGGCGGTCTTGGACCGTCTTTTCTCAGGCCGTCCTTCGGGCTCTCTGAGGACGTCCTGGGCTACATTGGATGCGCCTTAGGGGCCTGCTGAGGCTGTGTTCGTGCCCTGTGAAGCCCACCTGGAGCTGTCTGAGGCGCCATGCCGAGAAATCACGATAGAGCTGCAAGGGCATGTATTTGCGTGCCGGTTGCCTCCCTGGACTTGCTCAAGAGATCAGCCGCCCTGGCCTGCAGCTCCGAGACGGTGCCCCCCACCCCTGGGAGGCAAGCCTCCCTCCTGACTGCGAACGGCGGCGCGCGCACCCCCATTGGTGGGTCTGTTTTCTACCGCCACCACTATAAGTAGGAGAGGGAGGGGGTCCTCGCCCTCCTCCTCCTCCTCCTCCTCCTCCTCCTCCTCCTCCTCCTCCAACTCCTTCCCCCCTCCAACTTATGGTGGTGGTGGTGGTGGAAAACAGGCCCGCCCATCACCCGTCACTTCGCTGACTGCGCCGTCTCTGTGCACCCCAGCCGTTCGCGACGCCCCGCTCGGGCCACGGGCAGAGGCAGCGTGCGAAGGGCGCCGAGCAGCTCGGGTGCCCACCGGCGTCGGGTGCAGGGTACCCCAAAACAAGCAAGCACCTACGCCGCCCACCTGACGGAGAGGGGGGAGATGCGAGCAGCGGGGAGGTGTGTGGAAGGATGGCGCCTTCAGGAGCAGGCGGGTGAACTCCACTGACCACACTCGCACTGACCGGCGCTGTCCCCCATAATCTGCCGCATATCGCTCCCTGAGCCCCCAATGCGGTCCCGAAGTGGCCTTGTCCCGACACAGAGCACTGAATGATCATTAACGTTTCAGCTTCTCTCGTCGTACTCAGAAATCGGAAGAACCCCACCAGCCTTCTGGGCGTAGGTGGTCTAGGAAGTCTTCTCTTCCAACCCCCTTTTTCACCTTCGGGGAGGGGTTTAGCATTGTTCCCAATTGATATAACCCCCCTCCCCCACCCATGCCAACCTCATGAGGGCCACCCCCCACCATCCCTGTCAAAAAAGAATACAAAACGCACTAAGCATCCACATTTAGAACATGCGCGGCCAACCCGATGCGGACCCCCCACCATCCCTGTCAAAAAACAATACAAGGTGCACTTTGGGGCAAAATCTTGAGTCCTGTTCGTGAGGCCCGCGAGCACTTTGTAGTGTTTTTGACAAGGACGGCGGGGGTGTCAACATATTCCCTGCTGCGCGCAGGGCTACCATTCCTGACAAAAAAACAATACAAAATGCACCTCGCGGGTAAATCTGGATCATGCGCGGCCACCCCGCGATCACTGTCAAGTGGTTGTTGACAGGCACGGCGGGGGTGGTAGCGCGTGGCCAGCTGTGCGCAGGCCAATCAGACACAATGATGGACATTGGTTTTCGACAAGGATGGTGGGGGCCAACATGTTTCCGAACGTGTGCTGCCACGTGCGCAGGCGCACCTGACGCACTCTGCACGTGCCCCGAACGTGGCGCACCTGGCGCGACTGGAATGTGAGGCACACCTGGCGCACACAGAGCACGTGGCGCATCTGGCGCACCAGGCGTGCCTGGAACGCTCGGGCCCCAGGGGGGGCCTGGCGCGCGTGGCGCACCTCGCCCAAGCGTCGCGCACCTGGGGTCGGCTTTGGTTCCCAGCAGCTGTCCATCCAAAGACGACCGCTGAACATGCTCAGGCTCGGGTGTTACTCATGTGTTGGGAAGGCGGGTGGGAGTGAGCTAGATGGCTTGCGGACGGGTGGGTAGTTTGACCCCTTCCCCTACCCCTACCCTGGATCTGGACGGGGCGCCCCGCAAGCGGTCTGAGCATCTAAGATGCCCAAGACGGCTCCAAGAGGGCCTCAGATAGCTCAAGATGACCTCCAAGATGGCACAACAAAAGAGCCCGAGATGCCTCAAGATGGCTCCGAAGATGCTCCAAGAGGCTCCACGACCGTTCCAAGACGCGGAGCGTCTCACGGAGGCCGCAAAGAGGTAACAATCCTTCAAAACCTTAGGAAAATCAATGAATGACGCATAGAGCCCGAGATGCCTCAAGATGGCTCCGAAGATGCTCCAAGAGGCTCCACGACCGTTCCAAGACGCGGAGCGTCTCACGGAGGCCGCAAAGAGGTAACAATCCTTCAAAACCTTAGGAAAATCAATGAATGACGCATACTCGCCTTTTGCTTTCGATGGCCTTCCGAGGCCTCATGACAGCTCCAAGAGCGCTCCGGAGAGCCCCAAGAGAAGCCTGAGAGAGCCTCAAGAGGGCCCCAAGAGCGCCCAAGAGCGCCCCAAGAGCGCCAAAGAGGCTCCCCGAGGTACGCAAGGGGCCCCCGAAACCGCCAAGACCCTCCAAGACGCCCCAAGAAGCCCCAAAGCTCGGCCTTGTCCTCCTCCTCGTCCTCCTCCTCCTCCTCCTCTCCTCCTCCTCCTCCTCCTCCTCCCCTCCTCCTCCTCCTTCTCCTCCTCCTCCTCCTCCTCCTCCTCCTCATCCTTCTCCTCCACCTCTCCTCCTCCTCTCCTCCTCCTCCTCCTCCTCCTCCTCCTCCTCCTCCTCTTCATCCGCCTATCCCTCGCCCTCCCTCCTCCTCCCATCCCTTCCCCTCCTCCTTCTCCTCCTCCTCTTCCTCCTCCTCCTCCTCCTCCTCCTTCTTGTCCTCCTCCTCCTCTCCATCATCCCCCTGGTCCTTCTTCCCCGCCTTTTCTCATTCGGAAGGTCCGCAAAGGCGCATACTGCTCGCTCCTGGGTCTGCGAAGGCTGATCCGAGACTTCAGTTTGACGGCTTCCCCAGCTCTTGATCCATTGCATGCTCCTTCGCTTCCCTGATCAAGGCAACTCGCCTGGGCATCGTTTGTGGATGGGCTGGTGGGGATAGAATTGTCGAGTTCACGGCGCCGGGAGGGGGGCCGTCAGCAAAGTGGGAGAAGCAGTGATAGACAAGGTGTTGACGCGCGAATGGTGCTCACAAGCCCTGCGTTAACTGGTGGCTTCTGGTGCTGATAGGCGCGGTGGTGCGCACAAGCCCAGGGCTACCCGCAGGACCTGAAGCGCTAACGTGCGCTGTGATACTTACAGGAAACGTGATGCTCACAGGCTGCGTTGCGCTCAGAATCGGAGTGGTGCTCACAGGCTCAGATAGCGGTGCTCACGTTTAGAATTCAAAATGGCATCGTGCCTCGGACAACGACTTATCACTCCAATAGAATGGGGGACTATGATAAATAAACCGCGTTCGGGAAATTCATAATTCGCCCGATCCCCCAAGGAGCCCCCAAGCCCCTCCCTCGGGAGCCCCGCCGAATACTTTTGGCAGGGGGGGTCCCGTCCGAGCTGACGGTGCCAGGGGGGCCGGGAAGGCATCTCCTTCACACATGCTCCCAGACCGGCCAGAATGGCTCCATATTGCTCCTGATGGCCTCCCAACCCCTGCAAGTCGACCAATCTTCGCACTTTGTGGACGAGAGGACCCAATACGCCCCCAAGACCGCTCGAGGTACCCCTCCACGCCCCAACACACCCACACAAACTCTCTGATGTTGGAGAAGAGCGGCACGATGTGGCCGAACATCTCCCCAAGAACGGCCCAAAAGCATGGTTGTTGCATACAGTCGACCCGTATCATAAGGGTGCACGATAAGAATACAAGGGCCTTGGAGGGCCGTTTCGAAGCTTTTCGGGCGGGGCGCGGCCAACGAAAGTGACCGAGGATGGTCCGAGGAGGCAAAGATGCAAGGGTACCCCTGTGAACATTGTCCATCCTTACTATGCGGGTTGACTGTACTGTGTTTTCTGACTAGGGGGCATCCACGACGGTCATCAAGGCCCCCAAGAGCGCCACGAGACAGGCCAAAGGGGCCCCGAAAGTGGCCCAAGACGAGCTCAGGTGCCAGGACAGCCCAAGAGGGGCCAAAAGACTCCCCCGGAGGGACCGCGGCGCAGTCCCAGGCGGCCCACGAAGGCCCCGGCCGACCCGAGGCGAGCCCACGACGACACAGGAGGGGCCCCTGAGCTCCTGACAGCCCAGAAGCGCCCAAGACGCCCTCAAATTTGGACGCCCGAAATGGGTACGGAAAGAATGGGTACAATGCCCAACAACAAATGTTGTCCCAAACCAACAGCGGCCGCTGTTGGGCAGGCGGCCTTCTGTCTCGAGTGGACGCAGGCCGCGGCGGCGTGGATAGCGAATCCTGTTCAAGATGAACAGGAACTGCTGTTGGGCATTGTACCCATTCTTTCCGTACCCATCTCGGGTGTCCAGATCAAGGCGGCCCAAACATGTTTCCGAGATGCTCCCACGACGCCTCCGAAACAGTCCCTGCACGGAGCCACACGACGGGCCCTACGACGCCCGGCACGCCCCGCCGCGCCCCGAGAGCGCAAGCACCTCCTCCTCCTCCTCCTCCTCCTCCTCCTCCTGCTCCTCCTTCTGCTGCAACTCCTCCTCCTCCTCCTCCTCTTCCTCCTCCTCCTCCTCCTTCTCCTCCTCCTCATACCATCTCCTAGTCACGCCTCCTTCTCTCAAGACACCCAACGCGCCCCCATGAGGACCATGAGCCGAGAAAAGCACCCGAGAAACCTCAGATTACCCTGATACCTGTGGAACCAAGGCGGCCCATGGAAGCCCCCGCGCCATACCCAAAGACGAGCACCCTGTCCCCCAAGGTGTCGGCGGATGCGGCGTACGCCCAAAATGCCAAAGGTAGGCCGTGAGCGCTAGCAGGCAGTCGATCGTGGATATTATTCTCACTACTCAAGGACCCACCGTTTATACCCCCTCAGGCGCTACGCCACATCAGCCCACCTCGGTTGGTCCTTCCCCTTCCCTGCGACATGAGAACTTATCGAATTGAACCTTGAGCCTCAACATGGCTTCAAGACGGCTCAAGGTGGCTCCAAGACGGCCCAGAAAGGGCGCCGAGCTGGTCCACGAGGGCCCGAAGACGGTCCAAAATGGCGACAAGCCGGCTCAAGAGGTCCCCCATGAGGGCATCCAGAGGCCATACTGTAATTGGAATCATAGATGTCGAAGGAAGTGTGGACCCCTCCATTAGGCCTAATCTGAAAGACAATCCTAGACAGCACCATCAGCCCAGGTCTCCATTGCAACTGCTTCTAGATGTGTGTTGGCGATGTTGACTGGTACAGGATAGGGCTCGCCTCTTCTGTATGGCAATGCAGCTTATCACGAATCAGCGAATCGATGGTCGTACACAATCGATTCTCGAAACGTGGGATTGCGGTATCGGGACGCCGTTCCTCTGGCATTCGAGCTGAAGTCAATCAGCCCCTTTGAACCGAGATAAGGCCTTGCAAGTCTTACCTAGGAGCTATCCCACTTCATGGGATAAGTGTTCCACGGGAGCTATCCCATTTCATAGGGTAGGTGTTCCACGGGAGTGAGGAACCGCTGGAATTCCTACATTGGATCTTGCACGCGCGAGGGATATCAGCACTGAAACGGGCACGAGATTGTCACGAAACCTCTATTGCTGACTGCACCTGTGCACGATCATCACGTTACCTAAGACCGGATTTCCCTGCTGTACTATTCTCTGCTGTGCGACAGAGGGGCAGAGAGGCTCGACTCTTCACCGTGCTGGGACTTGCGCGTCTCAATGGAAACCACTTTGACCACAATATCACCACGTGGGCGTTGGATAGAAGACTAACCCCACACACAGCGACACAGGGCCCACACGGCCCCACACGGTCAACGACTTAGACATGTCACCACACGATACCACTCGAACAACGCTTCCAGCCAGGCACCACACGGAACGACGCCACACAGCACTGCATGGAACCACGCGAGCAATGGATCCGAGATTTGTGTACTGTTGTGCGTCCCCTTCTCAGTAGCATCAACACTGTGTTGTGGGAGTCCCTGACGCAGGGAGCCAGTGTACTGGCGTGAGCCTCCGAAATGAAGCGAGAGGAAGAAGGAACTTGAGAAAGATGAAAACGGACGTGGAAGCAGAAGTATGGGTCCACAGAGGGAGGAATGGTTTGAAAAGTCCCTAGCGCCGAAGCAAGGCTTCCCGAAGAACGCCAGCTGATCCTGCTGCGAGCCCTCGGCAAACCATCGGGTAAAACCCTGCTCGTGTCGAGTCAAGGGCCCCGACAATTATTTGGCACGAGGGAGACTGGAGCTCGAAAGGCTCGGCTGCCTTGAGCCGACGCCTTCGACGTCGTCTGGGCACGAGGCCCCTCCAACAGCCCCTGTCACGAAGCTCGGATCGTCCGTCCTTCCGGGTGCCCCGGTCCCCCTCGTGACAACCAGTATTCAGAGCCCCTGCTAGGCGTCGGAGCATGCGCGCGCCTGTGCGACATTCGGAGGCCACGATAGGGGGCGATAGCCCAGGGGCGGGCACTCCACACATTCCCCATGGAGCCTCGACGAAGGCATGCATTGCTCCCCCCTGGGCTCTTCGCCCTTGTCGTCGCCTCCAGGACATTCATAAATATTCGCACGGAGGCCCCACCGCGTCTGCAGAGGAGAGCAGGGTGCCGCCTGAGTGCAACAGGAGAGGCGACGGCTGCGCAGCTCCTTTGGTACAGGTGGGCGAAGCCAAGCCCACAGCCACCAACGCCGCCACCGCCGCCACCCGCTGTCGACACCGCTGCCACTACCACAACCAACAACAACCTCTCGCACGAATACTGCGACCACAGCACAGAATACCAGCACTCCTCGCACCAGTCTGCACCACCTTGATCGCCAAGTTAGCGGTGACGTGCTCGCCACATCATTTGATGTCTCGACTAGCCAGTAAAATCACCACCGACACCGCTATCATAAACTAGAACTACGACCAACCTACCCACGACCATCAATCAGCTACAATTACTGCCAATCAACCAGCTGTATCACTACCTCCGCCAGCACAACCACCATCATTGCAGCCGACCTCTGCGGCGCTCTTAAGGACCGTCCTGACAAGGCTGCACCATGGCCGGAGGAGAGAAGATCCGGAGGGGAGCCCTGAGGGTCGAGAATCCCTTGCAAGAGTCGACAGCTGCCCAAGCTAATGGCGCGTTCGATCGGATGGCAGCAGTGGAGGCCGAGAACCGACCAGGGCGCTGCTGCTGCTGCTCGCCAGTGCTCGCCGAGGAAGGGAACACGCCTGCCCTGCAGACATGAGGCAGCCGAGGAGAGGATTCGCCTGCCTCTTCACGAAGAGCACGCCTGCGCGGAGAGGAAGTGCCCATCGCCATGTGCTCCGCGAGGTGACGAGCCAGCCCGTTAGGGGGAGGGGAGAGGATCTACGGCAAGCCGAAGGATACGGCCAGGACCGAGCGTGGCGCCGAACCAGACTAGAAATCAGAGGACAGCAAGCAAATGCAGCTTCACCATTTCATGTCGGCCGGGCCCGAGAATACGTCGCGCATGCCGATTCGAGGAAGTGTCCAACATACAAAAAAAAACGTGGAGAGGTAGTCGCCAACCGCTGACGACCATCGTAAGACCAAGTACTTCATGATTCGGTGCGTTGCCCTCTCGAAGCGATCTGTTGTCTATCACTCATCAAGCCTGCGATGATCGGCTTCCCACTCCTGGTGTCCAGCAGGGGCGCCATCCAGCAGCGCCTCCTATGAGGCTGGGCCGGGGTAGAGGAAACCTGCCCGCAGAGGGGAGTGTCTGAATTGGCGTACTGGCTCCAACTCTCTGCAACGACGGGCATCGAGGGGCGCGCCATCTTCACTGCCATAATTGTCCGCATGCCAATGCGTTTTGGCAGCAGAGATCCGTGCTGCATGCAAGTGGTGTCCAATCGGAGCATCGCGACGCAGCAGGTTAGCTCGCGAGCAGGCTGCACTGCCAAGACCGCGGCAGCAGCAGGGGGCAGCGGAATCAGAAGTCCGGACGTGGTCTGCAGCAAGCGCGGGTAGGAAAAGAGGGTCGGTACCTTTCGTGGCCCGCTCCTCGCTGGTACTCCCACTGCTCCGATACTTCTCCTTCTACCATCTCTTTGCCTATCTGTTTGCCTGTCTCGTTCTCTCTCTCTCTCTCTCTGACTCGTGTTTCTCTCTCTCTCTGACTCTTGTTTCTCTCTCTCTCGCTCTGCGTCTGCCTGCATCAATACGCCTCTCTGCCTCTCTCTCTCTCTCTCTCATTATCTCTGTCAGTATCGCTATGTGCGAATATCATTGAAGGATCCCTCTTCCTCTCCCTCTCCCTCTCTCTCCCTCTCTATGTCTCTCCCTCTCTCTCTCTCTCGTTAACTCTTTCTCGCTCTCTCTCTCTCTCTCTCGCTCTCTCCCCCCCCCAATATTTATGTTTCTCCTTATACACACATGTGTATACATATGTATGTATGTACATGCTGTATAAAATCCGCCACCGTGTCTCGAAACACTAAGTGAAGTGTACTCAGGTCCGTTGAGCCCTCCGTCCTCAGTCCGGAGGACTGACGATTGATGAGAGGGCCAGGTGTCAAATTGCCAAGGCGTCCCGCTCGCTGCCGATTTCACGACACATGCGTTTCCAAAAGGACTGGGCAGCGGTGACTCACCCTATGCGGTGCACACCTGCATTTCATCCGTCTCTCCTTCTCTCGTGCACCTCGGCCGTCCAAGAAGGCAGCCTCAGGCGCACTTCCTCAGCCAGTAGTAATTGTGACCTCTCCAGCAAGCGAGGGGCAGGCGAATTATGCATGATGAGAAGCAGCCAAGACGCACACGACAAAGGCGCATTAATGATGGGGAGTCTTGTGGAAGTCAACTCAGCATGACCCCCAGCGGGCGAGGAAATGATGCTGGCAAGTGCGCTCCCTGACGCTGGAAACAAGGCCCCAGCCCAGCTTGAAATCGGAATCAACTATAACAGCGCTCTCGCATGGAGAATCCTCACGGAATCGGCTCTGGGACCCACCGAGGGATGCCCTGGCACGGGAGGGCGGGGTTGGACGCGGAGGGGGCGGGGGGGTTCTGTGGCAACTCATGGGGGACCTCCCGTGTCATCTTGCTATCTCATGCAAATCGACGCTAACCAACTCCAATCGCAGGCAATCGACTCTGAGTCGACGCTAAATCGACGCTCGCTCATCGACTACCACACGCTAGTGCACGCTTGTACGCCCCGAGGACGGAATTCCGAGGGCATACGAGGCTTCTTCCGCGAGTTGCTACCAAAACGGGGGAAGGCACACGGGAGAGGGGAGGGGAGAGGAGGGAAGTGAAGGGGAGGGGGGGAGGGAGGGAGGAAGCGAGGGAGAGAGGAGGATGAGGAGGGAGGGAGGACGGAGAGGGAGAGGAAGGAGGGATGGAGAAGGCACAGGGAGGCACGCAAAGGAGGCACAGAGAAGCACAGAGAGGCACAGAGGCACCAGGGAGGCACCTGGGAGGTGCTCATGAGACCCCAGGATGTCTCAGGAGGCGCCCAACGCATAGCCCCCCTCAGAGCCCTTCTATCGGGGGTATATGTTTCCCCAACCATCCTAAGGTGCTGGGACGTCGTTTTGAACGACAGCGCCCCGCATCTCTCCTCCTCCTCCTCCTCCTCCTCCTCCT
>CAUYUJ010006147.1:201459-206459 GCA_963575745.1 Prorocentrum cordatum
CCAATGGCAGGGTTCGCATGCGGTTCCAGCCCCATTTCGGCACACCCCTCACACGTTTCGTGGCCCTGTAAGGGGCTCCACCGAAGGCCCGTGGCAGGGTTCGCGTGCGGTTCCACCTCCATTTCGGCACACCCCTCACACGTTTCGTGGCCCCATAGGGAGCTCCACCGAAGGCAACAGTGGCAGGGTTCGCATGCGGTTCCACCCTCCATTTCGGCACACCCCTCACAAGTTTCGTGGCCCCATAGGGAGCTCCACCGAAGGCCCCAGAGGCAGCGCCCGCATGCAGTTCCCCCGTCCATTCGGCACACCCCTCACACGTTTCGTGGCCCCAGAGGGAGCTCCACCGAAGGCCTCAGCTTCAGGGTTCGCATGCGGTTCCAGCCATCATTCCGGCATACCGCTCACACGCTTCGTGGCCCCATGGGGGGCTCCACCGAAGGCCCCAGTGGCAGAATTTACATACGATTCCACCACGAGCTCCAGTGGCAGGGTTCGCATGCGGTTCCACCCCCAATTTCGGCATCCTCTCACACGTTTCGAGGCCCTATAGGAGGCGCCACCGGAGGCCCCAGAGGCAGGGTTCGCATTCGGTTCCACCCCCAATTTCTGCTCACCCCTCACACGCTTCGTGACCCCATAGGGAGCTCCATCGAAGGCCCCAAGGAAAGGGTTCGCATGTGGTTCCACCCGCATTCTGGCACATCCCTCACCTGTTTCGTGGCCCCAGAGGGAGCTCCACCGAAGGCCCCACCCAGAGGCAGGGTTCGCATTTCAGCACACCCCTCACAAGCATCGTGGCCCCATAGGAAGCTCCACCGAAGGCCCCAATGGCAGGGTTCGCATGCGGTTCCACCCTCATTTCGGCACACCCCTCACACGTTTCGTGACCAATTCGGGAGCTCCACCGAAGGCCCCAGTGGCAGGGTTCGCGTGCGGTTCCACCTCCATTTCGGCACACCCCTCACACGTTTCGTGGGCCCAAAGGGAAGTCCACCGGAGGCGACAGTGGCAGGGTTCGCATGCGGTTCCACCTCCATTCCAGCACACGCCTGACATGTTTCGTGGCCTCATAGGGAGCTCCACCGAAGGCCCCAGTGGGAGGGTTCGCATGTGGTTCCACCCTCATTCGGCACACCCCTCACCCGTTTCGTGGCCCCAAAGGGAGCTCCACCAAAAATCCCGATGGCAGAGTTCGCACGCCGTTGTACTCCCATTTCGGCACACCCCTCACACGCTTCGTGGCCCTGGAGGCAGCTCCACCGAAGACGATATTCAAAACGGCGGCACCCACAACTGTGGTTGAGCCCTTCGCCAGGCGAAGTGTGCCAAAGCTATATCGAACGCTAGCAAAATTCTATCAGACCTGGACCCAGTCTGGTAGGATTCGATGAAAACATGGATCGATCCCAGGTAGGATGATACCAAAGCTGGATCCAGCTCTACAAAGATGTTGCAGTAACACTGGATCGAGCTGTAGTAGAATTCCAATCAACCTGGATTCAGCCCTGAGTTGATTCTACTAGAGATCGACCCAGCCGTGGTACGATTCTATTGGAGCTGGATCGAGCCTTAATCTGAGTATGGTAGAGCTGGATCAAAGCCTCGTGGGACTATGTTAACGCTGGATCGATCCACAATAGGATTCAATCAGAGTTGGGTCGAGCGTAAATAGAGTTCTGAACGACCTTGATCGGTCCCCAAAAGATGCAGTAACGCCGATGGAGCCCTAGCAGGAGTTTGTTAGAGCTGGATCGAGCCTAAGTAAATTTCAGATCGAGCTGGATCCAGTCCTGTAAGATTCTGACAGAGCTGGTTCGGGCCTTAGTGGGATTATATCAGAGCTGGATCGACCCGAATGAGATTATTCTAAAGATGGGTCCAACAAGAAGAATGAGACTCTATCGGAGTTGGATTTAGCCCCAACAGGATAACAAAGGGAGATGCTGATGATGTCAATGGTCATGATGACGGTGGTGGTGATGATAATGATGACGTTGCGAATAATGATGGGAAAAGATGGTGGGAAGGATGATGATGATGATGATGATGATGATGATGATGATACTGATGACGGTGATGATGATGATTATGATGATGGTGACGATGATGATAATAACGATACTGACGACGACGACATCAATGATGATGATGACGACGATGATGATGAAGATGGTGATGCTGATGGTGATGATGATTGTGATGATGGCAACGGTGACAACGACGATGATGGTGATAGTGGTGATGCTGGCGATGCTGATGAGGATGATGACGACGACGATAGCGATGACGATGACGACGATGCTGATGATGATGAAGAAGACGACGATGATAAAGACACATATGGAAATGGCCACGAAGACGAAGAGGAGAATGATGATGATGCTAACGATGGGTGATGGTGACGATGATGATGCTATTGATGACGATGACGATGACGATGACGATGACAGTGACGACGATAACGGTCAAGATGGCGGTGGCGGTGATGATGATAATGGTCATAATGGTGATGATGACGATGATGAGAAATACTGACGATGATGCTGATGACGACGACGGCGGCGCCGATGACGATGATGATGGTGATGACGAGAACGGTGATGGTGATGATGATGATGATCGTGATGATGATGGTGATGATCGTGATGATGACGACGATACTGTTGTTATTCATGAAGATGAGGATGACGACGACGACGACGACGACGACGGTGATGATGATACTGGTGATGATGTAATGTAAAGGTGGTGATGGTGAGATTAATGATGAGGGTGATGGTGATGATTGCGATGGTGATGACAACGACGATGATGATATGATTGTGATGGCGACGACGACCACGATGGTGATGATGATGATAATGGTGATGATGGTAATGGTAGTAATGGTGATAATGATGATGATGATGGTGGATGATGATGACGGTGATGATGGTAATGGTGATAGTGGTGACGATGATGATGATAATGATGCCGATGATGATGACGACGACGATGATGATGATAGTGATGTGGGAGGGTGCTCTGGCGAGAAAACGAGAACCCAACTTAAGATGTGGGGGGTGGAATCCTTTGGAAAAGCGCAACTCAAGGGTTCTATTGGAAATCCGCATTACAGGAGTCCGCGGGAAAAGCACCACAAAGGGATGCCATTGCATTGCCTCTCAACAGGAGCCCTTTTGGAAAACATCGCAAAGGGTTTCGATTGGAAGGCATCACAACTGGAACACATTGGAAAGCACCACAAAGGGATTCTATTGGACTGGAAAGCGCCACAAAAGGGATTCTATTGGAAAGCCTCACAACAGGAATCCTACTTTGGAAAGCACCACACAGGGATTTGATTGGAAAGCCTTGCAACAGGAGTCCTTCGGAAGGCGCCACGAAGGGATTCGATTGGATTGGACAGCGCTACAAGGATTCGAGTGGAAAGCCTCACAACAGGAATCTTTTTGAAAGCGCCACAAAGGGATTCTCTTGGAAACTCTCACAACAGAAATGCGTTGGAAAGCACCACAACGGGATTCGATTGGAAAGCACCAACCACAAAAACCTTCTGGGCATTGAAAAACCAAAAAGCACAAGGGAAACCAACAAAACCAAAGCAACCAAAGACCCAGGGCTGAAAAAACAAAAAAACATGTGGAAAAAATTACCCTGGCGAAGGACCCAAGCATATGCAAACGTGAATACCGCAGGGCAGGTGGGGCGAAGTAAGAGGAATTCTCTATGGGGCCACGATCCTCGTGAGGGGTGTGCCGAAATGGCCCGAGGCCGCCATGCGAACGCTGCCACTGGCGCCTTCGGTGGAGCTCCCTTATGGGGCCACGATCCTCGTGAGGGGTTTGCCGAAATGGCACGAGGCCGCCATGCGAACGCTGCCACTGGCGCCTTCGGTGGAGCTCCCTATGGGGCCACGATCCTCGTGAGGGGTGCGCCAAAATGGGGCGGGGCCACCATGCGAACGCTGCCACTGGGGCCTTCGCTGGAGCTCCCTATGGGGCCACGATCATCGTGAGGGGTGTGCCGAGGCCGCCATGCGAACGCTGCCACTGGGGCCTTCGGTGGAGCTCCCTATGGGGCCACGATCCTCGTGGGGGTGTGCCGAAATGGCCCAGGGCCGCCATGCGAACGCTGCCACTGGCGCCTTCGGTGGAGCTCCTTATGGGGCCGCGAACCGTGTGAGAGGTGTGCCGCAATGGGGCAGGGCCGCCATGCGAACGCTGCCACTGGGGCCTTCGCTGGAGCTCCTATGGGGCCACGATCCTCGTAAGGGGTTTGCCGAAATGACACGAGGCCGCCATGCGAACGCTGCCACTGGGGCCTTCGGTGGAGCTCCCTATGGGGCCACGATCCTCGTGAGGGGTGTGCCGAAATGGAGCGGGGCCGCCACGCGAAAGCTGCCACTGGGGCCTTTGGTGGAGCTCCCTATGGGGCCACGATCCTCGTGAGGGGTGCGCCAAAATGAGGCGGTGCCACCATGCGAACGCTGCCACTGGGGCCTTCGGTGGAGCTCTCTATGGGGCCACGATCCTCGTGAGGGGTGCGCCAAAATGGTGCCGGGCCACAATGCGAACGCTGCCTCTGGGGCCTTCGGTGGAGCTCCCTATGGGGCCACGATCCTCGAGAGGGGTGTGCCAAAATGGGCGGGGCCGCCATGCGAACGCTGCTGGGGCCTTCGGTGGAGCTCCCTATGGGGCCACGATTCGGTGCGAGACGCTATGGGGCCACGATCCTCGTGAGGGGTGTGCCAAAATGGCCGGGCCGCCATGCGAACGCTGCCACTGGGGCCTTCGGTGGAGCTCCCTATGGGGCCACGATCCTCGTGAGGGGTGCGCCAAAATGGGGCGGGGCCGCCATGCGAACGCTGCCACTGGGGCCTTCGGTGGAGCTCCCTATGGGGCCACGATCCTCGTGAGGGGTGCGCCAAAATGGGGCGGGGCCGCCATGCGAACGCTGCCACTGGGGCCTTCGCTGGAGCTCCCTATGGGGCCACG
>CAUYUJ010006147.1:211459-248959 GCA_963575745.1 Prorocentrum cordatum
CTCCTGGGAGCCTCCTGGGAATCTCCTGCGGACCTGGGCGTCCTGCGGCCTCCTGAAGCTCTCTGGGGCCTCCTGGGGCTCCCAGGGTCCCAAGGGGGATCTGTAACATGTGGTCTTCTGGGCCCCGAGGCTGGACCACCTCTTGCGCAGCATCTGAGAGCTCAGAGTTGCGAGAATGTCTTGTGGGCGTCCTGCGGCTTCCTGAGGCTCTCTGGGGCCTCCTGGGGCTCCCAGGGTCCCAGAGGGGATACGTAACATGTGGTCGTCTGGGCCCCCAGGCTGGACCACCTCTTGCGCGGCACCTGGGAGCTCAAAAGTGCGAGAATGTCTTGTGCGAAACGGGCCGGACCAACTTGCGCACGGCATCTCAGAGATCAGAGTTGCAAGGATGTCTCAGGCGAGACGGGCCGGTGTCTCGGGCGAAACGTGCTGCGAGGAAGTCTCAGGCGAAACGGGCCGGAGCACCTCGAGCGAGGCGTCTCAGAGCTCCGAGTTGCGGGGGCCTCCTGGGGACCTCCTGGGGCTTCCTCCTGGGCCTCCTGCGGCCTCCTGAATTTCCACCTGGGGCTTCCTGAAGCCTCTTGGGGCTCCCAGGGGGGATATCTAACCTGTGGCCGCTTGGGCCACTCAAAATAAAGGGGCTTCCTCCTGGGCCTCCTGTGGCCTCCTGGACCCCACCTGGGGCTTCCTGAAGCCTCTTGGGGCTCCCAGGGGGGGATATCTAACATGTGGCCGTCGGGCCCCCCAAAAATTGGGGGGCCACAAGAGCAGGAAAAATCAACGAATCGACACCAGATGTGTATTAACTTAACACGTTCTAATAGGGGGCCTCCTGGGGCCTCCTGGAGGGAATCTCCTGCGGACCCCTGGGGCTTGTCCTGGGCGTCCTGCGGCCTCCTGGAGCTCTCTGGGGCCTCCTGGGGCTCCCAGGGTCCCAAGGAGGATCTGTAACATGTGGTCTTCTGGGCCCCCAGGCTGGACCACCTCTTGCGCGGCATCTGGGAGCTCAGAGTTGCGAGAATGTCTTGTGCGAAACAGGCCAGACCACCTTGCGCACGGCATCTCAGAGCTTAGAGTTGCGAGAATGTCTTGTGCGAAACGGGCCGGAACACCTCGCGCAAGACATCTCAGAGCTCAGAAGTTCGAGGATGTCTCAGGCGGGCTCCCAGGGCCCCAGGGAAGATATGTAACATGTGGTCTTCTGGGCTCCCAGGCTGGACCACCTCTTGCGGAGCATCTGGGAGCTCAGAGTTGTGAGAATGTCTTGTGCGAAACAGGCCGGACCACCTTGCGCACGGCATCTGAGCTCAGACTTGCGAGGATGTCTCAGGCGAGACGGGCCGGACCACCTCGCGCAAGGCATCTCAGAGCTCAGAAGTTCGAGGATGTTTCAAGCGAAACGGGCCAGACCAACTCTCGCGCGGCATCTCCGGGCACCTCGGGGCTCAGAATTTCGAGGATGTCTCAAGCGAAACGGCCCGGACCACCTCTCGCGCGGCGTCCCGGAGCGCAACTTTTCGAGGATGTCTCAGGCGAAACGGCCAATCCCGGCCAACTCAGAAACGAGAGTTGTGAGGATGTCTCAAGCGAAACGGCCCGGACCATCAAATTTTTGTGAGGATGTCTCTGCTCCGACTTCCCTCGGCCGGAGTTAGCTTCTACCACAACAGCACCCCGTTCAGCAAGCTGTTTGGGGAAAAATCGTGACGTCGGATGTCTGGGGAGGGCGGAAGGCAGTGCGCGCATGACGGATGCTGAGGCGGCAGAAACGACGACGGCGGGGGCGGGGAGGCGGAGGCAGAGGCGCAGCAGCGGGAGGCGGGAGGCGGGAGGAGGGAGGAGGGAAGAGGAACCAGGCGGGAAGTGGGAAGAGGGAGGCGGGAGAAGGAATGAGAGAGGTTGTGATTGGAGCTCCTGTGCTACGAAACGTCTCAGGCAGAATGGGCCAGACCATCTCGCGCGCAACATCTTCGAGCCTCGCATTGCGAGGATGGCTCAATCGAAACGGGCCGGACCACCTCGCGAGCGACATCTTGGAGCTCAGTATTGGAAGGATGTCTCAAACGAAACGGGCCGGACAATCTTTCGCACACGTTTTGACAAGTCCACATCGCACTCGCTTCCCGTTAGGTCCTGACCTGCAACTCCCTTCCTTCTCCCTCCTCCTCCTCCTCCTCCTCCTCCCCCTCCTCCTGCCTGCTCCCTCATGCACATCATCCGCCTCCTCCTTCTCCCTTCCATATCCTTCTCCTTCTCCTCCTCCTCCTCCTCCTCCTCCTTCTCCTCCTCCTCCTCCTCCTCAGCCGTTCTGGCCCAGTTTGGGGCTTGCAAGTGCCGTCTTCAGAGCGGTAATCGCACTTGCGGGTCTTTTTGGCTCGTCACGACTCAGTTTGCGGGATCTCAACCCGCCGCATTCAGTGAGCTCCTGGAGGAGCGTTCATGGTGGATCCAGATGTCCTACCAGGCCCGAGGGAGCCGAATTGGGGCTGTCACAGCTGCGGCCGCAATGCGAACTTTGCGAGCCGCATCAGATGCCAGTGCGGACAGTCTGCGCCGCGTAGCATCATCGACAGGGCGAAGAAGCGGGCTGAGGAGCACAAGCAGAAGTCGTCATCGTGTGGCGATGCTGTGCAGCGTCCTCCGCGTGGTGTTTGGGTTCGTGGTCCTCCTGTTCATGGCAAGGGAATCAACAAGCAGATCAGCCAGCTTCAGAAGCAGATGGATCAGTTTGTCAAGCAGTTCGGAGCTGCAGGTGGCAACCAACGTCAGCAGCCTGACGCAGCAGCCACCAGCGGTGACACTAATGTGGAGGTGCCCGCTGATGACGCAGGTCGGCAGATGCTGGCACATGTCAAATCACTCGAGGCCACTCTCAATGCAGTTCGGAATGATGATGCATTCCCGTCCGCAATCAAGGAGACGCTGGAGAAGAAGCTCAAAGATGCTAGGGCTCAACTCAACAGCCAGAAGCCGTCGCTCTCGCGCCACACCGCGTTGGGGCACAAGCTTCAGCGGACCCAGCAGAAGCTCGACAAGCAGGAGGAGGACATCAAGGTCCAAGAGGCCCTCATCAAGGCAGCGCAGGAGGAGCTGGAGGCCATGCAGGCCAAGGATCGGCAGCTACGCGTCGATGTGGAGGCCACGAAGGTTGAGCTGCAGACGACCATGTCGATGGTGGTTCCTCCTGCGGCCCCGTCCTTCGAGCTCAAAGCCGAGACGGTGCAGAGCGACCCCGAGGTGCAGCAGCTCATGTCCTCGGCCGCCTTCGGCAAGTACAAGGCGCTTTTGCAGGCACAGCTTCAAGCAGAGGCTGCACAATCCCAATCTCCTCCCCCCCCTGCTTCAGCGGGCCCTGCCCAGGAGAGTAAGGTGGGAGGAGGTGGTGGTGGGGATGAGCATGCCAACATACCCGTCCCAGCAGATATGGATTTGGATGAGTTGGACGCAGAAGATGTTGGGAAGTTGTTCATGGCGGCTCAGGCCGAGGGCCCAGACAACAAGCGTGTTTTCGAAGGTATGGTCAAAACTCTGGGGATCATGGCCAAGAAACAAAAGTGTGGGTGACACTATGTTCCAGCGCCCTACTCCCAAGTGTTGTGGGATCCCTCTCTCGTGCGCAGGCACCCCCGTTCCACCTCTGAAAGGGTCGCCGCACAGGTTGAGCACTGACAGTCAGTACCAGGTTGAGAGTTGTAACGGTTCGTGCTGGACGACTCTCAAACGACGTCTCCGAGAGAGCTCAGCAGTGCTTCTTTGTGCGCAGGAAGTGGGCACGAGCTCCGACTTCGTTGGCAGGGCTACTGCCAAGGCGCGCAGTCTTGGATGGCATGCACTTTTCGCTCCCAGCCACTACAACCCCGACACAGGTAAGAAGTCTGCAGGTGTTGCTGTCTTCGGTCGTTTGGACATTGGCCTCAGGCGGCCGCCAGAAGGAGATGCTCCCATTGCCCCGCATAGGCTCATGAAGGTCCTCGTGGACTTCCCTGGGTGGCCTACTATATTTCTGTTTTCGGTGTATTGCAAGTCGGCGGAAGGACTTAGCGAGTTCAACCTCGACCTGATGGCCAAGTTAGGTGTGCTGTTAGTGACCCTGCTCACTCGGTCATCGCGGGAGATTGGAATATGACCCCCGATGTCGTTGAGAGCTCAGGTTTCGTACGTAAGCTGGGTATGCCCCTCATGGCCCCCACAGCGCCCACTTGCAGAAGCCCTACCTCCAGTCCGATTATTGATGTTTTCGCCTTGGGAGCTGGTGTAGCTAGGCTTGTCTCGGGAGTTCAAGCTGACACGCAGTGAGATATCAAGCCACATCGCCATGTTGTTTTGCAGGTTCGGCCTGATGCTCTGCAGGTCAAGCAGTTGATTATCGCAGTCACCTCAAGTTGCCGCTTGAGCTACCCTTTGGTCCAGTGCCAGAGCCAAGACGCTGGGAGGGTGCTCTGCATCAGGCAGCATATGCCGTCGCTCTTGCACGTCACAGTCCTGCCGGTGAGGCGTGGACCAGTCTGAATACCGCCTGGACCACGTTCGTGGACTGCGCCGAGTTGGAGCTAGTTCGATTCCTGGGCATCGAGGCTAAGGTTTTGGGAATGAAAGGACAGTCGATAAAAGCTTCCTGGGCTCCTATTCTCTACCGTCCCAGGCATGCTGATGACCAGCTCCAAGTCTGCTCAGGATGGCGATGGCTTCATCGCGCGTTTGCCGAGTTTGTGCAGACCACCGCCAGCGCCGCAGAGGGCCAGGCCCAGACCTTGACCCCCCAGGTTTCGTTGCAGCACTCCTGTCCTGGGGAAGGCCTCAACATCAGACTGGATGCGTCCTTATAAGGGAATGAGAGCCCTCGCGGCTGAGTGGAGTTTAGGCCATCCCCATATGCAGGAGTGGCGCGATAGAGCTGAGTAGTTTCTGGACACGATCCAGGATGACCTCTTGGATGCCAATGACAAAGGGGAGAAGCTCCTCCAACAGTCTTGGGATGAATGGCAACAGAAGGCTCTTGCAGGCTCAGCGAGGCTCATGCACAGGTTCACCAAGCCCCAGAAGAAGTGGCAACCCACAGTTACTCAAGTGGCCCCTGGGATCTACTCGGCGGACCCAGTTAAGCTCCTAGAGGCTGAGGCTGCTCACCTTGGAGGCTACTGGAAGGCACAGACAAGGCCCCCAGAGGCGTGGATACCTGACCGAAGCTGTTTCCCTCGAACTTGTCCTGATCAGATTCGGTTGGCGTCGACGTCCTTCAGCGCTCACACGGCCCAGTCGCTTGACGGCCTGCACGTGCGCCACTTCAGCCTCCTCAGCGATGCTGGCCTGGAGGTGATGTATCTTTTGTTTGAGGCGGTCGAGCGCCTCGGCCTGTTCCCGATGCAGTTGCTGTGGATGCTGCTGCCGCTTCCCGAGAAGCCGAAAGGCGGTCTTCGGCCCATGCTGCTCCTTGCTGCACCAGTTCGCATCTGGGAAAGGCTGAGACGGCCTGAAGTTGATGATTTCCTGGTTCGGTCCCAGAGGGCCTACTGGTCCTTCGGGGATGGGCAGTCTTCGGAAGCAGCGGTGTGGCAGCAGAGCGCGTTGGCTGAAGAAGCCCAGTCCCAAGGCAAGGTCACTGCTGGCTTCATCTGGGATGGAACTAAGTACTATGAATATGTTAGGCTATCCTGGCTACGTGCGCGTGCTGAGTACTGGGGGATCCCGAGGGTGCTCGTCAAGACCCTGCATAACCTCTGGGGGGGTCCGAAGATACTGAGACTGGGAGCCCACCACAGTCCTCTTCCCCTCTTTGCGGAGTCGGGATTACCAGCTGGAGATACATATATATATATATAATGATGCTTTCGTTAAGGTTTACACGCTGTTCGAGTTTGATATGTTTGCTATTCGGAACCCACAAGTACCCCTGGGCTCTTACATTGATGATGATACAATCCTCACGTTTGGAGAGGAAGAAAAATCATCCAGGATCTGGTTAGAGCGGCCGATGATATGGAGAATATCGTTCAATATCGGCTGGGAGTGCAGCTAGCTGCTGACAAGGCATCGACTTCTGCATCTTCTCAGCGCGTGGCTGCCCGTTTGGCCAAGAACCGTTCCCGCTACTGCCCGTCTCTCGCCTGCAACTCGGCCATCTCGCTGGGCTGCGACTCAGCCCCAGGACAGCGTCGGACATGCAAAGGAGGGCGCACAAAAAAGGAAGGCTCGTTTCAAAGATATGAGGACCCGTCATGGATGTATCCGAGACTTCCGAAAGCAGTTGCCCAGGGACCGATCTCGCATGAGCAAGATGTACATATGCGGGGTCAGGCCTGCTGCGGGCGACGGGCCCATGGCCCTGGGAATGTCCGATCAGGAACTCAACGGTCCCAGGAGCGCGCTGCTCTCAGGTCTTTCGCCAGCGCATAGAGGTGCGTCGCTGACGGCAAAGGTTTGTATTCATGGAGATCCTGCATGGCTTCAGGCGACGGCATCTGCCAGACAATGGTCGACCAGTTTGTGGAGAAGTCTGACGACGCCGTTCACCAGCCCTTTCTCTTTCAGGGATCACACCAGGCTCTGGAGGAACCTCGAGGCTCAGGGGTTACGTCTAGGACCAGCTGAGTGGAGGAATTCTCGGGGGCCAGGTCATCGAATGCTTCTGAGTTTAGACCGCATAGGCTGGAAGGCACTTAGTTTTAGTAGGTGGCAAGATGATAAGGGCAACGTTGCTGGTTTGTTATACCACAGCCCAGCCATGGTTGCTAGCCTTTTGCAGCCAGGAGTTCAGAGATCCCACGAGAGGCTATTAGCGGCGAGTCTCCCCTCGTTTGATGGTGTGCGTGCGTGTGTAAACCCCCTCCGCTCTCTCCCCCGCTCGAAGCGAACCCCGCCGCGAGCAAAGTATTGGATCTGCTCTTGTTTTTTTTTTTTTTTTTTTTTTTTTTTTTTAAAAAAAAAAAAAAAAAAAAAAAAAAAAAAAAAAAAAAAAAAAAAAAAAAAAAAAAAAAAAAAAAAAAAAAAAAAAAAAAAAAAAAAAAAAAAACTGCTGGACGGCAGACCGCTTGAAAGAGTCAGGCTATATTTCAGACGGCCTTTGTCCCAAGTGCGGCCAACCTGACTCTATGTTTCACCGTCAGTGGTTATGCGACGATCCAGAGGTTGCAACGGCCCGCAGCGAAGCCGTTGAGCCTAGTCTGATCGAGGCTGCCCGTAATTGCCAGCCCGCAGAGAGATTGTTTTGGTCTCGATTGATAATGGCCCAGCCCGATGATGACTCCTTCCCCCCCTCGGCGGCGTCGGACCCCCTCCTCCAGGATGCGAATGGGCAGCCGTTGTCTCTCGAGGAGTTTGTAGAACGGAGTGAGAGCTGCGACTTGGTGGTCGACGGCTCGGCCACCCAGTGCCCAATTTTAGAACTCAACCGCGCTGCTTTCGCGGGAGTTTATTTAGAGCCAGGGGATGTTTACCAGGTTCGGACCCGTTTCATGGCCACTGTGTGGCCTGTGTTGCACCAAACGCCCCAGGCGGCCGAAAACTTGGGCCTGGCCACTGCTTGTGCTTTTAGCTCGGGCATGAGTTCCCCTTTCAGTGATTGCAAAGGAGCCGTGCGTCTGCATAATCTCTCGGATGAGGCGCAGCTCTGCCCGCGGGAGATGTTTGCTGGCTTCCGTCGTGCTGCGCAACAATCTCCTGGATTTGATGCCCTGGGGGAGGCCCAGCATACGCCCGCCCATCGGTCGGATGCTATCATACAGGCCCTCCCCCCAGACCAGAAGCGAATAGCTCTGCTAACCAGGACGCTGATCGCCTGGCCAAGCACGCCCTCTCGCTTCATCCTCAGCCTGCACCTGCTGATCTGGAGAGGCTGGATAGGCAGGTGCAGGACCTCCGTGCGTGTGCGCTGATGTTCGGGAAGGTGCTCTCTCTGTTTCCTAAGCTGAACTTTGAGAGACCCCCGAGGGAGAAGAGGTTGCCTAGAGTTCCCCCCCCGCCTGATTGGCATGATTGGGAGGAGCTCAGTGGTGACCGACCCGCTTTCAGATGTAAGAAATGTTTCAGGATTTCTTTTGAGGGCGAGTCCCGCCCGATGAATGGTTGTGCTGGTTTGTCCACGGCCCTGAGGCGCCTCCAGGGTGCTGAGACCGAGAGACAACACAAGTTGGGTTTTGCTATCCTGCACAAGACCCAAAGACCGCTGTTTTTCTGTTTTGCCTGCGGAGCATACACCAGCAGGCGATGTTTCTTGCTTGGCCAGACCTGTCTCAAGAAGCTGAGCTCTGCGGGAGAACAGGCGCTCACAAGACTTCAGTCTGGCCTCCACCCTCATTACAGAAAGAATCCTGAGGGTGATGATTTGCTGGCGCCTGCTAGAGCGCCGTCGAAGTCGGTGCTTCTTGCCCCTCCTGGCCCCCTCGCTGCTGGGTCGTCTCGCTTGGTCGACTCTGACCGACTGCGAGCGCTGGCAGCCCGTATCCAGGCCAAGGAGGAGGCATCCAGGCGATAGCTGCTGCCTGAAGCTGACGTTCTGCCGCAAGGTCGTCCCGTCCTCCTCCTCCTCCTCCTCGACCTCCTCTTCATCCCGAACGGCATCTCGGAGCCTAGAGTTGCGAGGATGTCTCCAGCGTAACGGGCTGGACCACCTCGCGCGCGGCATCTCGGACCCCAGAGTTGCGACGATTTCTCGGGCAAACGTGCTGCGAGGAAGTCTCAGGCGAAACGGGCCAGACCACCTCGAGCGCGGCGTCTCAGAGCTCCGAGTTGCGGGGGCCTCCAGGTGCCTCCTGGGGCCTCCTGGGGACCTCGTGGGGCTTCCTCCTGGGCCTCCTGTGGCCTCCTGAACTCCAAAGCCTCTTGGGGCTCCCAGGGGGGATATCTAACCTGTGGCCGTTTGGGCCTCTCCAAATGGAGGGGGGGGCACAAGAGCAGGAAGAATCAACGAATCGACACCGGATGTGTATTAACTTGACACGTTCTGATAGGCGGCCTCCTGGGGCCTCCTGGGAGCATCCTAGGAATCTCCTGGGGACTCCTGGGGCCTGTCCTGGGCGTCCTGCGGCCTCCTGGAGCTCTCTGGGGCCTCCCCCTCCTCCTGCCTGCTCCCTCATGCACATCATCCGCCTCCTCCTCCTCCTCCTCCTCCTCCTCCTCCTCCCTCCTCCTCCTCCTCCTCCACCTCCTCTTCATCCCGAACGGCATCTCGGAGCCCAAAGTTGCGAGGATGTCTCCAGCGTAACGGGCTGGACCACCTCGCGCGCGGCATCTCGGACCCCAGAGTTGCGACGATGTCTCGGGCGAAACGTGGTGCGAGGAAGTCTCAGGCGAAACGGGCCGGACCACCTCGAGCGCGGCGTCTCAGAGCTCCGAGTTGCGGGGGCCTCCTGGGGCCTCCTGGGACCTCCTGGTGACCTCCTGGGGACTTCCTCCTGGGCCTCCTGTGGCCTCCTGGACCCCACCTGGGGCTTCCTGAAGCCTCTTGGGGCTCCCAGGGGGGATATCTAACCTGTGGCCGTTTGGGCCTCTCCAAATGGAGGGGGGGGGCACAAGAGCAGGAAGAATCAACGAATCGACACCGGATGTGTATTAACTTGACACGTTCTGATAGGCGGCCTCCTGGGGCCTCCTGGGAGCCTCCTGGGAATCTCCTGGAGACCCCTGGGGCCTGTCCTGGGCGTCCTGCGGCCTCCTGGTGCCTCCTGGGGCCTCCTGGGGACCTCCTGGAGCTTCCTCCTGGGCCTCCTGTGGCCTCCTGAACTCCACCTGAGGTTTCCTGAAGCCTCTTGGGGCTCCCAGGGGGGATATCTAACCTGTGGCCGCTTGGGCCCCTCAAAATGTAGGGGGGGCACAAGAGCAGGAAAAATCAACGAATCGACACCGGATGTGTATAAACTTGACACGTTCTGATAGAGGGCCTCCTGGGGCCTCCCTCCTGGGAATCTCCTGGGGGCCCCTGGGGCCTGTCCTGGGCGTCCTGCGGCCTCATGGACCTCTCTGGGGCCTCCTGAGGCTCGCAGGGTCCTATGGAGGATATGTCACATGTGGTCTTCTGGGCGCCCAAGCTGGACCACCTCTCGCGCAGCATCTGAGAGCTCAGAGTTGCGAGAATGTCTTGTGCGAAACAGACCGGACCACCTTGCGCACGGCATCTCAGAGCTCAGAATTGCAAGGATGTCTCAGGCGAGACGGGCCGGACCACCTCGCGCAGGGCATCGCAGAGCTCAGAATCTCGAGGATGTCTCAACAAAACGGGCCAGACCACCTCTCGCGCAAGGCATCTCCGAAGTCAGAGCTTCGAGGATGTCTCAGGCGAAATGGGCCGGACAACCTCTCGCAAGGCATCGCAGAGCTCAGAGTTTCGAGGATGTCTCAGGCGAAACGGCCCGGACCACCTCTCGCGCGGCGTCCCGGAGCGCAACTTTTTGAGGATGTCTCAGGCGAAACGGCCCGGACCACCTCTCGCGCGGCGTCCCGGAGCGCAGCTTTTTGAGGATGTCTCAGGCGAAACGGCCCGGACCACCTCTCGCACGGCACCTCGGGGCTCAGAGTTTCGAGGATGTCTCAAGCGAAACGGCCCAGACCACCTCTCGCCCGGCGTCCCGGAGCGCAACTTTTTGAGGATGTCTCAAGCGAAATGGCCCGGACCACCTCTCGCGCGGGATGTCTCAGGCGAAACGGCCAATCCCGGCCAACTCAGAAACGAGAGTTGTGAGGATGTCTCAAGCGAAACGGCCAAAACCATAAAATTTGTGTGAGGATGTCTCTGCTCCGACTTCCCTCGGCCGGAGTTAGTTTCTACCACAACAGCGCCCCGTTCAGCAAGCTGTTTGGGGAATTACCCATCCTTGCTATGCGGGTTGACTGCATGTCGGAAACAGGAACACACACACACACATTACCAATAGCGAGCTGCTCTTCAATCCCAGGACTTTCTGAGGGTCGGGGGCAACGTCGGGGTGTGGTGGTGTATACATATTTTGTTTCGCCTGCAGGGGAAACACCGAAAAATGCATACACCAGGACCCCGTACACACCAGGGTCCGCTCTCATGTGCAACTTCCAGTGCAGGGCCGGAAAAAGCGTCGGTGTGTAGAATCCTGGCGGCCTCGCCCACGCCTGATCTCAGCATTGTAGTTAGTGATGTTTGGGGCGGCGATTCTTCATGAGGGCCCTCGAGCGCGAGGCCATTCCGAAGCAGGCGCTCGAAACGCCCGCGCGCGCCCCGTGCAGCAGGGTCGCTCGGACGCGAAATTGCTAGGAGGTACGTAGGAGGAGGAGGAGGAGGAGGAGGAGGAGGAGGAGGAGGAGGAGGAGGAGGAGGAGGAGGAGGAGGAGGAGGAAGAGCCGAACCAACGGCACACCCGCACTGGCCAGGCCGCCCGCACTGCGCGCACGAGGCGCGCCCATGTCGTCGAGCCCGCGCGCCGCTCTCTCCGGCCCAGGCGCGAGGTGCAGGACGCGGCCCTCTCCGCGCCCTTTCCACGGGCGACCCCGGTGCTGCACCTGCAACGATGCCGCACCTCGGCGGCGAGCGCGGAGGGGGAAGTGGGAAGGGAGAAGGCATTCTCAGAAGGCGGCGGGACTTCTCAGAAGCCCTCGGTCCGCAGGGAGAGGCTTTCTGCTGTCTTCGGGGGAGGCTTAGAAGACTCCTCAGAAGGCCGGGGGACTTCCTAGCCATCTGAAAAAAGCCCGCCACTTCTCACTTCCCCCTGGGCTCGCCGCCGAGTACCGTCATCCCTGATCGGCACACAACACACACTCAAACCTATAGGGAGGAGGAATGGGGAAGGGCAAGGCGATGAGCGCGCTATAAGTATGGGTGCGAATTGCGGGCCCCGAGGGGGGTTCCCGTTCGAACGGAGAACCCCCATCTGACAACACGCAACCACAGCCCCCCAGAACTCCACCCCAGGAATTCTAAGTGACGTATGGGTACAGTCAAAACCCTAATAAGGACGCGCGGTAAGGACGCAAGACCCGTGGAAGCCGAAGTTGGGATTTTGGGGGCGGCGGACGACGAAAGCCTCAAGGACGCAAGAGCAAGGAAGAGCAAGGACGCAGGGGTACCCTGAGCAAAGTCGCGCGTCCTTATTAGGGTTTTTGACTGTATGGGTGTGAGTTGTCAGCTCGGGAACCCCCGTCGCGAACCTGCGAACGATGGCACCCACGAGGGGCACCGAGCAGGCCCGCAGCCACGCGGAGGCCCTCCTGCAGCAGGCGAGCCCGCGCGCGGAACCTCGGCTCGTGCAGGAGAATCGCACAGCGTGATCACAAGAAGGATGAGGGTGAGGGTACAGACAAAAACCCGAATAAGGACGCGCGACTTTGCTCAGGGTACCCTTGCGTCCTTGCTCTTCCTTGCTCTTGCGTCTCCGTCCTTCCTTGGTTTCGTCTTGGGGTTGTCGTCGTCCGCCGCCCCAAAAATCCCAACTTCGGCTTCCAAGGGTCTTGCGTCCTTACCGCGCGTCCTTATTAGGGTTTCTGACTGTATGGAAAGAAACAATGGCATGAGCATACCAACTCGGAGGTCCGCGCGGATTCCTCGGATCGGCGCTCGAGCACCCCTGGCGGCGCCTCCGGCGCAGCGCTCCGCGCGCCACGGAAGGGGGGTCCAGCGCCGATCCGAGGACTCCGCGCAGACCTCCGAGTTATTATGTTTATTTATGTCACTGTGTGGTCCCCTAGAGGAGGACAAGGAGGAGGAGGAGGAGGAGGAGAACAAGGAGGAGGAGGAGGAGGAGGAGGAGGAGGAGGAGGAAGGAGAGCGACGAGAGGGGCAGAAACGCAGGCAGTTGCCCGCGACGCGCAACTCTGCGCCTGGCACGCCTTCAGTTCTGGAGGCCAGAGATGGGTACGGCAGGTTCGTGTCGTGCCGACCCCAGCGTTGGTTTTTGACACCGCAGGAATCGTTCAACCTTGAACGATCGGCCGCTGCCGCAACGTCCGATCGTTCAACATCGATCGATTATGGGTCGCTGGCGGCGTTCAACCTTGAACGCCCGCGCTGGGGTCGCCGCTGGTCGACACGACGCAAACCTACCGTACAAGAAAGATGGGCACGATGCCAAACAACATATGTTGTCCACGGTGACGCCGACAGCGAGCCCTGTCCAAAGCGAACAAGAACTGCTGCCGGTCTTCGTGCCCATCCGTTCTGCACCCATTTCGATCGTACCGACCAGTCAGCGCAGCCTGTGCGCTAGCCGGCGGTCTCTGCTCTGCGCGCGGCGACGCCTCCGCCCCGCTGGAGCCTCCTCGGACCGCAGCGCAGCACACCAAAGCCTGGGATGCAGGGAGCCACGGCTGCAGGATAGGTCGAAGGTGCTTATTCGAGATGTCCGATCCAGCGTTCAGAAGGCGAGTTGGGAGCGGTCTGGGTTCTAAACTGATTGGTCTGAGTGCAAGTTGGAGGAAAGTTCGATCGGATGACGCCACTTGGAGAGCTAAGAGGCAAAAAGTTGGTGCAACATGGGCGTTCCCAAAACCCAGCCGCAAGTCTGACCCACCTGCAGGTCTCCGAGCCGACCCTGAGGAAAGGTGGGGACGGGGACGGGAGGGCGTTCGGGTGTTGCTAGGTGTGGCTCTGGGCCAGGGTGACCCCAGCTCGTCCAGAGAGGAGACGGCTTCCACGGCATTCCGCACGAGGCCCCAGAGGACCCCAGAGGGCCCCAAGACGGCGTGAAGTGCTGGGAGGACCTTCGGCCAGAAACACCTCTGGCAGCACCCGCAGCCCACCCCTGGAACCGGGAAGACACTGGAGAGGGGGGCGGGGCGGGGAGGGCGGAGGCCGCCCCAGGGTGCGCATCCAACCGCACGGCCCGCCGCTCGAGAGGCCCGAGCCACTTGCGGGGCGCATCCGAGAGCGACGCGGCCGGACCTTCCGCCTTCGATCGCACAGCCGCGCGGACCGAAAGGAAGCGGCACGAGCAAGCACACTTGGCCCTCTCCCGGAGACCCGAATCCAAAAAATGCACCGTCATAGAAGACCCTGAACATACTGTCGGCTACACGCAAGAATGACCCTGGGCAAGAGTGACCTTTGGTGCGCGGCTTTTTCGGGGGCGCGGGGGCACCAAACACAGGCGCGCAAGACGCTACTACCGCATCGCCTTCGGCGATCGGGGACTCCGGCGAAGGGCCACTCCTACGTGTAGTCGACACTGCCCGAGCGGAAAGGCCTGGTTGGCACGGCACACACGGCACGGAACGGACACGGCGCGGCGTGGGGCCTGCCTGCCGGATGGCCTGCCCAGGCGCCTGCGGGGAGGAGGGGGCCTGCCTGCCATGGGGTGCCTGCCCCGGGGTGCCTGCCTGGGACCTGCCTGCCCGGGAGTGCTTGCTGCCCGGTTGCCTGCCTGGGGGCCTGCCCGGGCCACGGAGGTGGCTCGCGCCACCGGCGCGCGCGCACCACGCGGCACGGAGCAGCACGCACGGCGCAGCCTCGGCCTTCCGACGACTCGGCACGGCACGGCACGGCTCGGCACGCGGGCGGCACACTTCTCGCCTTCTGGAACTTCGGCACGGCACGGCACGACAGGGCACGCGGGCGGCGGGTACCTGTTTCGCGTTCTAGAGCTTCGGCACGGGACGGCACGCGGGCGACACATGTCTTGCGTTATTCTGTGTCACTTTCCTTCGCACATCGCGCCCCGCGATGCGCGACGCGCGAGTATCTTCGCGCCCTCGCGCCCTCGCACCGCCACCCTGGAGAAACGCAGCCGCTCTGGCTCAGGACGCGACCCGCGAAGCGCGATTATCTTCGCGCCCCCGCGGCTGACCTGGATTCTGGCACGGCACGGCATGGCACGTCATGCGGGTAGTGCCTTTCTGCGCAGGTCTCCAACTTCGGCACGGGACGGAAGGCGGACGGCACACTTCGCGCAATCTAAACCTTAGACACGGCATGGCACGGCACGCAATCGGCACGCTATTCGAACTACACCAGAAGGGAAACGATTCTTAGAAATCCAATAGACTCCATGACGCATTTCCAGCTTAGAGAGATACATCTCTTGTGGGTAGACATATTTTACATCCGCCAACTTCCGCCCACCTTCCGCCAGCGAAGCCTGACTCCCCTTCCATCAGCCGGCCGCCTTCCGCTGCGCAAGAGAAGGTCATTTCTGCATCTCTCGAATGCGAGGATATTTCTGGAGAACCCCCACATCAAAATTACAACCGTCTGTCACCACAAACATCTGCATGTGCGGTGTCGGCGGCGGCGCAACGGCCGCCGCGGCTTCCAGCGACTGGACAGGCTATGCGCAACGTTGTGGAGAGAGAGGAGGACGAGGAGGAAGAACGATTGAATGAGCGTACGAATGACCACCACTGCGGACAAGCGTCTGGGCCTCCTACCCAAGACAAGGTGGATGAGGCCATGGCGTTTTGGATTATGCTAACTCCTGTGTCGCGCGAGAAAAAGGGGAGGGGAAGGAGAAGGAAGGAGGGATGGAGGAAAGGAAGGAAGGAAGGAGGGGAGGGGGAAGGAGGGGAAGGAGGGAAAGGAGAGGGAGGGGAGGGATAGTCAGGAAAGAGGGATGGAGGGAGGAAGTCCTCTGCGGCCTTGGGGATGGACACGCTGATCGATTCGCTGCAACATTCGTCAACTGTTCTCCTTGAAATTGTGCACAACGGTGTCCTCCTGAATAACGTGGTTCGTGTCGCTCTTGAGCTGGTAGAGGCCGGAACCTTGGGGATATTCTGTCAAGTGGTAGGTCGTGACTTTGATCTCTTTAAAAGGCACGGGGACCTCGTGGTTGTCAGGCTTATCACAAGGCTTGTCTTTCGCGCAGCCCGTGCCGATTGATCCTGCAAACATGAGCGCGGGCGGAGATTCCACGTCAGTGCCAAGGAGTGAGAAGCTGGACATTGAATGATTCGTCGCCCACTGGCCCATCTCGATGCGAGCCTCAGGGTGTCCCGGAACCTCCTCGCTGTATGCGAGGTAGAAGCGCGTGATACCAATGGCGAGTCCCTTCGTACGAACTCGCTCGTACCCAGGCCAGGGTACGTAACACTCATCTTTCGGGTCGTCGCAACCGAAGGACTGCAGAAAGTAACGAGTGACAAGCGGCTTGCCTGGCTCCTCGACCGGTGTGAGGTCTTTCTTGATCTTGAAAGTCATGAACGTGCCGATGTGTTCCGCGAGGGAGTCCAAGATGGGCCAACCAGTGCGAGGCGCTAAGAGATTCGTGAGCGAGCCCAGTCCAAAGGTATCCTGATGCCAACCGATCGTGATATCTTCCACACGCGAATCGCCATCGCATTTGAAATCCAATTTTTGGCACGTGGGATTGAACATGCCACACTCCTTCTCGATCCACTTCCTCATGCCCAGACGGGTATCACACAAGAGCTCATAGGCTGTCTTACCCTCGTTAGACTTGGACTTTGACGTCGCGTGAAACGCCGTGCGGGCCGCGTCGGTCTGAGGGACTGCGGCCGTGCACAAAAGCAACAACGTCGCCAAGGAAGAGTAGCACGAAGCAGCCATGGTGGCGTGCCGAGCTGTCGGCACAAGACGAGTTTTCGAAAAAAATGCAACTGCACAGGATTTGACAGCACACACAGCCGAAACGACGGGGATTGCAAGGGGCTTGAATCGACGGCTTGAGCTCAGATGGCTACGGAGAACGGGGGTGGACGAACCCTGAGATTCGACGTTGCAAAAAGAATGCAGCATCGCCAAAATTGACGAACAGAGCTCTGGGCCCCATCTTTCTGCGTTATTTTTCAAGCCGGATCGATCTGCGAGGGTCCTGGGACCCGAAACTGGCCGAAAACGCCCCAGTGCGAAAAAAATGCATCGCCAGGATCTGACGGAAGGGGAAGGGTCGCGAATCGGCTACATCTTCCCTTAGTGAGACTTCCCTAAAGGGGGGCTCCGAGGAGATGGAGGAGGAGGAGGAGGAAGAGGAGGGAGGGAGGGAGGGAGGGAGGGAGGGAGGGAAGGGAGGGAAGGGGAGACAGGGAGGGAGGGAAAGAAAGAGGGAAGGAGGGAGGGAGAGGGAGGGAGGGAAGGAAAGAGAGAGAGGGAAGAGGGGAGGGAGAGGGAGGTGGGAGGGAGGGAGGGAGGGAAGGAGAGAGGGAGGGAGGGCGGGAAAGAGGGGAGCCACGCGTGGGTGCGCGGCCTGCGTCGGCCGGCCTGCCTCGGCTTCCCCGGGCTCCCCCCGGGGGTCCCTTTGGCTGCTCTTGAGTGGCCAGCCGTCCTCGGGGGCTCCCTGGGCTTCCCAGGTTCTCTGGGGTCCTCTTCTTCCCCCCCCTCCTCCTCCTCCTCCCCCTCCCCTTCTCCCTCCTCCCCCCTTCCCCCCCCCCCTCCACAATTACTCAATATGAAGACTACTCTCCCTCTTCCCCTGATGGCGTGCTGGGAGTGGCCGACCCCCCCCCCGCGTACTGTTTTTTTACACGCAGGATTCCCGGGAATTGGGTTTTCGCCTGCGTTTTTTTCATTATCCCGGCAAAGCAACCTAACAGCGATGTGTAGGAGCATATCTGGAAGCATTCCCCTTAAGATTCGGATGAGAATCCAGTTGTAGAATTCTGTTGTTCTCGCAGTCGTAGTCGCATTCGCGATGACAGTCGCAGTGGCAACGGCAGTCGCAGTCACAGCCTCAGCCTCAGCCTGCCTCAGCCTCAGCCTGCCTCAGCCTCAGCCTCAGCCTGCCTCAGCCTCAGCCTCAGCCTGCTTCAGCCTCAGCCTCAGTCTGCCTTCAGCCTCGGCCTCAGCCTCAGCCTGCCTCAGCCTCAGCCTGCATCAGCCTCAGCCTCAGCCTCAGCCTGCCTCAGCATCAGCCTGCCTCAGCCTCAGCCTCAGCCTGCCTCAGCCTCAGCCTCAGCCTGCTTCAGCCTCAGCCTTCAGCCTCGGCCTCAGCCTCAGCCTGCCTCAGCCTCAGCCTGCATCAGCCTCAGCCTCAGCCTCAGCCTGCCTCAGCATCAGCCTCAGCCTCAGCCTCAGCCTCAGCCTGCCTCAGCCTCAGCCTCAGCCTGCTTCAGCCTCAGCCTCAGTCTGCCTTCAACCTCGCCTCCGCCTCTCAGCCTCAGCCTGCCTCAGCCTCAGCCTGCATCAGCCTCAGCCTCAGCCTCAGCCTGCCTCAGCATCAGCCTGCCTCAGCCTCAGCCTCAGCCTGCCTCAGCCTCAGCCTCAGCCTGCTTCAGCCTCAGCCTCAGTCTGCCTTCAGCCTCGGCCTCAGCCTCAGCCTGCCTCAGCCTCAGCCTGCATCAGCCTCAGCCTCAGCCTCAGCCTGCCTCAGCATCAGCCTGCCTCAGCCTCAGCCTCAGCCTGCCTGCCTCAGCCTCAGCCTCAGCCTGCTTCAGCCTCAGCCTCAGTCTGCCTTCAGCCTCGGCCTCAGCCTCAGCCTGCCTCAGCCTCAGCCTGCTTCAGCCTCAGCCTCAGCCTGTCTCAGCATTCAAAATGTGGCCCGGGAATGGAAGTTCTGGGAACTCGAAGACACGAAGTGGCCTACAGTTGGCTCCGGGCATCCAAATCAAAAGTTCACTCGGACCACGAAGTGGGAGTATGGAGTTCTGGGAACTCGAAGAGCACGAAGTGGCCTACAGTTGGCTCCGGGCATCCAAAATGTGGCCCGGGAATGGAGTTCTGGGAAGTCGAAGAGCACGAAGTGGCCTACAGTTGGCTCCGGGCATCCAAAATGTGGCCCGGGAATGGAGTTCTGGGAAGTCGAAGAGCACGAAGTGGCCTACAGTTGGCTCCGGGCATTCAAAATGTGGCCCGGGAATGGAGTTCTGGGAGGTCGAAGAGCACGAAGTGTGTGACTGTTAGCTTAAAACGAGCCCGGCTCTGTTCCCGGCCCTCCTCCCCGGCACCCGCCCAGACCCCCCTGAGGAGTCATGATGCTCTCTTTTGAGCCTACTAGAAACCTATCAGCAAACGCTGTTAGGTAAAAATGCTGCTCTCGCTGAGGCGCCGGCCTCATTTCTGTTCCCGAATCGTTCCGAATCGTGCTCCCGCTGCAGCGTGGGCCTCATTTTCGGATCGGTGTTTGGCCTCCGTCGTTCAGGATGGCGTTCTCGCCCCAGCGCGGGCCTCTTTCTCGCGCGCCCATCCGCCCGCCACCACCGCGCCGCACCACCACCACCACCACCACCACCACCACCACCACCACCAGCACCACCACCACCACCACCACAACCACGCACACACCCACGCACGCACGCACGCGCACCACCACCCACTACGCACGCGCGCGCGGAGCCACAGGTCCGCTACGACACGCGTCCGCGGATAGAGAAAATCAGCGCCATGGTAAGGGATGGGAGGGAGGGGTAGGACGTCAGATATGACGCGAGCGCACCTAGCTTGCCCCCCACCCCTCCCTCCTCCCCCCTTCCGCGGGCTCCCCCGGGGGTCCCCGGGCTCCCACGGGGGCTCCGTTGGCTCTCTGCTTCCTTACTGCCAGGGTCCTTAGAATAGGAGATCGACTACAGAGTTGAACGAACCCCAGTATCGTTTTTTCTTGTTAGAACCCAGGAAGATACGTAGAACGCTCGTAGATGTACAAACGTTCTACGCACTTGTTGCAGATTCGACAGAACATCAATTTGGGGCACATCACTCCTGCAGGCGATCCCCTACTCGAGTCCCTGGTCTTTCGGGCGCTGCGCTTCTTTCACCCCGGGCGTGCTCGCCCGGTGTCGGGCCGCGGGACCCTCGCAGATCGATCCCGCTCGAAGAACGGCGCCGAAAGGTGGGGTCCCGGGCTCCGCCGGTCGTGATGCGTGGCGGTGCTGCAGGCGTTGCTGCAGCGTCGGGTCTCGGGGTCCTGGCTGTTTTAGAAGAGGCGCCCCCCGAGCAGTGGCGGGCAGGGCCAGGGAATGCCGAGCAATGCCGAGGAGTGCCGCTTGGGAAGCGTCTCCCCGAGTTGTGTCGCGCGAGGCTCATTTCTATGATCGAAGACATCGGCATGCCGACAAGATAGCCCTCTGCGCACCCACGCGGCACGAACAGCCTACCTCAGGATCCATCGACGCAAGCGAACGATGACGCTGTGGCAACGTTCGGCCCTAGGTGGACACCAAAACGAAGAGTTGGCGGCGCGAAGGAGGAAGGGTCAGGGGGAAGGCTTCTTAGAAGGCGCGGGCCTTACATCTATAGACAAGGCCCACACCTTCTAAGAAGCAGGGGTGCTTCTGAGAAGCCTTCCCCCCTCCCCCTACACCCCTCTGCGTGAGGCCGAAAGAGTCTTCACCACCTGCGTCGCGACCGAAGCCGCTGGAGATGGTCTCGGACTGGCAAGCCCGCTGCTCAGCATACCTAGTACCGGTAGGTGTCTGGCTTGAAGGGGCCAGTGACCTTCACACCGATGTAGTCGGCCTGCTCCTTTCGGGGAGACGTCAGACTCGGGTTCGGGGGGCTCGGGATGCCCTGACGGAGCCATCAGGAAAATTACGAGACCCAGTCTGGAATCTGACGCAAACTGAACCGTCAAAATCCAGGGCGGGCTCGTCAAAAAGTGCCGGCAAGCCCGACGTCTGGCGTACTCGAGTCTTACGTTTCCCCGATCCTTCGTGAGGGTCGTGAGCTGGGCGCCGAGCGCCGGCAGGTGCAGGGCTGCAACCTTCTCGTCGAGGTCTTTCGGGAGGAGATACACGTTGTTCTTGTAGCCCTTCTCCTTCGCCGTGAGCAGATCAATCTGCGCGAGGACCTGGTTCGTGAACGAGCAGGACATCACGAAGGACGGATGTCCAGTGGCGCAGCCGAGGTTGAGCAGCCGCCCAGCCGCCAGGACGATAATACCGTGCCCGTCGGGGAAGACGTAGCGGTCCACCTGCGGCTTGATGTTCTCCACCTTGATGCCTGCAAACTTCTCCAGATTCTCCATCTCGATCTCGTTGTCGAAGTGGCCGATGTTGCCGACAATGGCGTTGTTCTTCATCTTCTTCATATGCTCCAGCGTGATGATCTTGAAGTTCCCAGTGGTGGTCGTGAAGATGTCGATCTCACCGACAACGCTCTCCATCGTAACTACCTGGAAGCCCTCCATGCATGCCTGGAGCGCACAGATGGGGTCGCACTCAGTGATCAGAACCCTGGCACCAGCACCGCGCATGGCGAACGCGCAACCCTTGCCCACATCACCATAACCACAGATCAGCGCACGCTTGCCCCCGATCATCACGTCTGTGGCGCGCATGATGCCATCTGGCAGCGAGTGCCTGCACCCGTAGACATTGTCGAACTTGGACTTGGTCACGCAGTCGTTCACATTGATGGCCGGGAACAGGAGCTCGCCCTTCGCAGCCATCTCCTTAAGCCGGTGGACGCCAGTCGTGGTCTCCTCGCTGACACCCTTGCACTTGGCAGCCATGCGGCTATATTTTGTCTTGTCAGCCGGGATCGAGTCCCTGAGGAGCTGCAGAATGCACTTGAACTCAGCGTTGTCTGTCGAAGCAGGATCGGGAAGAGATCCGTCCTTGGCGAACTTCTCCTCGAACTCCTTGCCCTTGTGGATCAAGAGGGTGGCGTCGCCGCCGTCGTCGACGAGCTGGTCGCAGCCGTCCGCGCCGGGAACAGTCATCATCTGCTCGGTGCACCACCAGTACTCCTGCAGCGTCTCCCCCTTCCAGGCGAAGACGGTGGAGGTCTCGGCCTTTGCGATCGCTGCGGCGGCGTGGTCCTGGGTGCTGAAGATGTTGCAGGAGCACCAGCGCACCTTCGCTCCCAGGGCGTGCAGCGTCTCGATCAGGACGCCAGTCTGGATGGTCATGTGGAGCGAGCCGTTGATGTTCATGCCCTTGAAGGGCTGCTTAGGGCCGAACTCCTTGCGGGCCGCCATGAGGCCTGGCATCTCGTGCTCCGCCAGGCTGAGCTCCTTGCGGCCGAACTCGGCCAGGCCCATGTCCTTGACCTTGGACTCCGCCATGGTTCTCAGGCGAAGCGGCAGTCGGCTTGGCTGCTTCTGGGTCGGCGCCTCAGCGGGAATGCTGTTGGGGCCGGACGGCTCCTTGCGAAGAAATGGCTACGGAGAGGAAAGGAAAAGGAGGAGGAGAAAGGGCAGAAGGAGAAGGAGGAGTGCCAGAGTAGACCCAAGATGCATCAACCGATGCTGCAATACAGCCAAAAGGGCCTCCAGACGGCTCAACATGGCCCCAAGACGGCCCAAGCCAGACCCAAGACGGCCCCCGAGGCCCAAGACGGCCCAAGATGGCCTCCAAGACGGCCCCCGAAGGCGCCAAGGGGGCCCCCGAGAGCACCTCCAGAGGCCAGAAAAGATGTTCGCGTTCTCGCCTTTCTCGACTCCTGGGGGCCCATGACGGTCCATGACAGCCTCCAAGGTGGCCCAAGACGGCCCAAGACGGCCCCAAGATGGCCCCAAAGTGGACCCCAAGACAGCCAAAGAGGACCCCAAGAGAGCCACAAGGCGGCCCCGAGAGGCCCGCACGACGGCCGAAAGGGCTGGACGGCGCAATGGCGCCCCAAGACGGCACCCAAGAGGCCCCAAGAAGCCCCAAAGAGGCCCCCAGGGGGCCGCCAAGAAGCCTCCAAAAAGCAAACAAAAAGCCCCCAAACGGCCCCAAGAAACCACCAAAAGGCCCGCGGGATTACATTCGAATGGCGCGCTATTGCGATGCTAATCGGATGAACTTGACGTTGCCTTGTGCTGACACGCGGTGAATGCTCATTGCCCTCGTGGATATTCGCACGCTCGTCCCAGCGCTGAAACCAGGGCAGGGGGGGGAGGGCATCCGCCCCCCGCGGCGATGGCAGCGCCCCGGGCGGGAAGAACGACATGGCAGAACAGCGCTGCAAACTAACGGGGCAAACCACCCAACATCCAGTTTTTACGTGCTCCGGACGTGCACCCGGCGAAGCGAAAGGAATCAAAGATGTTCCTAAAGCTTTTGAATGTGTTTAGGCATCGTCGTCGTCGTCGTCCCCCACTCAGGGTCGGCGGCAGCGGCCGCAAGGCCTTTGCGATATGACGGCGGTTCGCGGTTACCAGGGACGGAGCGCAGACAGCAATAGGACCTCCGAGTCAGCATCAGAGAGCCCGCGCGCGAGGAGCGGATGATGCGGGCGTCCTGGTCGCCAGCGGGCTCGGAGCCTCAGCATCAGACGGGGGAGGCTGCTGGACGAGCGGGAGGTGCGTGCGACCCGCTCCCCTCCCTCTGCATCCATGCTGCCCCCCGAAAGGGAAAGAGGTGGCGCCCAAGAGAGCGGCCGGGCGGGCGGGAGGGGGAGCAGGAGGGGGCGGAGGAGGGAAGGAGGGGACGTTGATGGGGGTAAGCGAGATAGGGGAGGAGGGGAAGCGGTCAGACAGAGTCTGGGGGAAGGGGGGAGGGGAAGAGGGAGGAGGAGGAGGAGGAGGAGGAGGAGGAGGAGGTGGAGGAGGAGGAGAAGGAGGAGGAGGAGGGGGAGGGGGAGAGGGGGATGAGGAGCAGGAGGAGGAGGAAGAGGAGGGGGAGGCGCAGGAGAAAAAGGGGAGAAGTGGAGAAGGGGAGGAAGGGGCAGAAGGGGAAGAAGGGGGAGAGAGAAGGGGGAGAAGACCAAAGGGGAAGAGGAGGCGAACGGGCGAAAAGCTGGAGTGGAACAGTTTGGGCGCAGGGGGAGAACACTCCAAGAGCCATGCAGCCGGGCACCGGCGAGGCCGCCGAGACCATCGGGAGGCTTGGACCGCAAACCCCAGACCTCGACGGCCCCCTATTAATATACACCCCCTCCCCCAGGCGACTGAGAGCCAACCCGAGACCATGCGGGCCCCCCCCCCACCATCCCTTGTGAAAAACCATACAAAACACGCTCTGCCTCCAAATTCGGAGCATGCGTTTCGAACGCGCGCTGGTCTGTACCGTGGGCGCTCGATAATCGGGAGCCGGCAGACTCCCCCGGCGGCCCTCAAACAGGGCGGCTCCCCCAAGGCTGGCCCGTCGTCTGAAACAGCGGTCACTCCCAGGGGGGGGTCTCCCGGGGAGGAGGATCCCTCCCTCCCCCTCTTGCTTCTTTCCCTCCCCCTCTTCCATCTTTCCCTCCATCTCTGCAGGGCGCGACAATGGCACGGCACAGAACGATCCCGCACGGCAGGCGGGATCGCGTCGTGCGTGGAGCGTTGCGAAAGAACCCAGCGTTGGAGCGATTCTAGCGCAAGCCTCTGTAGCGACCTGCCCAGAGCTTTCTGCCGAGGCCGATGACAGCAGACACTGTTGGAATTCGCGTGCAGTGAGGAGCTGCAAAGAACATCGGCAGTTTGCCTGTACAAAATTGTGGCTCAGTGCATGTGTTGTCGAATGCAATCTTGTCCGTACGTGGAACTCCCGATGGGGCCACGAAACGCGTGAGGGGTGTGCCGAAGCGGGGGCGCGTACGCCATACGACGGCGCCCACTGACACCGTAGGTGGAACTCCCTGTATGAAGGGACTCAGGAACACACAAAAAGTACACGCGAATCCCAGAGTTCCCCATTTGTTTTTCATAGTTCTTGGAGCTTCGTCCTCCCCCCCCCCCCCACACATCCCATATTTTCCCATAATTCCTAAGGGTCAATAATTAAGTTTGTCTGTGTGTTTCTTCACCTCCTGACTGAAGGGCCACGGAATTTGCGAGGAGTGTGCCGAAGCGGGGGTGCGTACGCCATACAACGGCGCCTACTCAGACCGTAGGCGGGCCCATGAAACGTGCAAGGCGTAGGCGTGTGGTGAAGCGAGGGCGCGTACGCCATGCGACGGCGCCCACGGAGGAAGAAGAGGAGAAGGACTGAGACGCTCGCGCTGCTGATTCATGAACCCAGCGCGCCCCAAATTAGAGGTCGTCTTTCCTGAAGGGCAAGCAAAGGCTGCTGTGAGCAATTCAAAATACTGCTTTGCTATTGTTGGCATTCAGTAGCAGTGTTTTCCATTGCTTGGCGTTCCTTGAAAACGCTGCTGGGCATTGCTTGGTGATCCTTGGCGTTGTGTGACAATGTTTGGTATTGCTTGACTTTCTTTCGTATGCTTGGCATTGGCGTGGCATTGCTTGGCGTTGACTGGAATCGTTGCTTGGCATTGATTGGCATTGCTTGGCATTGCTTGGCAATGTTTCACAGTGCTTGGCATTGCTTGGCATTGCTGGGCATTGCTTGACATTGCATGGTATTGCTTGGCATTGCTTGGCGTTGCTTGGCGTTGCTTGGCGTTGCTTGGCGTTGCTTGGCGCTGTTTTCCGTTGCTTGGCAGTGATTTGCACTGCCCGGCATTGCTTGGCATTGCTCGGCATTGCTTGGTATTGCTTGGCATTGCTCTACATTGCTTGGCACCCCCAGGCAACATTGTTTGGCATTGCTTGGCGTTGATTGGCGTTGCTTGGCGTTGCTTGGCAATTCTTGTCATTTCAGGCCTAGGCAACACCGGTTAACCCCAGGCAACCCCGGGCAACCCGGGGAAACGACCCCGGGGAACGCCGGGGGCCTTCTCTGACGAAAGGCCACGCACCCACCAGTTCCTCTGACAAAAGAGTGCCGTCAGCAAAGCCTCATGGGGGAAAAACAAAGGCCCAACTTCACGCGGGAGGGTCGGGAACAAACCACCAGTCTGCAAAACGAGTGCGCACGTCGCACATTATTGTGGCGTTGGGTCTCTGGGCAGGAATGCCTCTGTTACTGCATCAACGGCGCGTACGTCTGGAACTGCACCTGGAACACCTGCGCACGTGTCCCTGCTCTTGCACGTGCACGCGCACCCACCTGGAAAAAGCGGTGCCGCACGGCCAGGCGCGCTCGCGGCGGCTCTGAGCTGGGCACTCGGAATCTCCTCCGTCACTTTTCTGGCGTGGAAAAAGAGCTCGCGGAACGCCAGGCGCTCGGCCTTCCCATCGTGGCGGGGGAGCAAGAGAGGAGCAGCACCGCCAAGGGCAGGAGCAGAAGGAGCAGGAGGAAGAGAAGGAGGCGGACGACGAGGACGAGAAATGAGTCATGGGGTGAAGGGAGGAGGGAGGAGAGAGGAAGGAGAGAAGAGGAAAGAGGAGGGATCAACGAAGAGAGAAGAGGCATGAGGAAGGGAGGGGAGGAAATTAGGAAGGCGGACGAGATGGAGGAAGGCGGAGGGGGACGCAGTAGAAGAGGGAGGATGCGGAGAGGGGAGGAGGGGAAAAGTGAAACTGATGCTCGTCCCTTTCCTGGGTCGATACCTGTGACAACCAGGCCATCTCGCCCTGCATGAATAGAACGAACACAACAGACCCCAGAGCTGAGACGGCAGCGGATAGTTAATGGATGGCCCACAGAGAACGGACTGCCAAATTGCCATTCCAGCGTGCTGGTTACTTGGAAAGGCCCAAACATATCCTGGCGAAGGACCCAAACATGTGCAGCTGCGAGTATCGTCAGGCAGGTGAGACGGAGGAGGAGGAAGACAGCAAAAGAATGGCGGCGTTGATGGCACGGGCTCGCCGCGCCAAGCGAACCCTGCCACAGGGGGCGTTCGGTGGAGCTCCCTGTGAGGCACCGCAAGGTGTGAGGCGTGTGCCACGTGCCGGAATGGGCGGGGCGGCACCCTGCGAGCCCTGCAACTAGGGCCTGCAGTGGAGATTCTTGTTAGGCCGCGAGACGTGCGAGGGGTGTGCCGAAAATCCATGCGAACTCTGCTATTGTGGCCTTCGGTGGAGCTCCCTATGGGGGGCACGAAACGCGTAGGAGGTTGAGCGGGGTCAGCCATAGAAGCCCCGCCACTGGGCCTTCGGTGGAGTTCCTTGTGGGGCTACGAAACGTGTGAGGGGTGTGCCGAAATGGGCGGAGCGGCACCACGTGAACCATGCCACTGGGTCCTGCCGTGGAGCTCCCTGTGGGGCCACAAAGAGTGTGAGGAGTGTGCCGAAATTGGTGAAGCGGTGCCACGCTAACCCTGCCACCAGGGCCTTCGGTGGAGCTTCGTGTGGGGCCAGGGAACGTGTGAGGAGTGTGCCGAAATGGGCGCGGTGGCGCCATGCGAACCCTGCCACGGGGGCCTTCGGTGGAGCTCTCCATGTTGCCACAAAGCGTTTGAGGGGTGCGCCGAAATTGGTGGGGGGGGCGCCATGCTAACTGCCACAGGGGCCTTTGATGGAGCTCCCGATGTGGCCATGAAACCTGTGAGGGGTATGCCGAAATGGGCGGGGTGGCGCCATGTGAACCCTGTCACGGGGGCCTTCGGTGGAGCTCCCTGTGGGGCCACGAAACGTGTGAGGGGTGCGCCGAAGGCAGAGGGCAGAGAAAGAAGGGCGGGGAGAAGGAAGTGAGAGACGCGGGGCGCTACTGATTCAAAACGAGCACCCAACACAAGATATTTGTCAAATGCTTGCACAATTCTTGGGGCAACACGAACCGCACTCACGTAACAGCCATGCATGGTAGGAACAAGCCAAGCGCGTATATCGAAGCAGCGCAACTGAACAAAGAACGGGGACCGATCGGACTGCCTACATATGGAGACAATCCAATCCTGCTCCACCTCCTGCTCCCCCTCCCTACGTACTGTTTCTCCTCCTCCTCCTCCTCCTCCTCCTTCTCCCCCTCCTCCTCCTCCTGCTCCTGCTCCTGCTCCTCCTCCTCCCTTTCCTCCTACTCTTCCCCCATCCTGTACTGTCCCTCCTCCCTATCCCCTGGTCCGCCTTCTTTATTCCCTCCTCTCCTCTCCTTCCTACCCTTTCTCCCTCCTCCTCCTCCACTCCTCCCATTGTGGCCTGGGCAACCGCATGTGAACACTGCCCCTGCAGGTCTGATTTCCGGAAAAACTGGCTGGGGGTCAGAATTCGAAGGATGTCTGCCGCCAAATGACTCCCAGCGAGGGGGTCCGATACCGCCGCGTCGATGTACGAGAACGGCACCCATGCGTCATACCGTGTTTGGTTTTCCTTCTGGTCATGTTCCATCGTGGAAACGATGCACAATGTTTCGGCCTTGTGCACCGCACCATTCCTGGATCGGGGATCGACGACGACTTGGGAGACGCCAGCGCGGTACGGTGAACATGAGTCGCCCGCGGAGACTGGACCCGCAGGGGTGGGGCTCGCAGGTGGTCGCAACTTGCCGCCTCTACGCCGTTTGGCCTCGCCACCGCCGCGGAGGCCGTACGCGACACCGCGCCGAGTGCTGCCAGTGCAGGTGCAGCCCCCGTCCGCCCGTCGGACAGCCCAGGGTCCTCCCTCCAGTAAACGAATAGAAAGCGGCAAATATACAGATACACATGTATAGTAACAACAACAACAACAACAACAACAACAACAACAACAACAACAACAACAACAACAACAACAACAACAACAACAAGAACAAGAACAACAACAACAACAACAACAACAACAACAACAACAACAACAACAACAACCAGAACAATTAACCATAACCAGAACCACAGCCACAACCACAACCACAACCACAACCACAACCACAACAACAACAACAACAACAACAACAATCAGTTTAAGACTGTTCGCTCCTATCTGACCACATGCGAATCAACACGCATAACCCAAGCCTTCGGTACCCGCCTTCGTCGTCTTCGATCGTGCCCCTTGGGGGTACGCAATGTAATGCAACCCATAAAACCTGGGGAAAAAAAGCGGGTGAATGGGGGAGGGAGAAAAATGAAGCACGAGAAAAATTCGCAGGGGGGGTAACGAACAGAACACATATGGTAAAACCAGGCATGCAGAAGCGGGTCGCTGAAGCGTGGGTCTTGCATGAATCGCGAGGAAATCTGGAGCGATAGCCCGATTCCCAAGTAAATCGTGAAAGAAAATTAAAAAAATGAAATCGATCAAAGCAGGAGCGTGATTCCTGAGCGCCGAAAGCGCATCGTCGGAATAAATTGGGAGGAAGTCCCACGCGAGAGCGCGATTCGTGTACAGATTGTGAGGAAATCCCGCGCAATAGCGCGATTTGGAAATATATTGTGAGGAAGTATCAGGCGGGAGCTGTTGTTGTTGTTGTTGAAAACCGGGGGCCAGGGGCACAGCTTGGGCCGAATGACTTTCCCGGATAAAAAAAGGTGCGAGCCCCGGGAGAGGCACTTCAATGGAAAAAGTACAATGGTCACGAGAGGGGATCAACCATATTTTTGTTCAATAGCGATAATTCAATTTTGGTTCAACTATTCTTCAGTAGCGATCCACGTGGCCAGGCAGTGGTTCACGCGCAACCGGGACGACAGGGACAAACTCTTTGTGAAATTAAACCTCTCGATCACTTTCAACACCCTGGACCAGACGGCCGTCCTTAGTGCAACGCGCAAGGATTTTCCCACGCTGGCACCCTGGGCGGGCTGGTGCTACGGCGGCCCCTCGCTACTCTTCCTCGGCAAACAGACGCTGCGCTCCGAGTGCGGCGTCCAGCAGGGCGACCCGCTTGGCCCGCTGCTATTCTCTGGCACTCCAACGCTGCGCGGAGACGGCGCGCCGCAGCCTCGGGGAGCTCGCGCAGGACGCCCTGCTGGGCCTCGTCTTCTGCTACTTGGACGACGCAGCCGACAGGCAGGCCGCGGCGCGCTTCCTGCACCTCGTCGCGGCCAATCTCGCAGCAGTCGGCCTAAACCCCAGCACGGGGCCGGGCAAGTGCGAGATTCTCCCTGCGGCGGGGGCACACATCAACGCGTCCGCGGCGGATTGCCCGACGGGCTTCCGACTGCGCTCCGACGGCTGCTTCGAGCTCCTCGGCGCGCCCGTCGGGAGCAACGGTTTCTGCCGCCAACACACGCAGAAACGAGCGAAGAAGGGAGCGGAGCTCCTGGACGCACTGGATGGCTTGGAGGACGCAGGTGGCTCGTCACCTTCTCTGGCAGCGTCCCTATGACTGCAAGCTCGGCTAACTACTCGGCGCGCTTGGCGCCGCCCTCCGCCCACACCGAGGCCATCCTGGAGATGGATGCCGCAGCGCGCTCCTGCCTGGAACAGCTGGCCTGCGCTTCCCTCACCGACGACTCCTGGGCCCAAGCGCAGCTGCTGAACAAGGGCGGCTTGGGGCTGCGCTCCGCCGAGACGCTCCGCCGAGAAGCACACGCCGGTGGCCTACCTCTCCTCGCGCGCCAAGAGCAGCGAGCTCTGCCCGTCGATGTACGCGGGTTACACAGACGACGACGCGGGTGACGCTGGGGCCCTGACCGCGGCGCTCCAGACCCACAACGCCAGCGCGGCGGAGGCTGACTGGACCGCGCGCTTCGACTGCGAGACACACTCCAACCAGAAGACTCTGTTGGGCCAGCGTCGACGACGCTGCGCGCGCCGCCCTCTAGGGCCGCTCCTCGCCCGCGACGCGCGCCCACCTCGCCCTGGCGTCCGCGCCCGGCGCCAGCGCGCACCTGCAGGCGCCCCCCAGCGAGGCGCTCGGCACAGCGGCCCCGAACAGCCTGATGCAGATCGGGATCAAGCAACGGCTCCGGGCCCAGCTGATCGACGAGGAAGCATTTTGCCCGGCGTGCGGGGAAGTCATGGACGCGCACTGCGACAACGCCTTGACGCGCGCCTCCCAGGGCGACCGCACGCGCCGCCACAACAAGCTGCGGACCTGCACCTTCTACGCCGCCCAGGCCGCCGGCTTCTCGGGGGCGGAACTGGAGCGGCCCAGACTGCTGCCGCCGCGTTCATTGGGCGAGGTGCCGAACGCCGAGGAGCCGGACGGCGACGGACTAGACAACGACGGCCGCCGGCCAGCGGATGTCCATGTCCCCCGGTGGCGCGGCGGGCTCTCGGCCGCCCTGGACTTCGCGGTGACGTCGGGCCTGCGCGCGGACCTCATCGCGCGCTCCACCACCGACCCGGCCGCCGCCCTCGACAGGTACAAGGAGTGCAAGCGACAGCACCAGGGCACGGCGCAGGCCTGCCGCGACACGGACCTCACCTTCATCCCGATGGCGGTGGAAGCGCCGGCGGGAGCTGGGGCGGCCAGGCGCGCCGCGCCTTCGCCGTGCTGGCCAAGCGCGCGGCCGACGCGCGCGGGGAGAAGGCCGCCAGCACATCGAACAGGATGGCCCAGCGACTCTCCATCTCCCTTCACCGGGAGAACGCGCGGGCCACTCTGCAATGGCTGCAGCAGCCGCGGCCAGGTGCGACCCCAGCCCGCCTGGCGGCGGCAGCGGCGGTGCAGGCGGCGGCGGCGGCGGCGGCGGCCGTCGCGTGAGGCACAAGGACGGCCGGCGGGCGCCGAGGACGACGACGCGAGGGAGGGCGACCAGGAGGAGGAGGAAGAGGAGGAGGAGGAGGAGGAGGAGGCGGAGGAGGACGAGGAGGAGGAGCAGCGGCAGGAGAGCGACGACGATACCATAAGGAGGCAGCAAGGAGGCGCTGAGAGAGCCCAGAGGAGGCGGCCAGGACGACGGCGACGAGGCAGGCGGCCCCAAAAGGAGGTACGAGGCAACGCAAGACGAGCGTCGAGGAGGAGGAGGGCGAGGAGGAGGGCGAGGAGGAGGACGAGACAATGAAGAGAGCGGCGGCGGCACCCCAAGCTGGAGGAGTGGCAAACCCAGCGCGCAAGCGGGAGGGCACGGTCGGGCAGCGGGGGGGGCACGGTCGATCGGTCGGTCGGATTAAACCGACGGGGGCCACGGGGCGGAGGGGTGCGGGGGGGCAGACAGAGCTCACGGGGGCGGCACGCACCCAGGCCACACCCTAGCACGTATCCCAGCACACGAAAGCAGCACACATCCCAGCACGTGTCCCAGCACACGGAGGCAGCACACAGCCCTGCAAACGTCCCAGCACACGAAGGCAGCACACGTCCCAGCAGACATCCCAGCACACATTCCTGTCCAGCGCACATCCCAGGCACGGTCGGTCGGTCGGCCGAAATAATGCTGTGCGAGATCATACCTGAGGTGTGAAAATAAGCATTCGTAGGTTTCTCGGGTCGACGCTAGAACCCCCCTACATGGCGCGCGGAGCGCGCAAAGGGTGGCACCCGAGGCGCCGCCAGGGGGGCCCAGCGCAGATCCAAGAACTCCGCGCGGACCGTCGAAGAATTACGTTTATACTTTTGTCTAGTATTGCAGAGTTCCAGGTTGGGCCGCACCGGCGAACAAAGCACATCCAGGCCCCCATCGCTGCAGTGGCGGCCTGGATGGAGGCCGCTCGGCCCGGCAGCGGTGGGCCGAGGCGAGGCGAAGCAGAGGACGCGGGGCACACGCGAGCGCGAAGAGCTGTCGGGCACCGCTGCAGACTTGTCGGCCGAAAGGCAGCGCGATCATCACCACCATCACCATCATCACCATCATCACCACTGCCACCATCTTCACCATCATGATCATCACCGTCACTTTTCCCATCACCACCACTAATCATCGGAACGATGAATGATCAGCAATACCGTCGTCACAAACATGAGCACTAACATCATCCTCGTCGCCATCTTCGACTTCGTCATCACTATGATCATTCCCGTCGTCGACCTCCTCCTCCTCCTCCTCCTCCTCCTCCTCCTCCTCCGCCTCCGCCTCCACCTCCGCTTCCGCCTCCTCCTCATCATCATCATCCTCCTTAGCCTCCTCCTCCGCCTCCTCCTCCTCATCCTCCTTAGCCTCCTCCTCCGCCTCCTCCCCCTCCTCCGCCTCCTCCTCCTCCGTCTCCTCCTCCTCCCCCCCCTTCCCCGCTGCCCCTCGGAGTCGGGCGGAGCCGCATGCTCTATCACCAGGACTGCATTGCCAGCGCAGACCTGTCCCTGGAACTCCAGCTGCACCTGCGGCCGACGGCACCGGCGCGGACGGCGGGCGGCGGCAGGGCATTGCGGATGAGCATCGGTGGTCGGACGCTGCGGTGCTTTCTGGACCTCTGGAGGCCTCAGAAAACCTCCGAAAACCTCCAGAGGAGGAGGAGGAGGAGGAGGAGGAGGAGGAGGAGGAGGAGGAGGAGGGGTAGGAGGACGACGACGACAAGGCGATTGCGACGGCGACGGCGACGGCGACGACGACAAGGCGACTGCGACGGCGACGGCGACGGCGACGGCGACGGCGACGGCGACGACAACAACGACGACGGTGCTTGGGCAAGTGACGGCGCCAGCCGTGGATAAGAAGCAGAGCAGGAGGAGGAGGAGCAGAAGTGGGAGTAGGCGGTACGAGAGAGCTAGGGGAAGACGAAGGAGGGGAAAGGAGGGAAACGGTAACGACAAGGAAGGAGTCTGATCCAACAATGGGGCTCGCGCCGATGCGAGAGCGCCATTCCAAATGATTGGAGCAGTGTGCCGATCCAGAAATGCGGACAACGCTGCAGCGGGAGCACGATTCCGAAACATCGACGACGATCCTAGTGGAGAGTAACGGAGAGATCTAAAACAGAAAGCGTTTGAGATCCTGCACGTGAGAGAACAACCGAGAGAAGCGGGGCCACGCACTGGACGCTGTCATGGGGGGAACGGAGTAGCACTCGTGAGATGTAATTGTAGACGGGGGGCAGAAGTGGATGGGACATGAGGGGGAGGGGAGGGGAGGGGAGAGAAGGGGAGCGGGAGGGGGGGGGAGTGTGAAGGGGGCAGAGGGGGGGAGGGGGAGCAGAGGGGGAGAGGAGAGGGGACAGGAGGGGGAGGGGAGGGTGAGTAGAGGGGGGGGAGCGGGAGGGAAGGGGAGAACAGCGAAGGAGAAGGAAGGGTTGGGGAAAGGGGAGCCGAAGGAAAGGAGGAGGGGAGGAAACAGGACAAGACAGCCGATGTCTCCCAGAGGGCGTCCCGTGGGAGGAACGGAGAGTGCGCTGGGGCACCTCAGTTGGTCCTGTGAACGCGCATGGATTCCATATTCCTCCAGAGCTCGTCATCCCGAGCAAGTGTCTCCCAGTGCCCCTCTTCATAACAACTCTGCACTTTCGAGCAAACGTCGTCGAGCCGCTGTAACCGAGGTCGCTGGTGAGAGGGGGCATCGAGATGGAGACGGATACATCCGTCTGAGAGACGCCTGGCCAGACATCCGCTGCTATACCATACGCGGCCGCAGGCCGCTGGCTTGCGCGGCGGGCTGGGCGCCGTCCGCTTCAGGTTATTCCCCAGAGAGTCGGTGAAGATGTTCTTCACCTGGATGCGCGCGCGAGAGTGAGTGAGATGGACAGAAGATGGTAGGGAGGTGATGGCGAGGAGCAGGGCTAGTCACGAAGATAGAGAAAGAGAGAGAAAAGAAAAAGAAAACGGGGGGGAAAAAAAACGGGCGAGAGACTACCAGCGTGGCGCCACGGCGGGGGCAAGAGAGCCCAGGATCGAATCGACAAGTCGGATGGGCGCTCGAAACGAATCGGATCGGCGGAAATCGGCAGCCGAGTCGGGAGAAATCGTATCAGAGGAAATCGGCAGGCGAGTTCTCCACTGAGAAATCTAAACCCAAATGGGAATCCGACGCCGAATCGGATCGGCATCGGAAGCCACCGAAATAGAATCGAAGCGAACCGGAGGCATCGAAATGAGCCCCGCGGGGGGCAAGACTTTGGACGGGGCGGGCGGGTTACGGCCGGACCTAGGACAGAAGAACCTCCCCCCTCCGAGAGCATGAGACCCTCCGCCGGCCGCCAGACTGAAGAGCATTCGAGGGTGCCTTCCCCAAAAGATGCACGAGGACGTCGAACAAGCACGGGAAGCCCTAGGGTGCCCTCCCCGAACCGAGCTCGATCTTCTTGCCATCGCTCGGACGTCCATTCCCCATGCATTTATCGGTTTGGTGCCTTTGTTTCCCTCTGGATGATGCAGGCTGCTCCTCAATGATCCCCGCCGAGGACAAGGGCACACGTCCGATCGATGCCAGGTATGATACTTCGGCACGGCCGCATGGCTCCTCCTCTCCCGGTTACTCCCCCTAGCGGCTCGACGGCAGATCAAAAAAATGCTACGCCCGCGGGCAATCTATAAACATACATGCATGCATGCATGCATGCATACATACATGTATACATGCATACATACATACATACATACATACATACATACATACATACATACGTACATACATACATACATACATACATACATACCTGCATGCATGCATGCATGCATGCATGCATGCATGCATACATACATACATACATACATACATACATACATACGCGCATACATACATATATACATACATACATACATACATACATACATACATACATACATACATACAAACATACATACATACCTACCTACCTACCTACCTACATACATACATGCATCCATGCATGCATGCATGCATGCATGCATGCATATATGAATATGTACATACACACATGAATGCATGCATACATACATATCTACATGCATACATACGTCCATATCTCGATGTACATACGTACAGACATACATACATACATGCATGCATGCATGCATGCATACATACATACATACATACATACATACATACATACATACATACATACATACATACATACAGGCATGCATGCATACATACATTCATGCATATATACATGAATGCATACATATATACATATATACATACATGCATGCATGCATGCATTCATGCATAAATGCATGCAGACATACATGTATGCATACATCCATGTATACATACATGCATGCATGCATGCATACATACCTACATGCATGTACATATAGTCATACATCCATACAGACATACAGTGTACAGCCATACCATACCACACCATGCCATACATACGTACGTACATACATGCATACGTACATATATGCATGCATACATGCATACATACATACGTACATACAGACATGTATGCGTATAGATATAGGTACCTAGATCCATACAGACATGCAGACATTTAGACATGCCCCAGCACATCATAGCATGCCCTACCATATCATGCATACATGCATACATACATGCATACATAAGACATACATACATGCATACATCATACATACAGCATGCATACATACATACATACATACATACATACATGCATACCTTCAGACAGTCATACATACAAACATACATACATGCATACATAAGAGAGACAGACATAGACATAGCTTCCCGAAGAGGGGGGGGCGCCCGCCGTGGCTCTCCCGCCATCTCTGGGCACGGAACCTGCCGCGGGCCTCCCCCCCCCCCTGGCGGGCTCTGGGCGTGTTGGGCTCCCGAGAGCTGGGCAGAGCAAGAAGAGGCTGGGAGGCTCGGGACAGCACAGCAGGGGCTCGACCACAAGGCACCTTCCGCAAGAAACCCAACCCTGAGACCCCAGGACGTCCCTTGATTTTCGGTGCGGGAACGTCACGCTCTCCATAGCAAAACAATCGAAACCCAAGAAACCGAGGGCACCCTGGAAGCAAGCAGGGTGTTTTTTGGTATGGGCTTCCACTGTATGGGCAGATTCTGAGCACTGCGGCTGGCATACACGTCGGTCGGAACAAGGAGGTAAAAGCATATGAAGAAGGAAGGCGGATAAGGCAGATTGGGTCCAGGCCCTCCAAGAGAATCACGAAACACAGCAAAAGCGCATCGGTTCTTGAAGCAGGAAGGCGCCAGAAGTAGATTCGGATCTGGGATTCCGAAAGTACCTACGTTCAACGACCGACGTGTATTAGTTGCGGGGGCGACTGAACCTTCCGACGAAGCGTCCTCCCCCCCCCCTCACCGCCCGTCGGTGCGCGTCCAAAATTCTCGCCCAACCCTCTACCCACACGCGCCCATCCCCCAACACGGTCACCCCCCTCAATGCCACGCGCCCATCCCCCAAAAGTTTGGAAGGCTTGGGACAGGACTCGTCGGCGAGCGAGGAGAGGAGGAAGCGAGAGGGAGGAAGGCCTCCTCAGAAGGCGCCGGGACTTTTCAGAGGCCCCCGCGCCTCCTGAGGAGTGCTGTGTGCCTTCGGGGAAGACTTGGGGGAAACTTCCCTGGAGGCTGGGGGGCCCTCCGAGCCCATCTAAGAAGGCCCGCCCCTTCTCGCCTCCCCCCGGGCGCCGCAGAAGGATGGGCAGACTGTTCTGAGTAGGCCTGGAGCCCCAGAGAGGCCGGGGGCCAAGAGCGCCAGTCACGGCGGCACCCAAAGTCTCTCGGGGGCTCTTCGGCGGCCCCATATGGAACAAGATGGCTCCAAGACAGCTCCAGACGGGCCCAGCTGTCTCCAACATGGGCCCCAGACGGCCCAAGACAGCTCTCAGATGGGGCCAAGATGACCCAAGAGGCCGCCCAAAACCCCTAAGAGGGTTCCCAGAGGACCCCTACGAGCCCCAGAGGCAAAAAGCATTGAGTTTCCTTTGGTTGTTGATGGATTTGAGTCGTCTTGTCAAGCTTCCGACGCTCCAGAAGGGCCCAAGAGGCCCCCAAGATCGCCCCAAGAGGGCCCAAGAGGCCCCCACGAAAGCCTCAGGAGGGCCCAAGACGGCCCAAGAGGCACTCAAGACGGCCCCAGGGAGCCCGAAAAAACCCCCCAAACAGGAGCCCAGAGAGGGAGCACGAACCTACATCTCGAGTTTTCGCCCGACGAGGTCACCAGGAGGCCCCAAGAGGTCCCCAAGAGGGCTCCAGGGCCCCCAAATTCGGTGGCAAATCATGGAAGCCTCCCGTACCGTCTTGTCGGCTCTTGCAAATCGACACGAATCGACGCTAATCGACGCTAAATCGACGCTTATCGACGCTAAATCGATGCAAATTGGCGCTCGACGACGCCAAATCGGCGCTGTCTCATCCACTCC